>OU427000.1:4505680-4510680 GCA_911387935.1 Dolichovespula saxonica | reverse complement strand
CATTTCCAAGTCATCGCGAATTTATTTATTTGCCATAGATTAATAACTACAAAGTCCCGAATTATTTACTAATACGGTATATTTATTTGGCGATAAGGAACTCGTGAATATTTTTTTCTTTGTTCTTTTATTTCCCCTCCCCCCCCGCCGAAGAAAGTACAACTAATTTCTAATATCCCTTTTGATTTTTATCGCTTAGCTCCGTTTGTTCTCGTTATTATCTGCCGGAGGAGTAATGAAAGGGATTGCAAACAACATTCTTGAACGCAAAGTACTCGCTAATAAAATTCTGAAAGGATGAAATTTCGCGTCGGTGGCGCGTACAAATATTAACGAGCTCGCAAATTCGAAGGAAACTGGTATAACCGCGCGATAGAGAGAAAGAAAAACGAATGCGAGGTAACAACATGTTAAAAGGAGAACGGGCCTTGAAGGGAGGGGGGGGAGGGGGAAAAAGGGTCGCAGGCGACAAAGTGGCAAGTCCCTTACAATCGGAGTTACACGCTTCTCGCCTGCTTTTCTTCGATCTTACAGAAAAAAAAAAAAACAAAAAGGAAGAAATGGAAAGAGAGAGAGAGAGAGAGAGAGAGAGAGAGAGAGAGAGAGAGAGAGAGAGAGTGAACACTTGTGCAGAACCGCGAAAAGTGACGAAGAAAAAGAGGCTCGAGAGTAAAGAAAGAAGATGAGGAAGAAGAGGAGGAGGAGGAGGAGGAGGAGTAGAAAGTGTTGGAGGAGTAAAAGTAGAAATAAAAGAGAAGTGAGATGGACAGATAAAGAAAAGAGAGAGAGAGAGAGAGAGAGAGAGAGAGAGAGCAGAAATATAGTTGCGTTAAAACTTTGCATCCTCTTCGACAGCCCTCTATTCTGTCTCTTTCTCTCTAACTACGCTCGCTTTCGGCTCCTTCATCTCTTTCTGTCGCGTTCACGGGACTCGAAACTCTTTCTAGGCTGACACCTCGCGATTCTTATGGGGCTTTTACACGGCTTGGAGCTCGCCGGGCTCGAAAATCGCCCCGCTGAAAGCATTTAATTAAAGCGAGCTACACGCGCTGATGGAACAGGGAAGCCGGGATCTCGGTTTGCGGGCGAGAACGAGAGGAAGGCGTGAAGGGTGAGGGGAGGATGGGAAGAGAGAAAGAAAAAGAGAAAGAGAGAGAGAGAGAGAGAGAAAGAGAGAGAGAGAGAAAGGTATGCGCGAGCGCAGTCCGACGCACATCAGCAAAGGGGGTGGTACGAGTGAGAACTGGGAAACATTGTCTATCGCCGCAACGTGTGCGAGGCTTCCAGGCATTTACTTAATTAGAGACCAGACCGTGCACTCGCGCCTAACATTCCAAGAGAGAGAGAGAGAGAGAGAGAGAGAGAGAAAGAGAGAGAGAAAGAGATAGAAAAAGTGTGGAAAGATCGAGTGAAAAGGGGTAGAAGAGCGTTTTTCGAGCTCTGTTTCGCCTCGTCGTCACAGGCTGACGCCCAGCTAAAGATACAAAAATGCGTATAGTATCTACGACACGGTAGAATTCCCATGAAAACTTAGGTCGTCGCGTTAGATACTCCCTTTCTATTTCTCTTTTCTCCCTTTTATTTTTTTGTTCCCCTCGTACCTCCCTCCCCCCTGACCCCTCCCTCCCTTCCCTCCCGTTTCTACATTCCACGTACGCGTGAATTCGTTTCGTATTAAACGCGTAAATAATTTTTATTGCGATCCGTCGATCGACGTTCATCGTTAATAAAAGGTACGTCGAAGGACGTTAGGATTCGACAATATTCGTCTTCTCACTGTTTCTCGGTTCGAGGGGTTGAATTTTTTGGAAGGACGTTTCTAGTTGAAAGAGGAGGGGGGGAGGGAGGGAGGGATGAAAGAAGGGAGAGAGTTAAAGAGAGAAAAGAAAGAGATCTTTTCTCTGTCGTTTGTTTGACGCTTCGTGACAATAAGTTGCGGGTGCCGACATAGAATATCACCGTCGCCTGGAGCGAATACGACGAACGAGAACTAAAACGTTGGACGATGAAACTACAACCCCGTCCCTGCGCGTTCCCCGAAAAGAAGATAGAAGGTGGAAGAAGAAGTGGATGAAGAAAAAGAGGGATGACCGAAGCGCACCTGGCAGAGATTCCGCCACCGAGACTATGAGGCATTATACCGAGCGACAATGGACGAAAAACATGCCTTCGCACAAACTTGCATACTCTCCTTTTCTGGACCGTCCTTTATTGTTGAGGATAATGTTCCTTTATCCCTTCGCGGGACCCGAGACTCGTTTCTCCTGCGCCCGTCATTGTACTAGGACACTTCGCTGGAGGCTCGAGACCGAATTCATCTTTGGCGTCCTTTTTTCTTATTTTTCTTTTTTGATTCTTTTTTCTTTGCACGTAACCACAGCGCCAAGTGTTATGAGATTCGAGAATAATTTTTATCCGCTCCTCCCTTCAGGCACGCATTTCTTAGGACGCCTTGCCGCGATGAAGATGAAAAACGAAGCAAAAAAAAAAAAAAAATTGGTCTACGACGTTTTCCGATGTGTATCGTTATTTTTTGTTCTCTCTCTCTCTTTTTTTTTTTTCTTGGTTTCGTTTTTATATTGTCTCTGTTTCATTTATTCTTCCGTAGAGACTACGAAATACGAGCTTCGATCGGATAAAATAGATACGAGAGTTTCATTAGAAACCAATCCTAAATTGTTTTATGATGGCATCAGTTTATTACATATGAACGGATTCGTTCATAATGGCCAATGAAAAGGATCGGGATTTAAGCAGAGATAAACGGTTATACGATTACCAGAGTTTTTCAGGTATAATATTGAATAATATTAATTACGTAGAAATACTATTATTTAAATTCGAAGGTAAATACGGAGCCTATGAATCCATGAAAATCTGACGAAAATTTTCCATCGGTGTTCTTTCTTTTTTCAAAAAAAAAAAAAAAAAAAAAAAAAAAAAGAAGAAGAAGAAAAAGAAAAAGAGAAGAGAAATATAAATACAAAAGGAAAAATATTAATAGAAGATACGGGAGGACCAATTTTGAGGAAAACAGAGAAAACCTCTGATTAAAAATTGGCTCTTCCCTCCCCACACTCTCTCCCCCGCCCCTAATAAAAACGTATTGCGCCGTCTGTTCCGCATCGTTCGCCATGACTATTCTGCACGATCTAGGTGGAGAATATATCGTGAACGTCAGGGAAATTCTTTCTGTATCTCTCCAACCCTATTTCGAATCGAGGGAAGAATTTTTATCATGACCACGTGCACGGGTGTGCAACAGACAATGAATACAAATTCCCCGGTAGAAAAGAACGCTAGTACCGTCGACGTCACCGGCGTTGAAACGACCGACCGACCGACCGACCAACCCCCCCCCCCCCTCTAGCCTCTCCAACCACCCCCACTTACCGGATTCTCTCGCGAGCAGGCTATGTTCGAGGAAGAGGAGGAAGAGGAGGAGGAGGAGGAGGAGGAGGAGGAGGAGGAAGAGGAAGAGGAGGTGATGGTGGTGCTGTCGGTAGAAGAGGAAAAGGAGGTGGAGAGAGCCGATAATACAACACAATAACGTACTCCCAACCCCTCGTATCCCGGTATCCGTCCGCCACTGGATACGCCGAGTACCGTAGAAAACGTTCATAAACGGAAAAAAGTCGCGACGTCCGCCGGTCTGTCCGTCCGTCAATGCGACTAGCTGTGTACGAATGAAAAGCGTTGTATCTTATCGCCGGCAATCCGTGCATGGTTTGCGAGAGACCAGGGATGATGGTGGTGGTTGTGATGGTGGTGGTTGTGATGGTGGTGGTGATGGTAGTGGTAGTGGTGGGAATGGTGGTGGTGGTGGTATTTCTGATGGAGATGCTGAGCTATTCGATCACTGGGAGAGAGGGAGAGAGAAAGAAGAGAGAGAGAGAGAGAGAGAGAGAGAGAGAGAGAGAGAGAGAGAGAGAATAGCGTAACGTAGAAGAACATCGTGAGGCCGAACGCCTGTCGACAAAGAACTCGCTAATTAAATGTATCGCTTTATTAAACATATTCGTATTTGTATTAGAAAGGGAAAGAGAAAGAGTGAGTGAGAGAGAGAGAGAGAGAGAGAGAGAGAGAGAGAGAGAGAGAGAGAGAGTAAAGGGAATAAATAAATAAATAAATAAATAAGAAAAAAGAGATGGATAAAAGAAGAAGTAGAAAGTCTGAGCGTGCGACAAATCAATTAACTTAAAAATGAGTAACATTTTCAATTTTTTCCCTATACGATAGGTGGTTACCTGCTCTCTTGCCAAATTGCTATTGGATCCTCGATCGAAAAGAACTAGTCTCTGTCTCTTTCGGGGCGAGACACGAAATTAGATAAAGAGAGAGAGAGAGAGAGAGAGAGAGAGAGAGAGAGAGAGAGAGAGAGATTTTTAGGATTCACCGAGGAGTCGTGTGTACACGTACCTTTGTAACACTCGCTCCATCTTGTTTCTTGTTTCTTTTTTTTTTTTCTTTTTCATTCTATTCTCTTCCTATCTATTTTTGTTTTTCCATTCTCTGTTTTTTTCGTGTGTGTTTTTTTTTTTTTTTTTTTTTTTTTATTATTATTATACGATGCCTCTTTTTCGTCGTTAGCTCGGCGTACGAGAACGTATTAGAAGTCTAACCGGGTAGCCTTTGACATTTTGAAAAGCAGCGTGTCCCCCTTCGTTTCGGAAGCATTCCGAAATACTTAACCGAGTAGCCAACAACGCGATTTCTGAATCAACGCGCTCTCCTCGATTAAAACAAGAGCCAGAGCGCCGGACAAAGATCCAAAGGACCGACTATCGAGGAGGATGCATCATTAACGGCCGCGGGTTCGGGGGTGCGGGGAGGATTGGCGAGTGGGTGGGCCGTTGGTTGAAGAGTAGATTTAAACCGGTGGCTCCATTCGTAATTGCCGAATTACGGTCCCCTTCAGTTTACCCCCTCGTACCCCTTATCCAAGTACCTGAAAGGTACGTACAGGCTACTGGTTTCTGCCGTGGTGAAAAGGAGAGGAT
>OU427000.1:4413180-4498180 GCA_911387935.1 Dolichovespula saxonica | reverse complement strand
CGTCGATTATTTCGTTTGTTTTTTTTTTTTTTGCTTTTTGTCTTCTACGAGAAGGAAATTAATTAGTCCGAATTAAAGTAAGGTGATGGCGCCTTGCGCAGTAAGTCGGACGATTTTCTAAAGTTCTTCTTCTCGAAGAACGGCGACTCGTCCGTCGCGGTTGAATTCGTTTTGCACGCTGTCGCGCATAAACGCGTGTTATTACGTTAAGGGGTTAATGAGACCTGTGTCTCGGACAATGGACTACACTGGCGGAAATCAGTCACGCATTGTCCGCCAATGCTTTACGACGCGAGCGAGCGTGGCTTCGGCCGACAGTCATGGCTGTTAAAAAGGACAGCGTAGAAGATTGCTTATCCATTCGGAGTTGCATCCTCATCGACCTGACTCTGTCGCAAAATAGAAGAAAACCTCTCGCGACCAAGACGATAATCCTTTTGTCGTATTACAAAAGTATCTTCGTTATCGTAGATTTTGCCTATGTAATTCTCTATGCAATTTCTTACATAGAATTTCTCATTCTCTCTCTCTCTCTCTCTCTCTCTCTCTCTCTCTTTTGTTACTTGTAATCATTTCTTACAAATCTCGTAATATTTTAATCTCTTCAAGGACGTATTGTTTTTTTTCTCTCTTTATATGTATATCTATATATATGTATAACAAGTTATAAAATTACGATCTCTAATGTATCCGGTAAATAATATCGATTCATTTGGAAAATATGAATTATACGAAGAAATAAAGGAAAAAAAAAAAAACAAAATACAAGAAGAAGAAAAAGAAGATATAAGAAAATCATCGAGTAAACATGCGTATCAATTGTACAAACTGTCCTACTGAGGATTTTAAATTAACTGTGTAATGTGAAAAGTATTAAGGCGGGGGAAAAATATTGAAAGTAAAGTTATTGAAGTATTTTTATTAAAGAAAAATGTGTCAACCCTATGTGTGGAAACTCTAAAGTTGATTATCGTCGAACGTCGAAATTCTTTGGAGACGTTCTTCTATTCGGTAGCAACGGTCAAAGTTTGTCGTCTGCTTTTTACTCCAAGGAAGAAACTTTCGGGGGACTGGTTTTTAATAGAAAAACAAATATACACTGGCATTGGAACCCGACGGGTTTTCCACGTTAGACGAAGGAAAGTTTTGTGTGCGCGTAATAATGGACGAGAGACTTCTCTTCTTTTTCTTTCTTTTTCTCTCTCTATCTTTTTTTTCTAATAAAAGAGAAACGTCGTTGGATAAACAAATACTCGTCAGAGAAACGTGCCGTTCACACTCGATTACGCATCAATGGGACAGTTCGAAAGAATTTCGAGAAGCGTTCGTTTCGTTGTTTCTCAAACACATTCATTATTCATATACGCTTCTATTTTTATTCCATCTCTTGTTCGCCATTCGATAATTAACATTCGTGGCCACAAAAAAGAGACGAAAAAATAGAGAGGGTTGCTAACGCGTGCACGCATAAAATATCAATGCCAACGATTCTAACGAGCCGAACGAGAACGTTATTATGGAGATGAACGAAAATTTTCATTCTCTCTCTCTCTCTCTCTCTCTCTCTCTCACTCTAACTCTTTTACTCTTTCTCTCTTAATATTTTGAGTTCGAATATCGTGAAAGGAAATAATTTAACGTTTTCGAAAATGCGCCGGGTTCTACGGTATAAGGCTCTTTAGAAAATACACTTTGTCTAAGAATATAATTAACGTTCGTAACAGTCACACGATTACGGGTGATCGACGACTAGAACGGTATATAGTTTGACGAAAATAAAAGAACACTCGTTAGCTAGAGAAAGAAAAAAATGAAATAAAGAAAGGAACAAAATAAAGAAAGGAAGGAAGGAAGGAGGAAAAAGAGAAAGAGAAGGAGAGAGAGAGAGAGAGAGAGAGAGATATAGAGAGAGAGAAAATTATTATCGAATTCGGCTAATTAAATTTATCGCCGGTGTCAAAGGTTTCAGCGTGAAACGCGGAAAGGGTAAAAGGAAGGGGGAGGGGGCGAGCAGGAAGAGGAGGAAGAAGAGGTGGCGGAGGGAGGTGGAGGAGAAGGGTGAAAGAAAAAAGAAAAAGAAAAAGAAAAAACGCGTCGGTTTTCCGCGTCGACGCGTAACCGCCATATTAGCCGAACGCGAGGGAACGCTTACTTCTTTCTCTCTCTCTCTCTCTCTCTCTCTCTCTCTCTCTCCTTTTTTCACATATATATACACATACATGAAAGCACATACAGGTACGTGTACTAAAGTACCAGACAAACGTATGAAAAGAGAGGGAGAGAGAGTGAGAGAGAGAAAGAGAGAATGAGAGAGAGTGAGAGAGAGAGAGAGAGAGAGAGACAGATAGACAGACAGAGAAAGAGAGATTCGAATACACCGCGTTCTCTCGCGGCTTTGAACTTTCGGATCAGACGTGACTTTACGACGGAGAGGGTAGTATCGGTCGACGGTGTCGGCGTTGTATGCCGTTGGTTCGTATGAAAACGCGGAAGCCGCCATATTCGAGCGGTCTTCTCTTTCTCTTTCTCCCTCTCTCTTTCTCTCTCTCTCTCTCTCTCTCTCTCTCTCTCTCTCTCTCTTTCGTCTTTAGCGCTTCTCGCAAGCTCGGATATGTCGTAGGTGTACATACTCGCGCGTACGCGAGTGCACCTAACTCCAACGTAGGTATATTTATATTTAACATGGCCTGTGCACTCCAACAGGGTATGTGGGGAGGGGGAGGGGGACGAACTCGCAGTGTACAATCTACAGATAATTACGTCATCCAATTAGCATTAATTACGGACTCTTTTTAATTAGAGGCCGCGCTTGAAATATCGGTAATATCGCGTGAGGCCGAACGTTCACGCGCTTTAACACACACGCGTACATTCACACAAATATATGTACGGATGTATGTGTGTACTGACACGTTCGACCCACTTCACCGATCTCACCATCATCCTCTGACGAATTCGAGAGTCTCGGCCATTCACCAAGGTTATACCGAATCCATTCGGTACCAGAAACTTTGAGGATTCTTCCTTCTTTTATATCTCTATCCCTCTCTCTCTCTCTCTCTCACTCCCTCTCTTTCTCTCTCCCTCCCTATATCTCCCTCTCTCTCTCTCTTTTCGTTTTTGCTTTATTTCTTTCCTTTTCTTCCTTGTTTTTTTCTTTTCTTCTTCTTCTTCTTCTTCTTATTATTATTATTATTATTTATTTTTTTTTTAATTTGTTACGGTACCAGCATCCGCGTTATCTCACCGTAACGACCGCCGTTAGAAATATTTTCTCCCTTTTTTCTCATACCTCTCTCTCTCTCTCTCTCTCTCTCTCTTTCTCTCTTTCCTTCTCTCTCGTCTTGTTTTTATCGGCTAATAAAATATGCGAGGTAATGCGGTAGACAGGTTCGTTTTATCCGCTGCGTTAAATAATTAATACCGACGCTCCGATCGACGACGCTCCGCCTCCAACAGAGGTCTCGATGATTTTTTATATACCCCCGAAGGGTAGGTCTCTTCCTCGTTTTTATTTTCTTTTTCTTTCTTTCTCTTCTTTCCTTTCCCCCTCCACCTTCCTTTTTCGAAAGGCTATCGCGTCCTACGTAATTTCATTTCTGCCGAGCTCGCGAATTTCCCTTCGAACCTTCACGCATTTCTCAACAATTATAAGAAATTTGCTGATTATTTTCGGATGATTTTTTTTTTTTTTTTTTTTTTTTAATCGAAGCCTTTATTACGATAATCCGAAGTAATATTTTTTTTTTTTTCGAATTTAACGGCATTCCTTTCAATATGTTCTTAAGTATGTTATATATTCCAATTATAAAGAGGCACGTACCTCTATAGTTAATTGTTTTTCTTTTCTTTTGTGTTACAAAGTAATAAAATTATAAGATCGTTATGAGATAATAATCTTCAATGAGACAATAACTTTTAAGGTTACTTTTATTATTTTATAACGAGGAGATATCGTTCAATGGTATGTTAACAATGGATTAACATAAAACTGTCAAAGTTTGCGATATTTATGAGGGTTTTTCTATTCGTTATGTAATAAAGAAAAGGTAGAATTGTTTTAACCTGCTTTCCCGGTATCTTTACATATTTAATAATTAGTCTAAACAAAATAATGATACATTAATGCGAATGGATTATTTTGTTCGCTAATGGAACATTTACCCTCGTAACCTACGTGGATTGTGATGTTCCATAAACAATTTTCGTTTAAATATGAATAGTACCAGCAATTATTTTATTATAGGCAGTAGTAAAAATATTTCTCAGGTATGAGAATGTTTGAGTGAAAAAAAAAAGAAAAAGAAAAAGAAAAAGAAAACGAAAAGAAAAGGAAAGAATAAGAGAAAAGAAATCTATAAAATTTTGCCCCTTTCCCAAAAGAAAAAGAAAAGAAACAAGAAAAAAAGAAAGAAAGAAAAAAGATAAAAAAGGAAATAAAAAACAAGAGAAAATGTTGTTGTTGTTGTTGTTGTTGGGTGATATAAGGACAACAAAAACGATTCTTAGACGTGCGAGGAAGTGAAAATGTGCTTTTAAATGGCATTACCCTTTGACAGAGAATTTCTCAAGTCGCCATAAAGAGTAAAAACTAAGGGCTGTTTATTAAACGCCAGGTTAAGGTTTCTAACCTTTTAGGGCCTTGGTCTCAAACGATGTTCCTACGTTTGGGACGAAGCTTATCGTTCCCACTTACATTACGGTGGATAGAAAAAAAAAAAAAAAGAAATTAAAGAGAAACGTGGCTTATGGCGGGTGAAAGTCTCGGTCGAGTTTAAGGTCGATCGTACAATCTTTTTTCAGTCTTTATCGTCCTCGTCATCTCTCTCTCTCTCTCTCTCTCTCTCTCTCTCTCTCTCTCTTTCTCGATGCTTCCAACGTTAGTACTTACTTGCTGTTACTTCTTGTCCTTTCATAACGAGATTATTCGAAGAAAAGTGTCTACCAACTGTACGGCCGTCTTTCATCTCGAAGATGCAACAAGTCGACGTTTTAGCTATTGCAAGAAAGAGAGAGAGAGAGAGAGAGAGAGAGAGAGAGAGAGAGAGAGAGAAGAATATATAGAAAGAGTAATATCGTTAACTGCCAGCAAACTCATTCTGATCATGTTTGTTACTCAAATAAAGATTTTTTTGACGGACAAGTTGATGTTACGTTTTATTAAAATTTATGATACTTAACATGTCCTTTCATAATGATTAACGAAACATTTCTATCCAACAGATTTGATTCTTTTCGATTATAATTGACCTTTAATTCTTTGTTTTTTTTTGTAACCTCCGACGTTGATTTCGAGTATTCATTCGTTGTATACAGGAAATACGCTTATCTTTGATGAAGCGACGGCCGTGGTTCGTTTCGTTTTGTCGTTACCCGTCACGTTATTACTCCAAATAAATATGCTAATTCGCCGAGTGAGAGTCGCTTATAGAATCGTACCGTAGTTTGTCCTCGTTCTACCGAAATTGTATGTATATACATATGTTAATTTGTGGAATTAATAGGATTTTTAACTAGATTCGTTGCATTCCATGAAACGAACGTGCGCGTTTTCCCGACGGTGACTCTTAATTTATATGACGATGGAATTTTTTTCTTTCGTCAAAATGATATGTATGTATTTCGTATTACGGTTTTCGTTAGAAACGCCACGAGACTTCGGGCGTTGGTTTCTTTTTTCTTTTTTTTTTTTTTTTTTTTTTTTTTTAAATCGCATTAGTTCGTTAGAGGTACGACTTTCTAAATCTAAAATAAATTGCTATTTTAACGTTCAACGTGATATAACGAAGTATATGGGAGAAGAGGGAATATACATACGTAAATAGATATTTATATCAAGCGTGAATTTAACAGTTCGATATATCTAATCGACATCGAGAGCATGACTCATATATCATTCCCATTGTTTATAATAATTAACGATCGACCGTGATCAGAATTTTGTAGAGGCACACGTCCGATCGTTTCCGAAGGAACGACCAATAAAAGCGGCGTTCTTGTAATAAGCCAAACAGCTATAAATGTGACATAATATTAAAGGCCGTATCGATGAAGCCCCATAAATCTTAAGTACACGTTTATGGACGACCAGTTGACTATTCTCTATTTTTTTTTTTCCCTTATCTCGTATTATTATTACTTTGTGCGATACAATATGTCCAAAAAGTCATAAGACGCAATCAGAGTTAACAAGATAATCCGGAAGATCGCTGGCTCCTCACGAATCCTCGTGATCTCGAGATGTTAGATAACCCTTTTGTCCTCGGGCTTTTGTGCCTCCGAGCGAAATAAATGATGGCAATAATTTAACCTGGCGTTTAGCTTGAACCTTAAGAAAAGACGGCCTCTTATTTATTTAAACTCTTAACATAATGGAAAGAAAAAAAAAAAAGAAAAAATTCTTCGAAACTAATATACCACCCACTTATTTACAGAATGAATAAAAAAAAAAAAAAATCTCTTCTCGATAATAGGAAATTTATTAACTACAACCTCGAACGCAATTTCGAATAATATTTATATATACATACATACATACATACATACAGATATATATATCCTCGTTATTCGTTTAACAGATTGATACGATTTTAAACGTTCGATAGTGATATGAGTCACGTTATTCGAAATTAACGAAGATAAAGGACCGTCCTATCTTCTGAGGAAACTTAAGATTCCTTTCTCCTCTCGTAAGTACACGTCCGGTCAAATAAAAGGGACGTACGTAGATACGTACGTGGTCCTTAATGGTGATGCTGTTCGAAAACAACGACAGAGGTAATTCTAATAAGTAACACCGTAACAGAGTTATTATTCATCCGTCCGTTGTCTATTGACCCTCTAAAGTGTCTCTAATAAAATACCATTAACGGTATCATCAATCATCGCCCCACAATCGGAGACAAAACATACGCTTCTCCGTTCCCCTACAGTTTCTTTCTCTCTCTTTCTCATTCTCTCTCCCTCTCCCTCTCTCTATTTTTCTCTTTCTCTTTCGCTCTTTCAACACCATTTACTATCGCAACCAACACCACATAGCCATCGTCGTCGTCGTCCTCGTCCTCGTCCTCGTCGTCGTCGTCGTCGTCGCCGATGTCGTCGTCGTCGTCGTCGTCGTCCTCGACGTCGTCCTCGTCATATAGCACCGTACCATTCATTCCTATTCAACGAACGATGAGACACACTGTCATGCACGCTTTTTTTTCGCGTTCCGCGGTAAATCTGCGCACTGATTCGATTAATTTGTTCCGACGTTGACACGGCGCTCTTTGTTAATCCGACCGCCTCCCTCTCGTTCCGGTGCTCGCACGAATTTTCGTTGAATGGAATGACGATTTTCGATAAATCATCGCTGCTTCCCCTTCCATCCCAACCCAACCCATTCCAACCCATCCCATCCCAACCCATCCCATCCCACCTCAACCCACCGCAACCCCACTCAAGCAGCATCCATGACCCACGACGTTGACAATAATTCGCGAATTTCATAAGCTCGCGTATTATAAACGAGCGCAAAGGCAACATTGTTCCGATCTAACGAATAGAAAGGAAAAAAGAGATAAAAGAGAAAGAGGAGGGGGAGGTGGGACACACAGAGAGAGAGAGAGAGAGGGTGGGTGGGAGAGAATCGAGAAGAATAACAGAATGCATCTCGATCAAACGTAAAGCTTTTGTAAATTTTAATCCTTAAACGATATCATACAACAGTTCGTGTAATTTCACTCTGATATTCGAACGACCGATAAAAAAGACAAATGCGTGTAAAAGCTTTAATTCGTTATTTTTGTCGCATTACGCATAAACGTACGATCATTATAAATATTTCCCTTTGGGAATAACATAATATAATAATAAACGTACGTTAGCGTGTCCTCCGACACGTTTCGCGGCCCCCTTTAGGGGTGGAATCATGATTTTAATCACATTGTATAATATTAAAAAAAAAAAAGAAAGTACGAAGGGTGACCCTTTTATCAATGGTATGCTTCTTTATTGTCCGTAGAGACAGGACTTGCCTTTATTCTTCTTCCTCCTCTGCTTCTTCTTCTCCTCCTCCTTTTCCTTCTCTTTTATTTCTTATTTATATACCTATCTTTTTTTCTTTTTCTTCGCTTTTCGCACGGTAACGTCACATTTCCCTACAACCATATTTTCCTGGAACAAATGATAGTTTTCGATTGTCCACGAAGGTCATACTTGATTCATCGGTTGTCCATTTCGAAACGACGAACAACATATAGATAATAATTTCTCGAGACGTCCGAATGGACGTTAAAAAAAAAAGAAAAGAAGCATTGTTGAGAACGTCTGAAGAAAAGAAAAAAAAAAGAAAATGAAAAAGGGAAAAGAAAAAGTAGAGAGAAAGGGAGAAAAGAAGACATTATTATTATCATTATTATTATTATTATTATTATTATTATTATTATTATTATTATTCACGTCGAAATCGAAACGTTTGGAAGTAGTCTTGACATCGGCAACCATGCAATGATACCTCCCTCTATGTGACCCACTCAACGAGAAAAGGACCCCTCGCGTTTTCATACGCGATGGCAAAGGTCAATGCTTGCCTGTACTCGACATCGCGAAACGTAAGAACCGACCATAATGGCGTTTGGAAAAAAGAAAAGAGAGAAGAAAGAAAGAAAGAGAGAGAGAGAGAGAGGACAGAAAGAGCGGGAACGTATAGCCCGTTCAAGAACCTCGGTCTTATTATGCCGAAGCTCGGCACAATCTTGACTCGCGACGATATTTTTCAAGTGCTGAGAGCCGGGGGCCCTTCCTCGGCGAGCATCGATAATGCTGAAAGAAACATTTATGCGCGAACCCTCGAATGTTTTTCCAAAGCTTTGTATGGGAGTAAAGGGCGAACGTGCATAGAACTCTCTCTCTCTCTCTCTCCCTCTTCTCTTTCTCTCTCTTTTTCGCTTTTCGTCGATGACGTTGCTCAAATGAGAGGGGAGGACAGCGATTTCTCTCTTCTTTTTTTTTTTCACGATCCTTGCATTGCTATATTCGTGGGGCGATTTCTTTTAATTAAACTCACAACGATTCTTCAATCTATCTTTTTCTGTTAAAGAAAATTATCTTATCTCTTTCATGTATATTGCATTTATGAGTTACGAACGAACGGATAGATCTTAAATAATCGAACGTAACACGATGATGTTATCGATAGGTATGATAGTCTATTTAGGTCTGTCGTATTATTTTGTTTATTTATATCGTCGGAGGTGTGTCCACGTCGAGGATTTTTTTTGTTTTCTTTTTTAAATGGGGAACAGGAAACATTCGCGAATGGGAAAGGGTATGTGCGTGACCGTTTAAAAATACGGGATATGAGTTCGAGATGCTTTTACCGCATAATTACTGTTCGTAAGTATGACAAAGTTGGCAAGGGATAAAGCGACGTAACGAAGTACTTTTATTCGGATTTAGGACAACACGGGACTCGAGCGCGTACGATATATTGGGTGATCAAAAGAATTCGTGGATTTTGTTTATAAAATAAAAATTCAAAACACGTCTCGCACTTTTCCCAATCAAATTAATAGGTGCGACGTAATGTTTTTCCTTGATAGTTAAAAGGTAAAAGGAAAAAGGAATAAACAAATCATGCATCGAACGATTAAATAATTCATATCGGCGACATTATAGTTATCAATGATTCGTCGGGAATTTTATGACGGAATTTCTATGGGATTTATATTTATACATAGAGAGAAAGAACAAGAAAAAGAAAATTGTCTGAAATAAATCTTCGTCTCCGTATACGTAAGAGCGTCGAGCTGACGATTAGAATCGATAGAGGACGTGCTTGAATCGCGTTTACCAGTGAAAACAGTAAAGGGATGAACGCACGCCCTTAGGCGAAAGTGACGTGGTCGCGCCTATTCATCGCGAAACAAAATTCTTTAAAGGATCGTACCGCAGAGACCATTAAAAGATATGTACACATTCAACGCGTTTTCTCACCGCAGCCTCTACTCGTTGAAGGGTCAAGGGATGGCGTGTTTTATTTCTTCTTTTTTTTTTCTTATCATTATTATTATTATTATTATTATTATTATTACGTTTATTATTATTATTATTATTATTATAATCATTGAAAGAGGAGAGGACCGCGAGTGTCCACGAAGTGCCATTCTGTTGGCTCTCCCCTTTTCTTCGTCTCGCCGGCACTTTATCCCCAAAGCACCCCCACTGACTCTTCTACCCCTTTAGAAGACCCAATGCGCTATGCATATATATTCGATATGTACGCGTATAAACACACACACACACGTATATATATATATATTATATATGTATGTACGACGTATGCATGTACGTATGTATAGTCGTTGGATAGAGGCGAGATACGTGGATTGAAAATTATACACCCTGTGCAGTCTCGTCGCCGAAGAAAACCCATCGTGGACCACGGAAGGTCTGGCTCCATTCATCCGATGCACTTGATACGGTAATGCGAGCCGCGTTTCGCGAGTCTTTCGAGGAGAGTCGAGTCGTTTGAAAAGAACGCTTTCTGGATACACGTTGGATATAACCATTCGTATATAGATAAATACATACATACTTACGTACCTAAGTACTTTCTTTTCTTTTCTTTCTTTTCTTCTTTTTATTTATTTATTTTTTTTTTTTTTCTTTAACGTGCCGAATGCCGATAAAAGAGGGTACGGAACAATTTGTACGCTGGCGATGAAATGAAATTCGTTGGAATTTAAATATCACACGCGAATTCGTTTTGTACGAATACAAGAAAGATCCAAATGGATGTATAGATATTTCGAGATAAGAAATGGGAACGTTTACGTGTACGATAGTGACTGCAGAAAAAGAAACGAGAGAAACGAAATAGAGAGAAAAAAAGAAAATGAGAAGGAAATAAAAAAAAGAAGTGCTCGTCCGACTTTTCTCCATTTTTTTATTTTTTTTTTTTTTTCTTTATTTCTTCCCTTCTCCCCAGTCGAATTTTCTCCCAATGAGAAAACTGATGCATTTTGTCGGAAATGGGAAAGGCTTGTTTTTGGCGTTATACTTTTGAAAAGGAATGGCTCGAAGAGTCGAAAAGGCCATCTCCCTCCCTCTCTCTCTCTCTCTCTCTCTTTCTCTTTCTTTTCATTTCTACTTCGTTTTCTCGCTTAGAAACAATCGTACCGATACTAAAGCCTCTTGGCGCTTGATAAATGTGGAATCTTTGTTAAAGGCGTCAGTAGGGTGCTAAGTGGATTTCTTAATTATTTAGCTTTTCGTCTTCGACGAAAGTTTCTCAAGAGGTATTTGGCAGGATCTCCGGGGAGACCATTCGAAAAGTTTTGTTTCTAACGTGGATGGGGTAAAGTCGTTCGTTCTTGTACGATCGATCGATAATCGTGCAATACTTTAATATCATTTGTTTGTTTGTTTATTGTTGTTGTTGAAAAATTAAATAACCAATCGCGTATTATTTAATAACATTAAATACGTATCGTCGATGTATCCAATGTGACTGACGATAATCGATATATCGAACGTATGAAATAAACGATAAATAATATAAAGGGAACGTATGCGTGTATATCAAGTTATTATAGAATCTAATTGAAACATTTGATTCCGAGAACTAGAAAGGGCTTCCAGTATTCCTTTGCGCCAGATCGGTCCGCTTTCAAAGGTATTCAAAGGGATTCCGAGTGGGTATAACTTCGAGACGCTAATTGATTAACTAATCATGAGGAGAGAATAGCTCTCGTAGATGTTCGCTAACGAAACGTTTCTGTCAGGGGAGACTCGTAAACTCGATCGTAAGGAAACGTATTTGTTACGTCTTTATATTTCCAATGAAAAGTTATTTATAAATAGGAAGAAGCTTATCGTTTGAAATTTATCGTAGCGAATTTAACGGTAATATTCGCTATCTTGATTTACTCTCGACTTTCTATAGAATCGTTTCAATGGAATTCAAGAGAGAGAGAGAGAGAGAGAGAGAGAAAATGAACGAGAGAGAACTTCTGTCGTGCCAAATGTTTCGGAAATTGAAACAAAAAGCTTCTTCCTTTTTGAATAACATATATCCGTATAGAGAGAAAGAGAGAGAGAGAGAGAAAAGAAAGGATAGAAAGAAAGAATGAAAGAAAGAAAGAAAGAAAAGAAAAAAGAAAAAATAACACAGAAAAGAAGGGCCAGTAAGTAGTAAGTAGACGGATGGCACTTTTCAATTAAAAGAATGACGAGGTCGAGGGTCAGCGATCAAGCTAACGAAACTTTTAGGTTCATTGTATCTCGTCCAATGAGAATCCTTAACTCACCAAGTGGACATTGTTTCGATTTTGTTCGTTGAAAACAATGGCGAGGAGTCGAGTGGGACTACCACCACCACCAACTCACCCTCTCTCTCTCTCGTTCTCTCTCTCTCCCTCTCTCTCTCTCTCATCCATCCGTCCCTTCCCTCCCCCGTCGTACAATTGCAAAAAAGAAGGAACTAAGTACGTATGTACGTTTTCACTTAACAGTCACTGCCTCGGTATTGATCAATTAAAAAGAGCCTCGACCTAAGTACTCACTTTGACTCGTTAAAGCCTTTCCTTTTCGTCGAATCCCTTCGATGGATTCCGGAGCATATTTTCTTTCTTTCTTTTTTCCTTCCTTTTCTTTAATCTTTTTCTTCCTTCTCTTTTCTTCTGTATTTTTTTCTTTTTTCTTTTTTTTTTTTTACCGAATCGAACGTATCGCGTGTACTCACCGGTGTGCGTAAGTGCGAGAGCGTAAGGAAGAAAAGAAAAAAGAGAGAGACAGAGATATAGATAGATAGATAGATAGAGAGATAGAGAGAGAGAGAGAGAGAGAGAGAGAGAGAGAGAGAAAGGAAAAAAGAAAAAGAAATTGGAAAATAAAAGAAAAAATTCAAATCTTAATTTTTCGCATGATCACGATGATAATTGAGTCCCATCGAGTCTCCAAGCTTTGACAGGGAAAATAGCGAAAAGGGAAGCGTTCACTGAAAAGGGTTCGAAACGAGCGAGAAAAGTACAAAGCGCGATCGGAAGTCCGTTCAGGAAGCGCCAAGGAAAGTTCTCGCGAGAGTTCTCGATAGGAACGCTTATATAAGAGTATAATATACACACGAGAACGGGAGAGAGCGAGCGAGCAAGAGAGAGAGAGAGAGAGAGAGAGAGAGAGAGAGAGTAAAAAAAAAGGAGAATCCACGCACCCCACCGAGGAAACAGGCCAACAGAGCCAGCGGGGTTTCTCCGTTTGAAAAGGAGTAAAAAGGGCCCCGCGCCAATACAATTGGCCTCTAAACAGAGGGTAGTTATTGCGAAACGCAATGCCCATTGGGGTGACGAAGAGTGCTGCTTTAGCTATAGAAGAAGAGAGAGAATGAAAGAGAGAGAGAGAGAGAGAGAGAGAGAGAGAGGGAGAGACGGGGGAGAAGTTCTCTCGCGTCTATGCCTCCCATAAAAGTAAAGAAAAGGGTGGTCACCTTCGACGTTTCAGGGTGAGACTTTTCAATGCACCGAATGTACAGAGAGAAAAAGAGAGAGAGAGAGAGAGAGAGAGAGAGAGAGAAAGAAATGAAGAGAAGGGAGTACGGTGCAACGAGAAGTGTCGTTTGACGAAAACCTGACGTCTCCTTGTTTCTCTCTCTCTCTCTCTCTTTAACTCTCTATTTCTCTTACCTTTTCTCCCTTCTCTTTTCTCTTTCTTTTCTTTTACTCTTGAAACCTTTGAACAACAGGCGTGAAGCTTTGCCCAGTATCATATACCAAGAAATTCCAGGTTACGATTTTCAAACGGTAATGTCAGTGAAATTAGTTTTACGACAGCTGTCATAGTTTAACATGGAAATTTTCGAGGTTTCGTACCTATAACGTCATTCTGAAAGAGGGGGAGAGACCATTTTCAAAACTTTATTGTTAGAGAAACTTATTTAAGAAAGAATAGAACAATACGAAAATGAGAAATGGGCAACTATAAATAATGTTAATCGGAAATATTTATTTATTTATGAAAAATTATATTGAACGAGTAACTGGATAAGTAAGTAAGTAAGTATGTACGTTGACCCATCTTAAATTTTGATTTGTATTGGGAAACGATTTGATGGTCAGTAAATATTCATTGACGCACTTTGATCTGAACGCCAACACCGGTCTCCTTATTGTTATTGATAAAAAGAATTCAGAATGTAAGATATGAGGAGATATATGCAGTTAACATTGACAATTGACTGACAGAGAAAAGACTCACCATGACATGGTTTCTTTTGGTTACGTTCGGTAAAATAATATTCAAGAATTTGATTTCTCCCCACCTTTTCTTATCGTGTTTACTTTGAAAACAAACGCTACAACCACCGCCACCGTCCACCGTTCCATTCTCTGTTTATTGTTCGCACGTAAACCTGGTAGATAGATATCTTTCTATATATGTAGATGGAAATATATCTAAAGGATAAACGTTGGACCACAATTGTTTTTCAACAAAAAAAAAAAAAAAAAAAATAAATAAAATATAAAAAAAGAAAATTTTTTAGGTATTATTAGGTATTATTATCATTGAAACAAATGCATGTAACTTTTGTACCTTCTTGCCCGATATCGATCTGTCAATCGATATATATATATATATATATCGATTTTATCCCATCGAACTATTTATCAAACAAATTTTATTGCTTAATAAATTGTTGCAATATAACATTTCAACGATAAGAGAAATTTGGTTTCTTTTTTCTATATTCGAAGGAATAAGTCTCGTTAATATTATTTATTGTTAATTCGTGTTTCTTTTAAAAAGCTTAGTAACAATACAAAATTATCCGATTGATTTAAGTTAGGTAAATGAATAAATTACATTTAATCCTAAGAAAAAGATCTGTTATTACGGGTGATATGAAGCAAAACAAAAAATATTTTAACAAATAGGTTTTATAACATGACCCTAATATTTTTTATAGGCTTACCGTAATTTAACATTTAAATTTAATCCAGAAAGGCATAGTTCTTATTTCCACATATGAAGCATAAATATAAAGCTAATAACAGTATTTAACCGTAATCCCCTGCCCCCCATAAAAATGGCTTTATTACCCCTTAAACATGAATATTAAGTATTGGGTCACAATAAATCGTTAAGTTGCTGCAAAAGTTCTAACGGATACGCTCATAAAGATAAGCTTTGTACTACGAACAAATAATAACAATTTATTCATAACAAAAACAATATACATAAAAACTATTTGGAGAATGCACAGATATCACGAGCGTATCAATTTTATTACAAAGTGTATATGTTCTTTTTTTTCTGTTTTTTTTTTTTTGCTTTTTCTTTTTTCTTTTTTCTTTGAAGAACAACATCTCAAAATCTATACAATCGTGTGTACACACAAAAAGAAGATGAGAGAAGAAGAAGAAGAAGAAGAAGAAGAAGAAGAGGGAAAGTTTTCGTTTTTAATTTTTTTATTTTATTTTCTTTTTTTATTCTTTTTCTTTTTCTTTTTCTCTCTGCTTCTTGGTGTACAACGCCAGACGATAAATAACACGAGACAGTGCAACAATGTTTTTTTTTCTCTTGTGCTATACGCGCATTTCTATTTGATTCGTTACATAGAAAAATCGAAAATCGTTAATATTATGATTAAATGAAAGGTACGTCACACACAAAAATTTCAAGCTATAAAGACGATATTTTCGAAAGAGATACTTTTTCCTTCTCTTACAATTGTATTTATCATTTGTTTAGATACGTAGAATCACAACGAAAATCACAGTGAACGATGCACGTGGCGTCTTCATTATATATATTCTGTCTTTTTTTCTCTCTCTCTTTCTCTCTCTTTATCTCTCTCTATCTCTATCCCTCTCTTTCTTTATCTCCTTTTCTTAAAATTAAGAACGCGTGTTACATATGGAATGTTTACATTCGGACATTTATACATTGGCTTTACAATTTTTTTGATAGCTTCATACGTATACTTATACATAACGTAGAATAAACTCTTTTATATGACACTAGTATGTGTGTATGTGTGTTTCATTTGTAAAAAAAAAATTATATATATATATATATGTGTATGTATATATACATATATAAAGTTCACAAACCAAAGCGACTAACTTCACTTTTGGAATTTTTTCTTTTGTATTGTATTTTTTTATTATTATTATTTTATATCGAAAATAAATTTCTTTAATAATTATGATCAATATCGTTTTATACGTGATAAAACCATACGGTGATGATAAATAATTTACAATATTATTATTATTATTTATTAATAATTATAAATTAAATTAGAGAACGAACAATTTACATGTATAAATTTATTAACAGAAAATACAATGTGTGTGTGTGTGTGTGTGTGTATATATATATATATATATATATATATATATATAAAGTTTATCAAATTCCATTACTTTTAATATCGTGAAACATTAATCACTTTGGAAAATGAACGGCTGACATAATCATATATACGTACATATATATTTTAAATGAGCAAAGAAATTGATTGATAAAACATAGTCGAATCCAATAGATACCACGAAGAAAATTGTTCTCGCATTAGATCTCTCGAATTGTTTATCAGTTTTACATGTTATTTACACAATTGTAATTAAAACTATATAACTAACGACAAAAATCACGTTATTTGTGAAAATCTTGACTAGCCAATCCTTTATTAGTTTCTAAAGATCCCCGGGAACAACAATGAAATTCAGCGAACGATTAAAATTAAATACGGAGATGAAAAACCAATTAGATCTTTGAAACTTCGCCAAATAAAACGATCGCGTTCTTAATACAAGTATACAAGCATGATTATTTGTAAAAAAAAAAAAAAAAATATATGTATATATATAAATGCCGTGAGACGCAGAGCGGTGGTCTACAGATCGTTAGGGAAGGGGTAAAAGAGAACGAGCAAGATAGAATCGAAGAGAAAAAAAAAAAAATCTGCAGAAACCCCGCCCAGATGACTCCGTTTACTCTTCGTAAGCATTGCAATTATGATAATTAAATTATTCGCGTCGCAGGTAGGTATATCCTCTTGAGATCGAAAGAGAACCAGGACTGTCGACGAAGAATACACGTGATCAAATATCATTTAAGGTAATCATACGCTGTGTCGATTAAAAAGAGAAGGCTTGAAAAAGAGATTAAAAAATGACCGAGACCGGTCTACGATGTTGATCGAGATCAAGGCTCGGGGTAGTCGTGGGTGTTACGAGTTGTTGATGACTGTGTTGTATGGACGGCACTGGAGGTGATCTTGGACTGCTTCCGGGACTGCTGGTCGTCGTGACGATACTTCCAGTTCCGTTGGATGAATTCGATGGAAATACGATGGATGGGTGGGTTGACTGGCTCGATCCCGGTGGCCCATGATGACCATTTGAGAATAAAGGCCCAAGATGAGTCGAGGGTGTGTGATAAGTTTTAAGGGGTGACGCTGCCGTAGAATACAATCCGGAATAGAAGCTACTGACAACAGCCGCAGCGGAGGCCGCACTGTTACTGGTCGCTTCCGCGGCTGCGGCTGCCGCACAGTTCGAACTCGAGGCACTTGATCCACCACCGCTGGCAACGAGCTTGCTCAAATGTACGGCATCGAATGCAGATCCAAAATACGGTGACAATGGCGGATAATCAAGTGGATGTGGATGGTGATGATGATGGTGATGAGAAACCGGAGCTGTTGGTGCGGCAAAATATGGTGGAAGGGGAAAACTTGGGAAGCCCCCAGGATTCATGGAACCTGGTTTACCAGAAACCACTGATACCGGTACCTTTGGCTTCCTTCTCGGTCGATATTTGTAATCTGGATGTTCCTTCATATGCATAGCGCGTAATCGTTTGGCTTCGTCAATGAACGGCCGTTTTTCCGCATCTGAAAGAAGTTTCCATTCCGCACCGAGACGCTTCGATATCTCCGAATTATGCATTTTAGGATTGTCCAAGGCAATTTTCTTTCGTTGTATTCTCGACCATACCATAAACGCGTTCATAGGTCTTTTTATATGTTGTTCTTGGGCCGTTACAACGTTCTGTTGTGCGCTAGCGCCCATTTCTTGATTGACATGATGAACCGAGTGTAAGTCCATACCCGGGAGAAATCCATAACTCGGGTGTTGATGAGTGCTCATCATAATTCCTTCCGTGATGGAAATTCAAATTTACCCTTCGTGTATTCTTTATTGACCCTTCTGTTATCCTTCTTTCCTTTTCTTTCGATCTTCTATTTCCTTCTTTATTATCAACCACCGATATCAGTTTCGATACACCACACAAATGGAAGGAAGAAATATATATATATATATATATACCTCTAACGATACGATAACGTAGATATGTGAAATTAATTTTTTTATTTATTTATTTATTTTTTTTTTATTTCTATTTAAATTCACTTCACAGTCCATACATCAATATCAATTTTCTCTTTCACTTCTTTCGTGGTTCTTTTTTTTTTTATTATCGTTCCCCTCGTGTCCCTTTCCGTTTTTGTTTTCTTTTTTTTTTCTTTTTATGGAAGAAAACACGGACGGTATTCGAACGTTCCCGAAAGAAGTACCGATGTCGACTGAACGTAGAAACAGCTTGCCACGAGACATCTTTTATCTTCGTCCCTCTCTCTCAATCGTTCCTTCTCTCTCGTTTCTTCAGTCGTTCTCTCCCTCTCTCTCTCTCTCTCTCTCTCTCTCTCTCTCTCTCCCCTTCTCGCACTGCTTCTCCCTCTTTCCCTATATACCTTTTCGAGGGCGGAACCTTTCGAACGTCGGTTCCTATGCCCTGCCCACGAACCACCCTCTTCATCCCATTCGTCGAGGCGTTCTTCCTCCGCACGCGTGCCTTTTCTCTCTACCTCTACCCGTAAAACACTCTTTTACCCCGAGCAAGATTCGCAACCCCATCCGCTTGTAGGGCCGTTCCAAGAGGTGGAGGAGGGCTGCCTCCGAGACCACGAGCTGCAATTATTATTATCGATTACCTCGATACGACCAAGTACAAATAGCGTATAGACCAGCCGTTATCGACTGGCACCGTTCGCCTAGCAGCGGAGGAACACCGCGACGTGATATCGCGCGATAATTGGTCACGCTCCTCTCCCACCCATTCGACACCTCGGCACCCTCCTAGCCCTTAGGATACTACTCCTACGAATCTCTCTGCTTTGGTTTCTGCTAGCAACGATTAGGTTCTTCCCTTCTTTCTCTCTCTCTCTCTCTCTCTCCCTCCCTCTCTCTTTCTCTCATACGCACACAGGTTCAACACTTTATTTGTTCTGAACTCGATCCATTAAATAACAGATCTTTTACACGATGATCATTCAGTAGTACCTCGTCAAAGTGTTAGATCACCTAGTTTCTGGGTAAGATCGATAAATAAAAAAGGGACGGACGGGCGAGTCGGAGGAGGGGAAGAAGTGGAGGAGGAGGGGGAGGGAAAGAAAAGAAGGAGAAAAGCAAAAAAATAGGGAAGACCGTTTATCGAGCTTACGAAGCTTTCTCTAGCAAGAAGCTTTTTAGCTCGTTCGAGTAATCAATCAGGGTCTATCGCGAGAGTTCGTATCTCGGCTGGCTCGCCTCTCCCCGGTTCTTTCGTAAAAACAATAGCCGTCGAAATCTGCCGTTTGCCTTCCTATGGGAAATCTGACGAACAATGGGAGAGAAAAAATCTCTCGACGACAGGCACTTGGATTAGAATGAAAAGCAACAGCGGCGAAAGGAACGAGAGGAACGTTGCCCCTTTCCCCAATCTCGGCCCTCCGCACGCCCTTCGACGTCCCTAAGGACGTTCGGCAATACGACCGAATAAAGATTTTCTCTCTCTCTCTCTCTTTCTTTCTCTCCCTCTCTCTCTCTCTCTCTCTCTCTCTCTCGCTCTTTCTACGTCCACGAACTGTATTAGTCGTTTGCGCGTAGTCGTACACGCCGCGCCCTTAGGAAAGCTTCTCCTACCCTTTTCAAATAAATTGCGATCCGTTCGATCCATCGGGGCGTGCGCTCGCATTTAGAAGTATTTAGAGGTATTTAGAGTCTCTCCCAATATCTCTAATGCCCTAGTAAAAACGATTGTATTCGACGAAGAAAGAGAGATAGATAGAGAAAGAGAGGGAAAGAAAGGGAGACAGAGAAAGAGAGGGTGGAACACAGAGAGAGAGAGAGAGAGAGAGAGAAAGAGAGGGTGGAACACAGAGAGAGAGAGAGAGAGAGAGAAAGAGAGAGAGAGGTGTTTCAAAAGATTCATGGGCCACTCGAACGGCGCATTATACGAAGCGCAGCAGGCATTTTGAAGATTCCTTGAATCGTCTTAGAATAAAATCGAAGGTTCTAAAGTATTCCCGACTTTCAATGTCGTTAGCCGTTTATCCGGCGAGCTTTGGATCGATCCGTGTTTTATGACAAATGAAGAAAGAAAGATAGGGTAAAAGAGAAATGAAGAAGAAAAGAATAAAAGACGATTTTTCGTATAAAGACGAATAAGCTGCGCGATTACGAGAATTCGAAGACAATACGAAAGAACAATAAAAGGAAGAAAAGATGATGATGATGATGATGATGATGATTATAAACTTCTTATAATCTGAAAAGAGTATTTGAAAAGATCAAATAAGAAGAAAAAAGAATTGATGAAAAACGAAAGACGGGCAGAATGAGGAAAGAACGATTATTCTTCGACGATGAAAAATAATCGAACGCGACCGCCATTCCGACGGTGTTTGTCGAATGAGTTTTCGTAAACACGTTCGCGAGACCCATCTGTTCTTATCATTTCTATATCTTTATTATTATTATTATTATTTTTTGTTATTAATGTATTGTACTGTTCACATAGATATAATGAAGATATATCATAAAATAATATATTCCATGTCGATTTCGATGACATTTTTATTTCATCAATTCGAAGGTACCGAAGCGAAGGATTTTAAATTTTTCCGGCATTTTTAAAACGTCTTATTAGAAAGGAACGAACACAGAGAAAGAGAGAGAGAGAGAGAGAGAGAGAGAGAGAGAGAGAGAGAGAGAGAAGATATACAAATTATAAATTAAATACATATATTATCTTAGTGTGCTTAGTGATCTGAACAAAAAAGAAAAAAGAGAAAGACAAAAAGACAAAAAGACAAAAAAGAAATAGAAAAAAGAAAGAGCCGAAGGAAAATCGTAATAGATGATGTATGTAAAGTAATTGGTATTGAAAAATCTCGAAGTCAATTAAAACTCGAGGTACAAAGGATTCGGCGAGACAAAATACCAATTATCTCCTGTCCTCCGCTTCACCGATCTCTCTCTCTCTCTCTCTCTCTCTCTCTCTCTCTCTCTCTCTTTCTCTCTCTCTATGTATGTGTGTGTGTGTGTGTATCTCTATCCATCTCTCTCTACAGTCCATCCTACCAACCCTTACGTTGAACGCGAACGTAGAGGTGAGCGGTCGAATCAGGGCCAGGGGTTGGAGGGTGGTGGGAGTGTTCGCTTACAAGAACTCAATTCCATTAGGCATTGAAGTGAGTAAAACGAGGCAGCTCCGTGTGCTGGATGGGCATCTATATAACGCACTCGCATCTCGCTTATCTACCTAATAAAGGTATTCCCTTCCTCCCTTTGTCGACTTCGTCGCCACCCCTATTTCTAGCTTCTCGCTGCGACATAAAGCGTGTGCCAGTGAGGTGTCTCCGCGAGACAATCCCTTGGGATGACAATGCTTACCCCACGTATGAATGCCACCAATGCTTCCTAGGTAATTTAAGTGTGGCCTTGCTTTCACCATCAACATTATCATCGTCGTCGTCATCGTCACCATCATCATCATCATCGTCGTCGTCGTCGTCGTCATTGTCGTCATCATTAGTGTTTTTTTTTTTTTATTTTTATTAATGATTCTATATCATCAAATATTTCCTTAACCTTATGGGAACTTCCGAGAGAATCTTATCGAGTAAAGTTTCGATAAGACGCCGAGATATCTTACAATTCAGCTTTATAACTAGAACTCTCCAACTAATTAGCGATCGTACTAACTCAGGCATAACGATATATATATATATATATATATATATATATATATATATATATTGAGAGAAGAAACACATCACTTGGATGAGTCCGATTATTCGTGCGACGTCGAACCCTACAAATTAAGTCGATTGCTCGACCAACGGGAACGATCCAGGCAGGTAACTGAGGGGGTTGAAAGTGTTATGGATGGAGGATATCTCCTTCCTGATATGCAGGATAGTGCGATAATCGCATCGAATTTCTGCTGATTATAGGCAATCGTTGGCGAAAGATATGCTGTTCGAGGGTGCGAACGATGTTGCATAAAAGCAGAGAGAGAGAGAGGGAGAAAGAGAGAGAGAGAGAGAGAGAGAGAGAGAGAGAGAGGGTAGGTCCATACCACGTCGCCACCCCGATGTATACGCTCGAACGCGTTGCGTAATTAGCGACTGCCTCGCCGGTTTTGTGGGTGGGCGCGGGTGAAATGGGTGCGAGCAACCCCAGAATCCGTTCGAGCGACTCGCGCTCTGCCACGTGCGTGAACGCATCTAATATCTACAGGGTGACTCTCGACGTAAGACAATACTACGATTAATAATACGATACATAAGATTTATGTCGGTCAATTAATATCAAAATAATTTAACAATTATTACGAATATTAACGATAGAATTTCGTTTGATCGTATAATTATGTGAATTTTAAGCGTACGAGTTTGTAATAAGATAATAATACAAATGATGTATCGGTTAAATTTGAAATTTGTCAAATGTATCTCGTGATAGTAAAGAGTAAAACGGATTTTTTTTTTCGTCGTCCTGTTGACGACGCTAATCCCTTTCGAAACACCCTGTATGAGGGAAGGAGGTAAAAGGAAAAGAGAGAGAGAGAGAGAGAACAGTGTAGAGAGACTACCGAGGCGTAGACGCAATTAATGCAGAAACCCAGCACGGACGTCGGGGGAGTTTCGAGAAGGGCATCGCTATGCCGAGCCGTGAGACGTAATGACTAATTGAGATTGGAAAAGGGGGAATAATACGATCCGGGTGGTCACGGTAAAACGCACTTTCTCTTTCCTTATCCACCACCACCACCACCGTCGACGTTGACGTTCTCCTTCATCACCCTTCGCCACCACCCCCGTTTGAGATTCACTCTCTCTCTCTCTCTCTCTCTCTCTCTCTCTCTCTCTCTCTCTCTTTCTCTTTCGCTTAAACGACAAAAGATCTCTCGCCTGCAGGCACACCAAATGGATTTACAAACTACGGCCGATTGCTGTAGTACCGATCTTCAAATCTCTTCATCTCATGCGATTATGAACGATCGATCGAAAGAACAAACGAACGAACAACGAACTCCTCGACTTACGTAAATCCTATCGGCCCTTTGACACAAAAACGTGATTTTCCTTTACCTCCATAAATTCCAACAAAGTTTCACCCCTCCGATTCGTTACAGATTTTGTAATTTATCCGACTCGTGCAAAAAAAAAAAAAAAAAAAAGAAAACACAAAAGAAAAGTTAGATTTCGTTAGTTAATATAATCCACCATCGCGAATTAATGTTTCATTTTTATCGATAATAATGAATTATCTATAACGTGGTGTGAACAAATAGACGAATAATGAAATACGCATAACAAAGTCGATAAGCCCCATCCTTCCTGTCCGCAACCTCACCGACGAGTGAGCCCAGTATTAGGACAAGGTATACTTTACACGACATCTAGCGGAACTGAGCAATGATATCTCGTGTAAAAAGTAAAACCGATTGTGTACCATCTACGGATGAATTGTTTAAATAAAATTTTCCAACATTATCTTTCGTTCTTCCTATCTCTTTCTCAATTTTAAAATCGACATCGACGAGAAGTCTGATACTGTACACGCGTGATTGATAATTATCATCCCAAGATCGATTGAAATTTATTACACAAACGATCATTAGTTACTAATCCCTTTTCCCCTCTTATCTTATTTCTTTCCTTCTCGTTCGTGTAGTATAACAACGATACAAAGTATATTCAAATAATCATTCATCCTCTTTCTGTGTCAAGAAATTACGATGGGCTGTGAAAGGGGTGGGTGGAGGGTTGAGGTGGTGGGGGGTTAGGATGTCGCAGAAGCGTTCCCTACGTTGAAAAGGGGGAGGGACCCAGAAGGAGGAACACAAGCAAGGCGTGTGACATTCGTCGAGGTATTGTTCAAAAACGAGCGAGGACGAATTCGTGAGTTCTCCCAAGAAGATCTCGTCGTCGTAGTCGTCGTTTCCATTCCGTCGTTGTTGGCTCGTCGACATTAAGATAATTATTTTCTAGGAGAACGTGCGCGTTCATTGTCGCCGTTACCGCGGCAGAATGGTATTATGTATTGTCGCGAAGAAAATGTGAGAGTAGAGTTGGTAGGCGAGTAAGTACGACAACGTTGAGATCTCTACTGTTATATCTTAGCCATCGCGTAGGTGGAACATTATGCTTCGTTGAGCTTAAGAGAAGAAAGAGAAAGAGACAGTGAGATAGAAAGGATAGAAGGAGACAGTGTGATGTTGAACGTGGGCTGGGAGGATAAGGGGATTGGGGCGGTGGAGGGGAGGGGAGGAGGGTGCGGACGGGCGTAGAATGGGGGAAGAGGGGGAGCTACGCTTTCGTAGCATTCATCGAGGGTGCTCACGAACGTTGTAGAACCACGAGACAGACTTGAATCGCGATGTATCCACTGTCTTTTTAGCCGGCGATGCCATTAATGTGATTATTTCTACCGAGTGTTTCCGAAGCCTCGAAATATTTCCATGTAATCGAGACACTATCACGGCCGAGTAGAGACTAAGCTATTTTTTCTTTCTTTCTTTTATTCTTTTCTTTTTTCTTCTTTTTTTTTTTTTTGAAACCATCGAAACGTCGATAATCATGGAAATTCGGTAATTGACATTATATATATATATATATATATATATATATATATATATATATATATATATATATATAAGTAGGGCGTTCCCCATAAATAATTCGACGATTCGTAGTACAAAAGGTAGGAAAATTCTTTTTGCACTCTGTTTTGTCACAATGCAATTATAAATGTACTTTTCATTTTCAAATTATTTGTTTAGTGTAAAATTATTAGATACCTGGAACACCCTGTATATATATATATGTATATATAAGTACCCTGTATATATATATATGTATATATAAGTACCCTGTATGTATATATGTATATATAAGTACCCTGTATATATATATGTATATATAAGTACCCTGTATATATATATATGTATATACGCCCTACTATATTTTATATATATATAAGTAGGGCGTTCCCCATAAATAATTCGACGATTCGTAGTACAAAAGGTAGGAAAATTTCTTTTTCACTATGTTTTGTCACAGAACATGTTATGTTGTCACAATGCAATTATAAATGTACTTTTTATTTCCGAATTATTTGTTCAGTGTAAAATTATCAGATACCTGGAACACCCTGTATATATATATATATCGCCATTTCTCTCTCTCTCTCTCTCTCTCTCTCTCTCTCTTTTCTCTTTCTTTCTTTCTCTCTCTCTCTCTCTCTCTCTCTCTCTCTCTCTCTCTCTCTTTCGCTCTCCATTGATTTGATTCGATTCTTGCGCGGTCGGTGATTAAAGTGCCTCGAAAATGTAAAAAGCACGACGGATATTATCGAGTCGCTCTCCCGTGAAACTCGTTTACGCGCGTATGCGACACGATTTAATTACTTTCCAAGAGAACGAGCCTAGCTTTTAATACAAATGGGATTTTTCTCTGTCGCTAGACAGTCGATTTCATGCCCCCTCGATTACGCCCTTTTTTCGCCGTGTGAAATGAGTCGCATGAAATTTTCTGTCCGTTAATCGTCGTCGTCTCTCTCTCCCTCTCTCTTCCTCTCTCTCTCTCACTCTCTCTTATGACTTTTGAATCTTTTTTAAATTAATCGTTTTAACGGTACAACAAAGTACATGGAAATTCAAAGCTTCAAACGTCGATTGTGCACGTGCTAAATAATATTTATTTTCATTTCAATTCGTCACTCGAAGATATGCTATTGAACGAATATATCGAGCTACCTAACCTAGCAATATGGCCGCAGCAAATACTTCCATACAAGAGGATGGCTTCGGATTCGTACCGAGGCCAGATATTAAAGAATATGGAAGATCTTACGAGATAGTCAGAAGGTATTCTTTTTTCCTTTTCTCTTCTTCTTTTGTATATTTTTGCGTCGTTAACGAAAAAAAAAAAAATAAGTAAAAAAAAATCAAACGCCCTTTCAAAGAATTTCTCACCACCCGATCAGATATACCTTGACGAACAAACACAGGGCAACGGTTCGATTGATATCCTGGGGAGCGGGAATACAATCTATTAAAGTACCTAACAAAAAAGGTGTATTGGGTGACGTTGTATTAGGATTTGATGACATGAACGGTAAGATCGTTTCTTATTCGTCTGATTAGATTTAGAAATCGATGCAATGTTTTTTTTTTTCCCCCTTTTACTTTCAATGACAACGTAATCAGGATATTTGGAGAACAGGTATACGGGAAGTATCATCGGTCGTTTAGTAAATCGCGTTGCCGATGGTAAAATGTGTATTCAGAAGACTATCTATTCCTTGTCGATCAATGACAGATGTAAAAGGGATCACGTCCATGGCGGTGTAGTTGGTTTTGATAACGTTAATTGGAATTCGTATATACTGAACAAACAAGTGGTAGGTCACCGATATAACCGATTTGTTATTTTTTTAATCATTCCGTTCGTTCGAATCTTTCTAATCGTAAAAAAAAAAAAAAAAAAAAAACAGGTCATGTCTCATCTAAGTCCTGCAGGTAGAGAAGGATATCCCGGTTATATGTTGACGCAAGTGAAATATACTTGGACGGACGATAATCAGTTACATATTAATATTCGTGCCACTGCTACCGAGCCAACACCAGCTAACGTCACCAATTATTCCTTGATAAATTTAGCCGGCCATGTAAGATTAATAATTCGATTCCATCCTAAGATAATAACGTATCCATTTGTAATTGTTAATATTTCGATCCGATTAGGCTGCTGGTCCTAAAGAATTAAAAAAGCACGTTGTAACGATAAATGCCGATAGTTGGACGTTCATGGATATAAAAAACTATTTGCCGACCGGTGCTATTCGTTCCGTCGAGAATACGGTCTATGACTTACGTTTACCGACGCAATTAACCAAGGAAACACTTTATCGCGTACCGGGAGGAGGTTACAACCATAATTTATGTATTTGTAGTCCAAGCTCTTGGTGTTATCGATTCCATGCTAGGTAAACTTTTATCCGATACCGATACGATCGATCACATCGAATACGATTAATCAATATTATTTTGTTCATTTTTCCTATCGAAGGATCATACATCCCGAATCAGGAAGGACTTTAGAGATTTATTCCAATCATCCTGGCTTACAATTTTATACCGGCAACGATTTGCCCGATCCTAATCTCGTTTATCCGTCGGACTGGGAGGATTATATTCCAGAATTTTGTGACGACAGGGTATGGCAAGATCCTTGAAGCTTTTGATTTTTAAACGGATAAGAAATTTTATAACGAATCGTAATTAATCTCGTACCTTACGTTCGTTTTAGAAACCGACTAATTCGATGATTTATGGAAAAGAAGGTGTACCTTATCGCCGACACGGAGCTTTCGTTCTATCCCCACAAAATTATCCTAACGCCATTAATATAGATAATTTTCCTTCCTGTATTCTTTATCCTGGTAAAGTTTACGTCCATGATATGACATATAAATTTGGTTTGCTAACCAAAGATTAATTTATAGTTGTTTTTCTTTCTTTCTTTCTTTCTATCTTTCTTTTTTCTTTTTACTGTCATCGAAATTCATCGTCGAAGAGGAAACAATTGATTGGCTGTACAAAATTGACTTGGTTTTTTTTTTCTATTCACATAGTCAATGCGTATAATTATAGCGCTCTGCACTCTTACGAAATCGTCTTAAATTCTATTATAAAAATTATGCGGTAATACGTAGGCACGAAAATTATACATGATTCATTTTTTTCTTTTTTTTTTTTATGATTGCTATTCCATAAGTATATATCTTTTTTTGTATATATATATGTGTGTGTGTATTTTTGTGTGTATATTTTTTTTTAAATCGTTATAAAGGCACATAATGAATGAAATAAGAGACTGATTCATTCAAAGCTTGATTCATACAAAAATCCTGTCTCTTCTTTTTCATCTTTCACGTATCATTCTAAATTATATCCTACATTCGTGTTACATTAATGCTACAATTTCATAAATTATATTTATATATATATGTATATATATATATATATATATATATATATATATATATATATATATATAAAGCTAAAATCTGGTTTATGTGTACAATTATTGTTTTACTTACAATTAGGATAAGACTTCAATGTTTGTACAACTATAATCGATTGTTACTACTATCGTTAGACTTTTGCATTATAACGGGCAGTAAGTATTATTGTAAATAAGAACTCATAGAGAGATTTCGGTTGGCAGTGACGATCTGTGTCAACTTTGGTAATAACTATCGTAGAAAAACGTTGAAGTCTCGAAATTAACAATTTTTTTCTTTCGATCTTTTTTCTCTTCTTTTCTTTTCTGTTTTTTCCTTTTTTGAACACATTGTGAGTATGATCAGTTAAATCATTGGCAGTGTTAATTAATAGCATCAATTGTATCGCTTGAAATTGTTGTCAAATCTGTGATACGATGTGTACCCCCTTCTCCCCCATTCGTCCCTCCCCGCCGTTCTCCCTCGTGCCCACCGAGTAAAAAGAAATAGAATTATTAAATTATAACGTTGATTTCTTAAAACCTAATCCTAAAATCATCGTAATGTTAATCGATCAACGTCCTCAACCCGAGCTATTTAAATATACTGTTTCATTGGGAAGTGGACGTTAATTGCTCGCATCGTTTGTTCGTTGATTCATCGGTCAGTAGATAATTTGATCTATTTTTTCATTCGGTTACTATAAGATGAATTCTAAATGTCAACGGTTTCTCCCAAATCTCGTTTTCCGCGGTTATACCGTTTCTAGGACGACCGTGTATCACAACACGGAATTCCCCTGGTTTCTTCAAACGACTACGGAAATGAAGTGCCCAAATTCCATGATCCTTTGCAATTTCAAAGTTTTCATGTTTGTTGCCTCGAACGATCGTATATTCCATGTCTTCGTCCTGTAATATCATCAATAAGACGATAAAGAACATAACGATTTTTATAAGGGATAAACCTTATATATTACCTTTATAGCAGGTTGCAACTTAATAATCCTCATTCTATGCTTCGTTTGGCGCAAACTGATCTTCATAACGTGTTCCTCGCCGTGATGGTGTCTTCTTGCCTTTCTAGCAACCCGCATCTTGATCAGTTCGTCTCGTTTTTGTTGCAACTCTTCGTCAACCGATCTAATTCGCGCGCCTCTTCTACGTCTTCCTTTACCGTTTATCTGTAATATTTTATCGGCTTTATTTCTTGTTCTTTTTTTAATCGTAATAAAAATAGAATAAAATAAAATAAATAAATAAAAAATATTCCGACGAGTTGAAACCTTGCAAGAGAAACATCCTTCCGTAGAAATAGTCTTATCGTCAGCTGGTGGAATATGATAGGGATCCGGATTGATAACGTACGTTGGTACATTACCAATTTCTTCTCCGTAATTGGATTGAGATAACGGATTAATCGTAGACAAACAATGGCCCTAAGTCAAACAAAAAATAATGTGACTACGTGTGATGATAAATGTATATAATTACTATGGATAAATAATATCATCGATAACGAACTTGTCCTATTCGTTGATAACCGGTAGGACAACCGCAAATAAAACCGTTAGCTCCGTTAGGTGTGCATCCAAAAGCACAAGGAGATCCCAAACAACCCGCGCTGACCTGAACAAATAGAGATGTGTCAAAAAAAAAAAAAAGAAAGTAAGAAAGAAAGGAAAAAGAATCATTTGTTTTTCATAAAAATCACAACGAATCTATCGACTTTCATACTTGAACGCAAATCTGTAAATTATTGTCGAACTGATAACCGTCAGGGCAACCACACTTGTAACTTCCAATGGTGTTTATACAAGTATTTTCACCGCACGGAGAATTGCTACATTCGTTTTCGTCTATGCACTGACTGTAATAAAGATGTTGAACAAATCCTTCCGGACATCCGCACCGATAACTTCCCATAAAGTTCTACGAAATAATTTATAAAAAGTTTTAGAACGATTATCGGCGATTCATTTACAACGTGATACTTTTTTTCACATACCTGACAGCCATGTTCGCAATTACTATCGTCGGCACATTCGTTATTATCGGTACAGAACCTTCCAGATTGATCGAGCTTGAATCCTCTCGGACAGATACATCGGAAACTGCCAAGCGTATTGATGCACGTACCCGGTTTCGGACAAGTCCCAGGTTGTTCACACTCATCAATATCTGCAAATAAATTCTTCTTTTCTTTCTCTCTTTCTTCCTTTTTTTTTTTTTTTTATATACCAAACATCAATGAAATCAAACAGAAAACTCGTCTAATCACAAACCGTGACAAGCATCTCCATCTTGAGTATATCCTTCGCGACAACCGCATGTGTAGCTTCCTTGAGTGTTTACACAATTTTGTTGACAAAGATGATTTCCCGTAGCACATTCGTCCAAGTCCCGGCAACTGATCCCGTCAGGATTTAGTAGGAAACCGGCAGGACAGGAACATATAAAGCTTCCCTCAGTGTTTTGACAATTGTATTTGCACGGTTTTGGAGTTAATTCGCACTCGTTCACGTCTACGATAACGTCCCATATCAATCCCGATCGTCGTATGTATATAAAATCAATATTTAACGATGTTTTCTATACCTATGCAATGTGCCCCCGATTTATCAGACTTGTATCCCTTGTTGCAAATACATCTGTAGGAGCCCAATGTGTTAATGCACATTCCGTTTCTACACAAATCCGGTATCGTCTTACATTCATCGATATCTGTATACAAAAGATAATATAATAAATGAAAGGGACGAACTTGTTTTCTCTTTGTTTTTGCTTTTTTTTTTTTTATATCAAGGAGAAATAAAATTTATTCGAACATTAACCTTGGCCGTTTTTAGAGAAGCCCTTGTCCAAACATAATTGGTTGTAATCGTCCGAGTCTCTCGAAGGACATATCTCGCAATGTTGACCCCATGCAGCACCCATCGTACAACAACAATCCGCTTTAGTCACTGTACGTAATTCTGAGGTCCTTGCCGTGCATCTACCACCGATCGTTTGCAGGAAACAATAACCAACTCTACGATCTGATCATAAAACGTAACAATGGTTTTCTTAAATTAACAATCGCGTTACGTGATTAAATATCGTTCAAACGTATCGCCATACGAGAGCAATCGTTACAACGTATTGGTCATTGATAATAATTGAATTTTTATCGTAACTTCGTTAATGAAACGAAAATGACACAAGGGGCATGATTTCAATATTAACAATATAAATTGACAGTATTTGTTTGTGATCTCACCAATACAAGATTTTCCGTCGGCACTTTGTTCAAAACCATCGTAACAATAGCACTGATAGCTCCCTTCTAAATTGACGCAACGGCCGTGTCTACATAATCCAGAATTAATGGCGCACTCGTTAATGTCCTTACATTCATCGGCCATACCAATTTGTTGATATCCAGGTGGACAAATGCACATGAACGTGCCGATAAGATTTTTGCATTGATATTTGCAATTGTTCGCCGGTGTGGCACACTCGTCGACGTCTGATCAAACAAAGCTTGGCATCAACCGTCGAGATTTTTTTTTTTTTTTCAAATTAGTAATTTATCGATCATTAATACGTACCGATACAGTGCCTTCCATCAGGAGCCAAAGTATATCCGTATGGGCAGATACACCTGAACGATCCAGGAGCATTGTGACACCTAAAGGCACATTGGTTACCTAATTCAAGGCACTCGTTTACGTCCTCACAGATCTGATTGACACCTGGCGTGAAACCTTCGTTACAGGAACACTCGAAGCCACCGTCAATGTTGGTACAGGTACCGTTGCCGCAAATATTCTGTACCGTTAAACATTCGTTATTGTCGATGCAACGTCTTCCAGTTTCGTCCAAAATGTAACCAGATGGGCACTCGCATCGGAAGGATCCATCGGTATTTATACACTCGCCACCGGAACAGGCATCAGGCATGAAAAGGCATTCGTTCAGATCGATACCAGTGTCGTCCCTACCAACTCCTTCCGGGCACAATCTTCTAAAATCCTCTGTACGAACAAATTTATAACAGACCGTTATCACTTGTAATCTTTATCACTTTGATATACGTAGGTGAAGATAGATTGTTTTTTTTCTTTTCTTTTTTTTTTTTTTTTTTTTTTTTTGGAAATTACCACTATTCTCTGGTGGACATTGCTCGCAATATTTCCCCCAAGCTTTACCCATCGTACAACAACAATGTTTCTTCGTCATTCCACCTTTCCGTGGGGAAGAACATTGGCCACGTCTATAACTATCGTAGCATTGTTCCTCCCTAACGTCGATGCATCTCATGGAATTAGGTTTGTCACTCAATTGAAAGCCAACTGGACATTCACAGATAACACCGCCGTCCGTGTTAATACATTGACCATTTTCACAGATACCTATCGTCTCAACACACTCGTCTATGTCTGCGAATGGAGGAACAATTAATAATTAACGATAATTAAAATTAATTATTTAACGATAATAATTATTAAACGTACCAACGCATCTTCTCCTTTCGCTGTTCAATTCGTAACCTGGTGGACAACTACACATGTAAGATCCCATTAAATTCTGACACTTTCCTGGATATGGGCACAAGCCCGGTATCTAAAGTTCAAAGAATATTTTTACAAACGACGACAGTTCCGGCGTATTATTCTCTCGTTAAATTTTTTAATATTACCTCGTGACATTCGTCGATGTCCCGACAATGTTGTCTATCTTGAGCCAATATATAACCATCGGCACATTCACAAATGAAAGTACCAACAGTGTTACGACATCTACCATTGCGACAAAGGAAAGGCATTATCCTACATTCGTCGATGTCTGAAAAAAATATTTTTTGTTCGTTTGCTTTTTCATTTCCTTTTCTTTTTTTTTTTTTTTTTTTTTTAACTATCCATAATGCATTCGTTCGACAAATGAAATATATTGTAACGTAAAGTCGATGTACTTCGTACCAGCGCAATCGTTGTTAGGGCTCAACTTGAAGCCATCGTAACATTGACACTTGTAAGAACCAAGAATATTTATGCAGGTGCCGTTGTTACAAATATTTGGATTCCGTTGGCATTCGTCTATGTCAACGCAATTTTCTCGATCGTGAGTCAAAGCAAAACCAGAATGGCAAACGCATTGAAAGCTACCCTGTAGATTGTTGCAAGCTGCGTTATTGCATATACCAGATCGCTCGAAGCATTCATCGATGTCGATGCAATCTCGCCGGCTGATACCTAATTTGTACCCGGCAGGACAAACACACTCGAAATATCCCTGTTGGTTGATGCACTGGGCATTACCGCTACAGGGATTTGGCGTCTATAAGAAATAATATTTAATTAAAAGTATTATCATTAAATAAATATATTCCTTTAAACATAATCGTGTATATCTTACTTGCAAGCATTCGTTCTCGTCGATACACTGATGCGAATCCTGATCGTAAACGTAACCTTGTTCGCATTGACACTCGAAACTGCCAGGTGTGTTCAAACAACGACCGTGAGTACACATAGTTGGCATAAGAGCACATTCGTCGATTTCCTCGGTGTGATTAGTTATCGGATTCATAATTTGGCCTGGTACCAATCCACATAAAATTTCGTGCTCACCTAAAATAATAACAATAAATTCGTTCGTATATCAGATTTAAAATAAATTGACTAAAGTTGCGTAGGAATAATCGATCTCGGCTCTTACGTGTCCTCTCGGGCGGACATCTTTCGCATGGACTACCCCAGGCTGCTCCCATCGAACAACAACATAACATTTTCGTCTGTGGCAGAGCCATAGGATTGAAGCATTGTCCAGATTCGTAGCTAACATAACAGGATTCTTTCCTTGTGTCGACGCATTCCTCTGTCATGAGTTAATCTTGTTAAAATATATATTAAGAAAGACGAATGCGAATATACGATTAAAAATACGCACTTCCTCCTGGCATGGTTATATAGCCCTCGGGACACTCGCAGTGATACTTGCCCTGGTCGTTGATGCAACGACCCACGCTACATATGTAAGGATGTAACGCGCACTCGTTTATATCTGAAAGTCATTTTAAATGGGATCAATCCTTTTAAAGAAAGGAACAATTCCATATGAGGATATTACGAGCGTCCATCGACATTACCGACGCAGCTTGTTTTCATGTCGTCCAGAACGAAACCCTCGTTGCAAGAACACATAAAACTGCCAAAGGTATTGGTGCAATGACCATTCTGACATATATTCTCATGTTCCTCGCACTCGTTAATGTCTTCCAATATGACAGTGACACGGTTTGGCCTATAGCCCATACCACCAGGACAGAGTTCCTCGAATTCTTTTGTCCCTGGCTTGGGACATTCTTCGCAACGATTACCCCAAGCGATACCAATGCTGCAACAACACGTTGCCTTTGTTACTGACGTGGACATCTCGAATACACATTGTGGTCTGTCGGTACCGTGCTCGAAACCGGCGTAACAGAAACCGTCGCGCCTATCTGAAACATCCATTGTGTTCAATCGTTAGAAATATAGAATATTAATTGATCACCGGAGAAATTATATTTCAATGAGATTCGAATAAAAATTGTTCAAGCTTACCGACGCAAGCATTTCCAGCGTCGACCAATTCGTAATGAGGCGGACACTGACAGATATATTTTCCTTGAGTATTTATACACGTTCCATATTGACAAGACTGAGGGCTCTCGCATTCGTCGATATCCGTACAATTACCGCCAGAACCGTCAAGCTTGTAACCTTCGTTACATTCGCAACGAAACATACCAAAAATGTTTTCGCATCGACCGAAGACACAAAGATTACTGAACATGTCGCACTCGTTTATGTCCACGCAAGCCTGTTCATTGTTCTCGTCTGGGTGCATAAAGCCCATTTCGCATTCGCAACGGAACGAACCAGGATAATTCAAACAATGGCCATTCTCGCAAAGAGTATTGTCGTTTGCGCACTCATCGATATCCTTACATGTATAACCGTCGCCCCTGAAACCAGCGTCGCAGACGCACTGCGTCGCAGTTTTCTTATTAACTCGTCGTTTCTTTCCCACAAACGTATTTATCACGTTTAATTATAAACAGATAATCAGATATTGTTAAACATTTTATTTGTTGTTCGTTTTAAAAGTCAACTTTACCTTGAAGGAACCCTCGGTATTGATGCATTGAGCATTGGAATCACATCCACCGTTATTTGTAAGGCACTCATTAATATCCCTACACTCGATACCATTTCCGGTGAAACCTTCGTGACAAGTACATTCGTAAGAACCCTGAGTGTTTTGACATTCGGCAAACTCGCTGCAGGTATAAGCATTCAATAAACACTCGTCGTCGTCGGTACACGCTTTTCCTGCATCCGGCTTAACAGAGTAACCTTCCTCGCAACGACACTCGAAAGATCCAATTGTATTGTGACACTCTCCGAAACCGCAGATTTGTGGTTGCGTTACGCATTCGTCGATGTCTAAATGAAAATATTTTCAATAGATAGATAATATTCACTTAATGTCGCAAAAGATTATTTCAAATGATACTTACCGATACAGGAGGCGCCGTCCCTTCCAGGTAATAATCCTTCCGTGCAAGTACAAATGAATCCACCGGGTATATTCGAGCACTTCCCTCCGTTACAGATTCGTGAATTTTCTTTACACTCGTCCACGTCGGAACAAGAACGACCGTCCAAGTTCAGCGCGTAGCCCATACTGTGTTCAACATTTGTTTCGAAACATATAAGTCAACCTGGTACGAATTATTTTCTTTAAACCTATCGACCAATTGATAACTCAACATGTTTAATTACCCGCAAGAACAGGAATAACTGCCAGGTGTGTTTATGCAAATGTCTTCGCAACCACCATTGTTCACGAGACATTCATTTATATCCTCGCAATGGGACTTGTGTCCAGTTTGTTGATAACCGTCGTCGCATATACATTGATAAGTCCCCATCATGTTCTCGCAGATCCCATTGGAACATATACCGCTTGTTCTAGAGCACTCATCGATATCCTTGCAAGAATCTTTATCAGGACTCAATTCGTGCCCCGGTGGACACTGACATTTAAATCCACCTTCGGTATTCACACAGGTACCGCCTCTGCACAAGCCTTCAGTCTCCTCGCATTCGTTTATATCTAAAATCAAGGATAATCATAGGATCTGTACGACTGTATATTTTTTTTTTTTGTAGATCAAAAAAAGAAATATTAAATTCTCTTACCCATGCAGATTTTCATAATGTCACTACTACGATAACCAGAGTTACAGTCGCATTGGAAATTGCCCGGTGTATTGCGACATGTACCATTGCCGCATACACCGTGCATAATCTCACACTCATCGATATCTACGAATATTTCCTCAAGGATTATTTTGTAACACCTTCACTCATTTATAATAGACGATAATTTTTAATATACTCACCGTTACATTTGATGCCATGTTCGTCCAAAGCGAATCCTTGATTGCACCTGCAACTGTAACTACCGACGGTATTCTTACATCTACCGTTTACACACATGCCAGGAAATTCGACACACTCGTTAATGTCCTGGCGTTCGGTAAAACCACTCCCTCTGGGACATAATTCCGAATGAGCGTGCGTTCCTGTCTTTGGACATGCCTCACACTTTTCGCTACCCCAAGCACGACCAACGGAACAACAACAAAGACTCTTGGAGAACTGTCCTTCGATTGCCGTCGAACACTGTCCATGACGATATTCCAAGTAGCAAGTTTCTTCTCTGGTGTCGACGCAGGTTGTGTCTAATATCGAATGTCGACAAATTAAGAAAAACAGTCTTATCATCGTAATGATTGAGTCGAGAAGGACGATACTAACGAGTCGGATCCAGAGTCAAGCCAGGTGGACACTCGCAACGATACGATCCGTCGGTGTTAACACACGTACCACCTCCTCTACATATACCAGCGTTAAGTTCGCATTCGTTAACATCTACGCAAGATTTACCATCAACTTTGGCGTATCCCTTGGAACATTCGCATAGGGAATGGTCGCAAACTTCGCATGGACTTCCCCAGGCAACTCCAACGGAGCAACAACATTCCGATCTCAGAGCGACTCTAGGTAAATTGTTCTCGCATCTACCGTCTACCATTTTGGTCCAGCAGGATCCTTTTCTATTGTCTAACGTGATACGACATATCAAGGTTATATTGAATGGGATAATATATGAAATGATCGAGTTATATCACTAACCCATGCAAATATGTCCGGTATTGTCAAGTATATAGCCCGGAGAACATTCGCACTCGTACGATTCAGGAACGTTCACACATATTCCATTGAAACAAACGTCTGGGCCTAATTCCTCGCACTCGTCGATGTCCTCGCACATTTGATTCTCCGTTTTCAATCTTGTGCCGGTCGGACATATGCACTATAAAAATTCAATGAAAATTAAGCCTAACGATCGTGTACGTTATTTATTATCTTTTTAAATATCAATTTTTATTTACCTGATAGCTGCCAGGTGTGTTCCGACATTGGCCACCACTACACAATGATTCCTCCAGCTCGCATTCATTTATATCGCTACAAATCTTCCCCGTCGCATCGACTTCATAACCATTGTCGCAAATACAACGATAAGTACCCATCAAATTTTCACAACCGCCATTTATACAAATGTTTGGATTTTGGGCACACTCGTTTATGTCTGTTGCATACAAAAGATCGTAAATACGATTTGTATATAAAATCGATTTGTTCGTGATAATTACCATCGCCGTTGTATGTCATTCCAGCGCCATGAGGACAAAGAGCATCAAACTCTGAGGTACCGGGTAATGGGCAAGGTTGACAGGCGCTACCCCAACCCATAGGTTGACCAAGTATTATAGTACAACAACAACAACTTGACTTAGTCACTGCCGTTGAGGTTGGATTAGAACATTGTCCATCTCTGTATTGCGAGTAACAGAGATCTCTTCTTGTATCTAAAATATAGAATGTAATTTTCATTTTATTACTTCATTTTTTAATTACTTCCCTCTCTCTCTCTCTCTCTCTCTCTCTCTCTCTCTACCTATTTAAAATATTTTAGTATAAATTAATGTATATATATTCTGAATAATATAAATTAATTACCTAAACAGGATCTACCGTCGGGTCCCAAATTAAATCCTGGATGACACTCACATCGAAAACTTCCGAGAGTATTTATGCAACGGCCATTTTGGCAGGGTGCACTTAAACATTCGTCGATGTCTGTTTAATCACAAAACAATGACGATTAATAATCGAAGATATTCGTTATTATCATTAAATATCAATAAATATTTAGACCCCAAATACCTATGCAATGACTTTGATCGGGTCCAATACGAAAGCCAGAATCACAGACGCATTTGAAGGAACCCTCCATGTTGACGCACTTTCCATTCTCGCACATTCCACTGGTCGAACACTCGTCCATATCAACGCAAAAAGTGTTGTCTCTTGAAGCTGTAAAGCCTGACTGACAAATACAGTGATAAGAACCTGGCGTATTCTCGCAACGGCCATTCAAACAAATCCGTGGATTCTCGATACACTCGTTGATATCTGTTAGAAAACGTTTTCACTGTTTATTCACGAAACAATACAAAAATTAAAAGAAAAAAATATCTTCTGTACCTATACATGTATTTTTCGTTGGCGATAACGTGTACCCATCGTTGCATTTGCATCTGAAGGAACCGTTCATATTGATGCAATGGCCGTTATTGCACATTCCGGTATCTTGACATTCATCGTGATCTACGTAACGAATCGTTATAAATCGAATGATGCTATTTTTAAATCTTTCATCGATTCTTGTCATTTCTTCAAAAAAAAGAACATACTAACCAGTGCAATATTTGCCCTCTCCTGAGACAGTGAATCCCGGTGGACATTGACAAACAAAACTTCCTTCATAATTTCGACAAGTACCACCTTGACAGTATCCTAATTGACACTCGTCAATGTCCTCGCAACGGCCATTCTTCTTCGTAAATCCAGGATAACACTCGCATTCGTAACCTTCCTTCGTATCGACGCATTTGCCATTGCCACATATTTCAGGTCTCAAGGCACACTCGTTTATCACCGTGAATTGTAGCGGTTGTTGAGCGCAAAGCTTTTTGTAATCTTCTACAATTGAGTAATAACGGGGGGACGTGTATAATTACGGTCAATCGTCATAGTATAATATATATTTTATCTTCTCCCTTGGTTTTTTTTTATTTCGTATTTTTTCTTTTTTTTTTTTTTTTTATTTCTCGACAATACGGACACATTATTTACAATATCATTATCAGGAAATTTATAAAAAAAACTACGATAGGTCACATTGAATACATACCACTTCCAGTATTAGGACAAATGAAGCATTCGTCTCCCCACCCTTTACCCATATTCTTGCCACAGCAACAATCCTTCTTGCTCAGTCTCATAGTCAATCTATTTTTGCATTGGCCATTTCTATTAACCGCGGTATAGCAAAGCCCTTGTCTTCCGTCTACGATAAGCATTAAATAATAAAATGTCGATGACTGTTAAATTTGGTCGAAAAATTAAACCTTAGAAAAATACTCGAGCCAATTACCAATACAATATCTACGATCTTGACTCTGTATGAAACCGGGATTACAAAGACAATAATAGCCGCCATTGGTGTTAACACATCGGCCGTCGGCACATATCCCTTCCTCTTGACACTCATCTCGATCTTTGCATTCGTTCGTCTCGGGATCTCTAGCTTGTCCTTCGGGACAATCGCAAGTGAACGATCCTTGAGTATTAACGCACTTCCCACCTTCGCATAAACCCGGAATCGCCTCGCATTCGTTGATATCTATGTAAGTAATTAGCGTTATATATCTCGAACTTCGATATTAATTGATGCATGACGTAAGTCTAAAAGATCGTACGAGTACAGACATATGATCAAATGTGATATATGATTATCGTAAACTCATTTATATTGCTTCGTTCTACTTTGTTGGCTAATCGTATTTTATTTGACCCAACTCGAATCTCTCTCTCTCTCTCTCTCTCTCTCTCTCTCTCTTTAAGTCATGTTTTTCTTTAACCGAGGTTAGACATGTATCACAAAGTATCGCATTGTTTTTAATAATATTACTTTTAACGATACGTTCGAGGAAAAAAAAAATCGATATATCTCGTCGTACCTACGCATTGACCTTGACTGGTCTTTAAATAACCCAACTCGCAATCGAGTCTCATGGGACATCTCTCGCAAGGATGACCCCAGCCTTTACCAACGGTGGCGCAACACAACTGTCTCGTACAAACGACACCCTGTAGATTCGCCAAGCATTGGCCATTCTTTACTTTCGTATAACAAGGACCAGTTCTGTAATCTGTTTCGCAACGTCTTCCGGTGTATCCATAGATGCATGCGCAACGATCCGGACCGATACATCTACCTTGATTCAAACAAGGTTCTCGACATATGGCTGAAAAGAACAAGACAAAAAAAAATAAATAAATTGATTAACTCAATCGTCGATAGCTTTCGAACGAACGAAAGGATTGATGAAATATTGCAAAGAAAAAAAAAAGAAAATAAAATGCGTGTACTAACGCTCGTTACAAAACTCTCCCTGATATCCATTTCGACATTGACATCTCCCATCGACGCAATTACCATTGATACATTGCACTCTACATCTACCTGACTCTCCTCGATCAACGTTACTGCTACTTTCGTGAGTCGTTACTGTCGATATAATATAATAATTTCTAATTAATCTTGATACTTTAACGGGACAATCATTTTTCGATTGGCAAAGTCTTACATTTCGTCGTTATCGAACCACAAGTCGATGCTACAGTACCACCCTCGCAGAGACAAATGTTTGGCCTTATGCATCTTCCCGTACCGCATCTCCTTGTGCATACAGCTAAAAAAATTGAAGATCATCGTTATTATCAAGATAAAACGTGATCTTTGATTTCAACCATTTGATGCGATCATATGCTTCCAATTCGCGTTTCATATTCGTAACATCGTATCGTAAGGCCAATCGAATTATGACCGTAGAGGAGACAATGCGATCAACAGGAAGCCTCGTGTAACAGGCCATTAAACCAGTTTCGTTCGAAGAAACGATCGGTTATATAGCATAGATACTCATTTATCCGTTACGTAATTGCGCAATTATCATCTTGTAGAAGCAAACTCGATGCAGTCAGTAGTAATGATAGATGACCGGTTATGCGATCTTAATAATAGTTCCACGTACATACATACGTTCCTCTTTTTTATTTTTATTATTCTTTTTTTGTTTTTTTTTTTTTTTTGTAAATCCAGCAAAGAGCTTATACAAACACACCGGCGAACAAGAGTATAATAATGATCGCAAAATTATAAATTTTCTTCTAATTATTAGATACACCATAGTTAAACGTAACGTAAAACGTGCCTGTTACCTTGGTATTTCTCGATATCGTATATAGATATATCCGTATACCATAGACATTGTTAAATAATCGAGAGAACTTTCTCGATCGTACTTACGAATAACGCAGAGACCAGTTTCCGGTTTCTTCGTCCATCCTGGACAACAATAATTCTTGAACCTCGATCTGCATACGTTGGGCCTATAAATGACGTAAAGTTAAGGAAAAAAAAAAAAAAAAGAAAGAAGAAATCTAAATCATTTCGATCGAAATGATTAGAAAGAAAAAGTCGATCGACATCTCGTCTTCTCGTCTCTCAACGTAGAAACATTTCAATAACGATTTAATGTAAATCGTGTTCCTTGGCATCCTCTAATAAGAAACACTCGGGACTCGTCTACGAAAAGGCGGAAATAAGATACTTCTTTCTCTCTTTTTCGTAAGAAATGAAAAGAGAAAGGAAAAAGAAGAAGAAGAAAAAGAAGGGTGAAAGAATGAGAAGAGAGCGGAGTACCACCTCGGAACAAGGCGGGCATTCACATCATGCGGCTCGTAATTAACGTCAGCTGCTATAGACCGCCTCTAAGTAGTTCCACTTATGCGCCTTGGCGCCGCCGATTTTCCCGCCGTTCCGTTTCGTTTCAACGAACCGCGAAAAGTTTTTCCGTTTTTTCGAATTTTCTTTTTTTTTTTTTGTTCTTTCTTCTTCAGGATTGTCATTACCACGAACGATCACCGAAGAAGATAGATCGAGCGAGCGTATATTTTCTTTTTCTGGTTTTTTTTCTTGTTTTCATATATATTTCTATAAGATCGTTTTAATCGTATAACTATATTTACATAATCGATTAGAAATCGTTACGGGATCATTGAATTTCTTTCTAAAGTCTCTCTTGTTTTTTTTTGTCTCTTCGTATCTTTTTATTTCGATCAGATTTCGATCTTAAATGAAATAAAAAAAAAATAAACAAAGGATCGACGTACATATGTATGTTTCTCTCTCTCTCTCTCTCTCTCTCTCTCTCTCTCTCTCTCTCTCTCTCTCTCTCTCTCTCTCTCTCTCTCTCTCTCTCACGTACGTTCGAAACTTTTGATCCAGTCTGTATGCAGATTCACCGATGTACAGGGAATCGCGACTCATTATTAAATTTATAGCCCGGTTCGAATGCATTGATCGACACGTAGCGGAACGTAAGCCGCCAGGCAGAACACAATTTTAACACCCGACCGTAATGATACCCTTGGTTAACGGGGCCCAAGGCCAAAATCAATGTGTTCATATTATGCGGAAAATAAAACGTCGTTATGTTGACGTCTTATTTTTCATGAGAAAAAAAAAAAAAAAAGAACAAAAAAATTTCCTTAACTTCCCGACGTTGTCGAGAACTTCTCTCCCGATAATACTCGTTTACCTTCTTAATTAACGATCATTGGTTTAATCTAAGAAACATTTATTTATAACGCGTGGGTGAGGCCGGTTCAAAGGTTCAATTGAAAAGTGCGTGTAATAGCGTTTAAGCGTTCACTGCGTTGAGCCGAGTTAGTGCATTACGGAGCGATTAGAATTAAAGCGATCAAAAGGCGAGTGCATTGCGATTAAGGTTGAGAAATGGCGTTACCGAAGAAGTTTAAGAATATACCATCTCTGAAGAAACAAATAAAATATATATATATATATATACATATATATAAAATACGACATCCTGTACAATTTTTTTTTCAAATAAAAATAATATAATCTCCATCATAATGTAACAACAGTTAAATCAATGACGGCTCGTCGAGTGGAGAAAATTTTTGAGGATCGATCAATTGAATTAGTCCTACGAACTTTTGAGAACAATCCTATTCATTAGTCTATGAGTAATCATCGTAGGACGTTCCAAAATAGAATAGGGTCTATTTTACGCCTAATAGGACTGCCACTTACATAATTATTCATGGTTAGTCTGCCACTTAGATTGGTTTAAACTACGTTTTACGTAATACCATGCGAGAGGAAGTGAAAGAGCAAAGTGTTAAAGGTGGGAGGGCGGGCGGGCGGGGTGATGGTGAAGCGTTTCACGGCATTTACATTTCACACCGATACGATCCTTAGCCTGAGATAACAAGTAACTTTTAACTTTTCTTCTTTCTTATATATATATATATATATATATATATATATATATATATATATATATATTTGAGAAGATTATTTAGTTTCGATCGAAATACTCATATTTCTAAGAATTAACGGTTAGATACTCGCAACGATAACGTTTTATTCTAGCCAGATTAAAGTCTACTTTTATTCTAACGACGTTTCTAATCCCGTGGAACGAAGTAAATTTTTTTCTCTTTTTCTTTTCTTTCTTCTTCTTATTGCCATTCCGTTCGTTCCACATTATTTTCCCTCGAGTCGAAGACATGTGCGGCTAATTATTTGTTATGCGTTTACGAGAAATAATGTTGAAGAAGTAAGAGAGAGAGAGAGAGAGGAGAGAGAGAGAGAGAGAGAGAGTCGTTAAACTAACGTACGCAAAGATAAGAGGATTAGAACGAACTAATCATTTATATTTTTGCAAAAGAACATACATAGTTAATTTATAATTCGTAAAAAATGCACTTTTTTATAATTAATTCTGAATAATTATTGGAATATCGATTTGATAACGAATTGAGTAATAATTTTGTGTTGAAATATAATGAGCTCGAATCGATGAGCGTTAAATTTAACGCTCTTTACGATGCCTAACGATTAGTTCAATTATCTCTTAGTTAAGCCGAGCTCATTAGTAATACTTTATCCGTTTAAGCGTATCGCGTTACTACTATCAATTAGAATGTTTTACACAGCGAAAGATCGCGATCAACGGGATAATTAACACGTGTCGCCTTCGATACGCATGGCGCGACGGACGATGAGATAAATAAGTACGAAGTGAAAAATGCGTTGGGAAAGATCGGATCATTGTAAATGCATACCAGGAGTCGGGAGCGATTAATAGATAAACTCGTGCCTTCTTCTCGTAGTAACGTCTAACATATCTTATTTCTAGTTTCTTCTTGAAATAAAATTAGACAAACGGCTTCCACGACATCGATTAAATTGATACGTGATCGATAATGAAAATTATTACCATATAATACACGCCTACATTATCCAATACAGTCTTATTGAAATATGTTAATTTAATCGTAAGAGATTCTAATCACATTAATAAATGAAATATACGAAAAGCTTTACAACACTCGTCTTCCTTCGAATATGATGGACGTTAGAAAAGTTCAAGGAAAGAATAAAGAGGGCGAAAAAAGAAAAAAGAAAAGAAGAGATTCGACATTGATTTATATATTTTCATTAGCGATCATCCACGAAGCTATGTATCTAATGCCGAAGTGAAATCAGAGGGATCGACGACTTTCTGTCTTTATATTAGCGCGAGAGTATCGTGAATCGTCGTCGTCGTCGTCGTTGTCGTTGTCGTTGTCGTTGTCGTTGTCGTTGTCGTTGTCGACGAGGAAGAAGAGGATGTCGTCGAGAAGAGAGATCTACGTACATACATGCATAGATTGCGGCGCTACCGCGTGCAATGAGCTGCCAAGAATCTTTTACCGTAACAAACTAGTTCTTCTGGTCCCAGTTATACGATATCTTCAGTTAATGCTGAATACTTTTCACCGAGAGTGGCTAACGCCTCGGAGAGTTGGTGGCTTTTGTGCGGCGAAATAATGAGAGAAAGAAAAACACCGTCGAGCTACATTTTTACGAGATACGAGTCAATAATAGCGTATCTCAATCGATTTTACACTAATACAGGTATAGGAATAAATTAATATACAGAATAAATATATATATATATATATATATATATATATATATACTAAACGATATATAATAGAAAAAAACAAAATATAATTGTAGATGAAAAATTTCTCATCTGTATCATTGATTAATCTCAATGTTCTATCGATTTTAATCATTATTGTTATAAATTTCTCTTTTTTTTTTTTTTGTTGATCCTTATGTTTCGAATAAAACATCGATGCATCGTTATTGATTGTCACTGTGTAATTACGTTATATACGTAAGTACATGCGAGACTCATTTGTGCGGTGCACGTCGAATGAGATCAAAGATTACGAAGACTTAACACAATTTTACGATATCAGCCATACCAGAATTTTGTCCTCTCTTCTCTTCAATTTATTAACGTCCCTCTAAGGCCGTTCTAGATCCAACGATTTTGCTAAATTCCTTTAGACGTCTTTTTCCCATTTATACGGACAATTGTTTCCGTCTTTACGCGACGTCAAGACCCGCCGTCGCCCCCCCCCCCGCCCCCATCCCAATCGTTCTAACTAAATCCATATTACGTTTGTCTCGAATTACCGATCGCGTTTAAGATCTCGTTGTTCTCTTTGGTAAAGTGAGGAACGCGTGGGTAGACAATGGAGACGCGAAGTGCACCGCTTTATCGGCCTCCCGCTTCACTTTTGGTGCAAAAAAGTGGATTGTCGAGCAAGTAGAATTCAACGAAGCGCTATAACGTAACACCGCGATAACCCAATTAGAAGTTATCAGGGTTTGGAACGCGCAATTCGCTAAGTCAAGAAAGACACGGTAAAGAAATAGCGAATAGCGAATTTGCTTCCGAATTCTTCGAAGGTATTTGAGATAATGATAAAGAGCAATCCGGAGGTTGCTTCTTTGCAAGGAAAAAAAATCACATACATACGTTTATGTATGTATATATATATATATATATATATATATATATATATATATATATATATATATATATATATATATAAGAAATATTGAAGAAACGTTTAACCCTCGTTTTAAGTTCGACGACCGAAATTTAGCTTAATTAAATACAAATTATAATATCAAAGATATCATTAAAATGACACTCGGTCGATTACCTCATTTAATATAATTATCATTTCGAAAGGTTTACATTGTAAAGACGTTTGAAAGAAAAAAAAAAGAAAAAAAAATATCAGTGATATATTATAATAAATGCAAACGACACGTGGTTGAAATCCTATATATATATATATATAAGACAAATTAAGAGTCACGACTACGTGTTACGTCATTCAACTTTTTTCATCAAAGCAATTTTCATTACCCTCCGGGGAATCTATCTACTTTAGTCAAAAATACAAAGGCTACGAGACTGTCTCGACCAAGATCTGCTTTAGTAATTAAGAGACATCGCGTAATGGTCATTAAGAATTCCCGTGGTTTTAAAGTATGATGAATCACGACTTATCTTAAAACATTAAACGAGGCCTAGGCGGCCCTCGACGTTCTTATTATAGATAGAAAAAAAAAAAACACTTCATCTTAAGTCTATATATACATATATATATATAATGTGTGTGTGTGTGTGTATATATATATATATGTATATATAATCATTACTTTTTTTTCGCATTTAATTTTAAAAATCGAGCCTTGAATCGTCGCCGATCAAAGAGGATTCTCTCGTATAAGATAAGATCGATAATACAGGCTCGTATTTCGAGCTTTTCGACTACAACGATTGTGACAAGTCCATAATCCATTAATTCGAACGATTCTAACATGGATAAGAATAATTTCATCTAACAAAAATGGTCAAACGAAGGATTCGACGATAGAATTAAGAAGATGAATAGGTAGAAAATATTATATACTCACCCGGTCGCTGGTACGCTTTGCAATGTATTATCCAACTCCTGCGTAGGACTAGGCGTGTTAAAACGTTGTCCCGTCGCATTGCATTCTTCGATGACTCGACTCGTAAGAAGGACCGATGCTACGATCAACAACCACGAGGGTCCATTCCTTTGACGTTTCCTTTCACGTCGGAGTAACATTGTTCGCAAATTCCACATCTCCTATCGACGATTCCTCTCCTTCCTTCCTTCCTTCCTATCTTCCTATCTTTCTTCCTTCCTTTTTGTTTCTTTTTCTTCCTCTTCTCCTACTTCTTCTCCTTCCTCTTCTTTATGTATATTGCTTTTCTCTTCCTTTCGTTCCTTCACCTTTATTTTTACACTCTTTCAATTCTGCCGAGGGAAAAAGTTTCGTATCGGTTAAGGCCTACGATAGATCGTAGACGAGAATACGTTTATTAACACTCATGTTCGATGTCCTTTTCAATGATCAAGCGTCGTCGTTGATAATACTTCGACAGGCGGAGGTTTATTATTAAAATGATTATCATCGTCCCTTTCTCTGGCACTTAATCACGAAGAACGGTCCCATCATCGTTGTCCTCGTTATTTTCTTTTCCTTTTTTTTTTTCTTTTCTTTTTCTCTCTATTTTTCTTTTTCCTTTTCCCCTCTCCGAAGGATATCAAACGCGAACAGGTGTACAGCTGAATCACTCTACTGGAAAATTCAATTCAAAGGGCACACTCGTTGTTTTAACTTTATCGTCACGATGCGAATTCCGTCGCTGCTTCGAATCTGTGAAAGACTGAGAGAGAGAGAGAGAGAGAGAGAGAGAGAGAGAGAGAGAGAGAGAGAGAAGAAGAGGGAGAAAGAGAAAAAGAAAGAGATAAGAGACGAGGACGTTCCGGAAGCACCAAATTAGTACGATGAGATAGGCGGAATTATCTTCTGATATTAATATCCAACACGCGAAGCTTGTTGCCCATCCTTTTGTCAGAGAAGAAAAACAGAAGGAGTTTTGCGAAATTAATTCGATATATCGTTCTTTCTTCTTTTCTCTTCTCTCTTTTCGTGTTCTAATATGTTTCTAAAGAAAATGATAGAGAGAAAGAGAGAAGATGAAGTTCGAGACACAGAATTAAAACGGCACGACGATGTTCTTCGCAAATTCACGAACGTGGCTTTCTCTCGTTATCATAACGTAAAAACAGGACTGGTCGAACACTGTCATTAAAGTACCATAAAACTTGTGCGTGAATATGCGTATATATATACATATAACGTAAGAGGGAGAGAGAGATAGAGAGAGAAAGAGAGAGAGAAAGAAAGATTAAAATAAAAAAGAAAAGAGATCGATTCGAGACAAATTTCTTCCGTTCAGTTCTACGAGCTCTTTCGTGAAAAATGAGTTAAAAGATAAGCGAGTAGGTGTTGGGAGATTATTAATCGTAGAATAATAAGAGAAAGAAAGAAAGAAAGAGAGAGAGAGAGAGAGAGAGAGAGAGAAGGAAAAAATGATCGATAACTTCCGCTAGGAGCGAGCGATATGAGACAACGAGCGACGTGAGCGTCGCGTTTCGAGGAAAACAGAAAAAAAAAACAGAAAAAAAAAGAATAGAGAAAAGAAGGAAAAAGAAGGAAAATAGAAACGAATGTTCCAACTATATTTAATATCCCTTTTTTTTCCCCTCGAAGGATACCATATCTCTCTTTATTATCATCGATACCTTGATCGTAGAGCACTGTAATTGATTGCACAGGATCACAAATAAAGAAAAAAAAAAAAAAAAAAAAAAAAAAAAAAAGACAATAATATATCCCGTCCTGTTACGACGACAAATTCTAATTCACTATAATATCAACTTCATATATCCCGATATAAACGTGCCTAAACCTTTTGCAATAACATATATCCTTTATACCTTTGTATTTCAAAAACCAGAGAAAGAAGAAGGAAAGATAAAAGAAATAAAGAGAAGTAGAAGAAGAAGATGAAGAAGAAGAAGAAGAAGACAAAAAGCAAACGAGAATGAAAGAAAAAGTAAAGAAGAGAATTTTTTAAAAGCGTTCGTGCGTGTGTGTACGCGCGCGCGGTGGTTGAGCTGGCTGGGAATGATCGGTGGGAAAAAGCGGGAGAAAGATGAGAAAAAAAGGGAAAAAAGAAAAAGAAGAGGAAAACTTTTAACATAAGACTAAAAATCGATTCGATCGTTATTGGATCGACGATGGTTGATGATACGAAATCGGAAAGGATCTTTTTCTCAAACGTGACGAAAAACGCGCGCGTTTCTTCTCTCGATCGCGCGTGCGAGAGAGATAGAAAGAGAGAGAGAGAGAGAGAGAGAGGAAGAGAAGGAGAGAGAGAGAGAGAGAGAGAGACAGACAGAGAAAGAAAAAGAGACAGATAGATAGATCGAAGAGAAAGAGAAAGAAAAAGAGACAGATAGATAGATCGAAGAGACAGAAGGACGAAAAGAGATGCGCCGACGGGACTCGGCGCGAGACTGGAGCAGCAAATCGCCGTAGACGAGATACTCCGAGAGAGGGCTCATCCGGAGAGAAGTCTCTCCAGCATCTTTCCCTCTCTCTCTCTCTCTCTCTCTCTCTCTCTCTCTCTCTCTCTCTCTCTTTCTTTCTTTCTCGCTCTTACGCTCACTCTTGTTCTCTTTATCACGCTCGCACGTACGCTTCTTTCCCTTTCCCTCTCATTCTCTCTCTCTCACTCTCTCTTTCGTTCCCTCTCTCTCTCTCTTTTTCTCTTTAATTTTCCCCTTCCTTCGAACGAAGACGATGCTCTCAACCCTTCTTCTACCATCTTCTTGTCAACGTTCGGCATGCATGTATCAACATCTCTTTCTATCTTTCTATCTATCGCTCTCTCTATTTCTCTCTCCCTCTCTCTCTCTGTGTGTCTTTCTGTCTCTCTGTCTTTCTTTCAGCACACTTGAACATGGTCCAATACGAATTATAAACGGGCACGCGTACGTATTCGCACGATAAGAAAAGAAAAAGAAAATGAAAATGAAATGAAAAGAAAAGAAAAGAAAAGAAAAGCAAAAAAAAATGAACCATATTGACGATCCCTAATACATCAATCTAAACTGATTAATGTAAAGATAAATGCTATGCAATAAAAAGGCGTACATTGCTTCTTCGATTTTCTTCTCATTTAAGTTGAAATATAGGTCATATAGATGCTTAGAAACGAGACTCTCTTATCTTGGGCCATGGTCATCTTGAAAATATATATATATATATATATATATATATATATATATATATATATATATATATATTTTTTTTTTTTTCACAATTTCCTATACATGTACGGAATCGTGTTTATAACGCGAAAAACAAACGTCAGTCTGATAAATAAACAATTGTACATACTCGGTTCGTTGTTCTTTCGTTAAATATAAAGAGCCCGGCGCGTCGTGTTATCGTGATAGTAATATTTCATACGATAACATTACAGTTTTATAATTGCGATCGTTCTACATTAGAATATTAGAAAGAAGGATCATAGTAATGTAGGTACGGAAAGTAGGCCGAATAATACTTTCGCAATGTTCTTTATCAAAACGTCGAAGTTTTGATTAAGAAATACTAGTGACATTGACCTTTTGTTCTGGACCGAATAAGCCCGTCCAAGAGAAGGCTGAATTGAATTAACATATTAAAATAATGATCTCATGGAGTAGCATTGCCATTTAAATACAAATTATTTTTCAATCCGTCGATTTACTTTATAATATTATAATTAATTGATGATAAGAAAAAGAAAAAGAAAAGAAGGGGATAAGGAGGAAGAAAATATTATGATCTAATAAATCAAATCGTATCGAATGCAAAATAAAATAATAATCCTTTCTTACATAATGAATAAAACTATTCACCGAGTTAGACGACGAGCGTGAAAGAATGAAAGAGAGAGAAGAAAAATTAAAAAAAAAAAAAAAAAAGAAAAAAAAACTAGAAGAAGAAAAAGAAAAAGGAAGAAAAAACAAACCATCCGATATAATGAATCAACAAAGAGAGGAATCGAGTCTATGCGGGCGAGAATGTCGTCGAGGTGACGAATTGAATCGCGCGCTTCGCGTGAACGCGAGAGAAAGAAAGAGAAGGATGACGATGCGATGCTTGTTAATTAGGGCACATAAAGGCGTATATATCTTTAGAGCGGAACAGCCTTTGATACGGGATGATATCGTACGATAGATGTCAAATAGATAAAGCAACGACGATGCTCGCTGTAATTTCAACGTTATTGTCTCTTATATCGCAAATAAAGATACATAGATACACACTTCAGCGTACTACCAACGATAATTTCCATCTCGATACGTCGTTGCCTTGTTTACCAAAGAAAAGCCAATTGGATGTTACAGAGGAGGATTCAATTCGTTAGGTTCGTTAGGTGGATTCCTGCTGGTAAACGAGCCATGCAAAATGTACGTGCTTCTGTTGTACATAATTTCTTTTCTCTCTCTCTCTCTCTCTCTCTCTCTCTCTCTCTCTCTCTCTCTCGGTAAATTCTTCTTACAAAGGTTGCAGCAACGCGCTTCCTCCTTCAAGTGGACGACGACGAAGAGTAACGAACTCCTGGGGGGTCCGAGAACGGTGTCGGATGGCGGTAGAGATAATGTTTCACGATGAAAGACACACGGGTAGATACGATCGAGGAATACGGTCGAGAGTTTAAACATCTCAATAGAAAACGGCCTCCGAAATCTTCACTTCAAAATACATAGTTCCTTCGTGGAGGAGATACGGGCATTACGTTTTATTTACCAACGTCTTTATTCGAATGACTTTTTGTCGTAGAAAGTACGAGGTGCTTCAGGGGGAAAAAAGAAGAAAAAAGAGAAATAGAGAGAAATATATATATATATATATATAGAAAGAGAGAGAGAGAGAAAGAATATCAAATATGTTTTTTAAACTAATAATTAAACGACCATGCAATCCTTATTTCGTATGCGTGTGTGTATACGATTTGTTACGTCGTTGCCAAGGCATACGTCGTGAGAATAACTCTCTTCTTTCTATCTGGTAGAAAAGACAGAGGGAGAAAGAGGAAGGGAGAAAGATGATGGACTAACCGCTAACAAACACGAAGGACAATGATTACCGGCTCGGCGGGTGCTCTCACACCGACACGCGACTTCTGATCCTTCACGCACGATCCAACCACCGTGTCTACAACGGCTACCGCACCTGCAATCAAGGAGCATACGCAAACGTGCTCGGCTCGCGATCGGACACGTACAGTATGCTCGTTTAACGACTTTCCATGAGATTTTTTTTCTTTTCTTTCTTTTTTTCTTTCTCAAAACGACCAATAGGAATTAGATGTTTATCGTGGAATTGCAATATTTTCTTTTTCTTTTTTTTTTTTTGCTTCTTCTTTTCTTGTTTCTTTTTTTTTTTGATTATTCTACGTCGTCGCAATTACGATATTATAAATGACATTTTAAATTGATCAAGTCGTACGAGGGATTTCTGCGATTAATTAATTATTTTCGATCGATTCGCCGGCGCGGTTTTGTACAAAATTGAAGATAGAATAAAAAAGAAAAAGAAGAAAAAAAGAAAAGGAAAGAAATAGAGAGAGAGAGAGAGAGAGAGAGAGAGAGAGAGAGAAACAGACAGAAAAATAAATAATCAAATGGTCATTCGATTATCGAATATTATTACATTTACGATCACTCGTCCTCGACGATAATGATAACTTGTGAATAATAATAATAATCAGATAAGTTCAACAACTTGCACTGTACCTTAAGGCACCTCTAGGTTTATTATGAATCCTTTTTGCTTACTCGTCGCCTTTCTCGTAATTTTGTAATAATCGTTGGTGGGACGACACGGTAGGAAAGAGAGACTGGTCCGGTGTATGAAAAATCGGCAGAACGATAATCAGCTTTTTTTTTTGAAGAGAGAGAGAGAGAGAGAGAGAGAGAGAGAGAGAGAGACCGTCGGGAGTGGCATCATTAAAAGGTATATCGCGCACCGTCATCAACAACGCAATATATGTAAGCCTGTATTCTTGCCACGGAGCATGATCTACGTAAGTAGAGAAACTTTTACGGAAAAGCATCAGCCTATCCTTGACCGGGGGTAAAGGGGGGAGGGGAGGAGGAGGAGGGTGAATCGAGATAATTCTAATCAAAAATATACGAAGGATAGAAGAGTTCGCGCATTCTGATAATCATTCTAATTAATTGTCTGACGATTCTAAAGGCAAAACGATTTCTTCGAGATCCCTCAATATATCGTTAGAAATCTATTTACAAGGCTATTCATTAATTATTATTATTATAATTATAATCATTATAATTATTATAATTATTATTACTATTATTATTGCTGTTGTCGTTTCTTTTTCTTTTTTTCATGCTCTTACGTTTTTTTCCCTCCTTTCTTCCCTTTTTTAGGCGTATCGATCGATTTAAGGCTAGATATATAAGCCTGACGTATCTCGTAAGCCTTCTCAAGCTGGGCTTTCCTTTTTGAGAAATTATCTTCGTAAACGTTCCAAAATTTTTTATATTTCCTCACTTGCTCGTAGGACCAATTGTCCAATCGGTGAAGAAAATTGTCATAATCGAGAAAGAAGTCGGAAACGTCGGCATAGAGTTGCCCCTTCGAAATCTCTCTCTCCGAGTTGGTTCTAATCCGAGTCATCTCCATTTTTTCTTCCAACCTTTCGTACTTACTCAAATCTAATAACGGCAAATCGAAGCTACGCGATCTTGGATACCTCAAAAATCTGATAACAACGTTCTCTGTCAAGGACGATCGCTCGCAGATCTTCGATTCTCGAACTTTTCGTCTACCCATACGTTCGTTCATTTCAATAGACATTTCTTCCTCTAAGTTCATCGAAGAAATTCTACGTACACTGTGAGCGTCCAAAAATGCTTCCCTGAGTTCTCTACCACGTTGAGACCGTTCAGGATCATCCTTCGACCAGGATTCTTTCATGGACGCTATCTCCTGTTCTCTTCTTCTGTCTTGAATAATCTATTTAATGTAAAAATGAATTTTAACGATTCGAAGAAGATATCTCTTATAATAATAATAATAATAATAATAATAATAATAATAATAATCACCTCTACGCCACTGTTGGCATCGATGACGGTTTGAAATTTCAAAAAGGGCGAATCCAAGCGTTGATCGACCAACTGCTTTGAGTTACGCTTCATTTTTATCATATCGGATTTTTGTATTTTAATGCTCGATGATTTTGTTCGAACTGGAGGGTTTCCTTTTTTCGTCTTTGCCTCTAATACCTTGAAAATATATACCAAATGTACGATCCTTTTATATCGTTCGACGTAATCAATAATTAATTCGCATGCGTACTTACCACTGACCATTCAGCATCAGTTAACGGCCAGCTATCATCGAGAACGAATGCCTCGATGTAATATGTAGTACGTGGATTTTCCACGTCTTCCACGTTTTCTTGTTCTAATCTCAAATATACAACCGGAACATAAAGGGCAAATCCACCCTCGATTTCTAATAGAACGTTATCCTTCTCATCGATGATTCTTAATTTCATTTTGACGAATTTGTAAGAGGTCGTCAATTTAAACGACAACAAGCTGTCACGGACGATATTAACGATCCATTTTGAAATTAATTTCGTCGAATTAGGTATATAATTGTAAAACGTTTCCTCGACGATTAAAACGGGTATCCTCGTGTCCAAGGAAATTGGTTCCTTGTCAGCTAATTGATAAAACATTGATTTCCCCTTGATTGTAACAAAATGAAGTGTCCATTCCGTGTCTTCTAATCTTTGATTATCGCACCAGCCATAAGCGAAGAGCGTGTAACCGACTGTCGTATGAGGATAATTAGATGGAGCAACGTTGTTAACGAGCCTACACATTTCTCGACCGGTTTCGTTGTTGAATAATCGCAAATTGTAACTCGGTAAGTTTGTAAAAAGTTGTATCGTGCCAAAGATCGTTTCGTTTTCTTGAGCATTCACGATTAGCCTAGTTATCGGAATCCATTGGTCCGATTTAACGTTCAACAAAGTACCTTTGCATTCTTGTATCTGGAACATGGTATGAGATAATAAAAACGTATTTTTCCCCTTTTTTTTTCTATGTAAATCCATCGAAATTACCTGTAACACGTATTGAAAGTCCTTGGAGCAAGGATACGCTTCGTTAAATTTGTTATTTCTTTGAATGACCTTTCTCAACAAAGTAGACGCTAATGACTCGCTCTTCGAATGATCGAAAAGTTCAACGATCATCAAGAGACTCGTTAAGATCTTCGAGTGATCCTTGTGATCGGAATTGTGTCGCTGTTTATAACGCTTAACGATCACCATCTTAAAGAATGCTTGAATAACGGTAGCTGCTTGATTATAATTGATCCAAATCATTTCGCCGATCGATTCGCTTGAATCGTTTTCAATTAACGACGACGTTTCATTCTCTTGAAAGGCATACAAAATCGACGGATTTTTTCTATTTTCGTAACCAATTGTAGGATTTAGAAAGAATATTCTCAAGGAAAATAAAATCTCGGGAAGCTTTTCCGAAGGGAAGATCTTATTTATCGAATCCAATAACTCCTCTACGAAGTACTCATGTATTTGCTTGAAGAAAGCTCTGTCCTTTCTCTTCGTAACGTTCGTTAAATCTGGCATGTAACTTCGATAAAATGTCCTCAAACACGAGAAATAATCTGTGCTACCGAAGCTCAAAAACGCTTTCGCTATGGAATTGCTAACGTGTTTTACTAAGACATCGATTCCCACCGATTCCGTGCTCATTAACGTATGCATTCTAAGACGATCGCCAACGTAAAAAATTGTGTCAGATAAAATCGATACGAAACAACGTGACTCCGAGCGGCAATAAATACGCAAAAGATGTCTTCCTTGTTCTAACTCCAGCACACTCGACTTGGTGCCAGACGTTGAAATTGATATAAGTGCTCTTGATTCGGTAGGTCTGAAGAACCAACTGTGTCTTTCTATGACGAGATTACTCCCGTCTTCGGATGACAATCTTATCGATATCGAATCACCGGTCTCTTCTTCGTCCGAGACAAGACTCGAGGGTAATCGTCCTTCCATCGTACTAAAATTTATTAAAAAGAACTTCTCCTCTATTGAATCGCAAAGGAGATATAACGGTTCGTTTCTCGAAGATTTCATGGTTCTAGGCCAGGCATAAGTATTCATAAATTCTATCGAATCATCATAAACCACGTCGGACGGTGGACTCTTTTTGCTACCTTTCTTGCTATCTTTTTTCTGTTTCTTCGGCGGCAATTTTACGTTCTTTTGATCATTCGCAAGAAAGGAATCCGACATTCTTAAGGTATAACCGAAATATTCAGGCTTGTAAAAGATTTGAACCACTTTAACGTACGACGCCATTTTATTGAAATCACACCAAAAGCTAATGTCGTCATCGTTCGTGTCTTCCATTAAATTCTTTCCACGAGACGTTAAATCTTCCTGATTATTTTTTACTCCTGAAAGTTCGTCGACGTGTTGTTCTCTCCTCGGGAAAACGCCCTCCATGAATTTTCTCAGTGAACTGACGATTTTTAAACAACGAATCGGAACAAAATATTCCACTGGATCGAGCAAACCTCGATCGATCGCCCAATTTATCCATCGATATTTTTTCCATCTTGGCAATGGTTCTTTTATCTATGCAATGGAAAAACGTCGATGCATTTCTAAGAGCTCTGTTTCCCGCTCCCCTCCCTCCCTCCCTCTCTCTCTCTCTCTCTCTCTCTCTCTCTTTCTGTCTATTGAAGTAAAAAGTATATCGTAGAGAAATAATTTACGTCTTTAGGATCCAATGGAAGATCACGCGATTGAACGACATGAACCAAATGGCTCCAGCAAGGCGACAAACCGGGCACTGTCTCGGGCGTGACCTCTTTCATATCTTCCAAATCGAGAAACAGCGTGATAGGTCGAGGTTTATCAGGAAGTTGCAACCCTTTAACGCCTCTTTGAATTCTTTTCCCTTTTTTGCTTGACTTCTTCTCGTCTTCTTCATCTAGACAAAAAATATAGATATGTCTCGAAAGGATGAATAATCGCGTTTGATCATTATCAAAAGATTTTTCTTTTCTTTCTTTTCTTTTTTTTTTTTTTTTCAATGAGATCTATCAATCGAAATACCGTGCTTCGAGGCAACCATTTGTTTATCCTACAAAATTCATTGATGATGACGAAAACAAAACCAACCAAGCTTTACGTTCCCCGAGTTAGTTCCTTCCTGCTTCCATTCGAAGTGTTCCGCATATTTCACTAAGAACTCCCACTTGTCTCGAGGAGAAAGATGAACGACATTCAAAGACAAACAGATCCATCCTGTCAAAACCAAATGGAATGTGTAGACAAAAAACGTACATTTATATACAAACACATATATAGTATATATATATAATATATATGCGTGTGTGTGTGTGTGTTCTATAATTTTTTGCTGTACTTTTTCTTTTGTAAAAAAAAATGAATATTTTTTATTAAGCTAAAGATTAAATGAAGACAAACAACCAATCGTTGTTAACAAAATAAAATTATTTGTATAGGATTATGCATGCAGATTTTAATTTTATTCAAGAATATAATCAAATATAGTTATGTGATATTTTAATATAAAAAACTGATGATTTAGAAAGAACGAGTTGGAGAACCTTGACGTTCTATATTATTTTTTATATTATTTATTTGAAAATATTAGTTACGTCAAATGTTTTTTAGTTTTTTTTTTTTTTTTTTTTTACGTACCAGTGAGACAAGAAACCGGATTGAAATCCACGATTTCTCTTTGTTGAGTCCACGTTAGTGATGCGATTTTCAATAAAGCTTTTGCCAAAAGTAAGGGCCATAATTCAAAATTATTACCTGTAGTCGGTAAAAGAGTATTACCGTCTTTATCGACTGGTATGAAATCATCTACCAATATTCGACGCCAACATCCAAGAAAATAAAGACGTACGATATATTTTCCTAATCAAAATATAATATCTGTTATAATTTATATATAATAATTCGATAAATAGAATCTGCAATTCGCATTTACCATTTGGATTAATAATTGGACGATGAGACACACCGTGACCAGCTTTGTTATTCGAATATACGTGCATCCAACCCTGCCATTTTTCTTTTCGCCCATTCCAAATAAAATTGTCCGTTTCTCCGCTCACTTCTAAACCATTTTGTCCGCAATATTGAAGATTTATCAAGCTCGAAATAAACCATCTGATAAACTAAATTATATTCGCATATATCATTAAACTCGATTGTAAAAATGAAACGTCATTTTTATAAACATTTTTCTTGTTCCATTTTTTATTTTTATTATTTTTTTTTTATTTTGTTTGTTCGTTTATAAGAAGTCGATAAATTTCAACGTACTTCACTGTGCAACAGATGTTTATTCCTATTTATTAAATCGGGATATTCCTTAGTGTTCGTAAAAACGGTTAACGGTTCCTAAAATTAAACGCGTTTATTTTAAGTTCCGAAATGTTAATAAAACGTTAGATAATTTAATATACCGTTAAATCCTTCAAATTATTCGGACGAATCCACTCATATGGTTGCAAAGATAAAGGCATCGGAATTGTTTCGGTATCGAAAAATAATCCATCGTCGCCATCTAAATTATTAATTATATAAATTAATTATGACATTTTATTTTACCCGCCAACATGTTAGAATTATATTATAATGATTACTTTGCGGCAATGACCATTTTTCGTTATTTAATTCCGTATCTTTCCACTCTTTCCAAGGTATAATAGTATTTTCGTTCAAATAATCCTTGAAATCCGTATCTGTCAATTTTTTCGACCTAACCGAAATGTCCATTTGTGTTTAATTAACTGTACATACAATATATATATATATGTGTGTGTGTGTGTAAAGAAAAATATAATTTTCTTTAATTTAAAACAATGCCGCGCTTGACGCGTCATCGCGGCTGTATGTACCATAGACTGTCGACTCGACATTATATGATCTATGGATAATTAAAAATATAGTAAAATAATCTATGAGCTTGATAATACAAATTGATAGGATTAATTTCAATAATTAAAAGGAAATTACTATCGTGATTGTGATTAGAGAATCGACATTACAATTAATAACATTAAATGTCGTTTCTCCTCTTACAGGTAATGTATTGTTATTAGATTCTTTTCTTTATGTAAATATTGTGAAGTTAACAAAATAAATCTCTTCTTACAAAGAAACTCAATTGTGTTTTAATTGATTGTGTCGTCTAATCACAACGAAAATATCATTATAAATCAACATTTTTTGTCATAACATGAAAAAGTGGAAGTTTACATTTCAATTAAAACCAACAACAGACGGAAAGTCCAATTTTATTGCCATCAAGATTATTGACGATAAACAATGAAAAATTAGGTTATTCCAACAATACTAATTTAAAAACAATTAATGACGTTAAAAAGGTTATTGGTATGATATCATTAGATGTAACTATTTTTAACATCGAAAAAAATATGGATGTCTTTGTAATAGACAAGGAAAATTTTGATTACGATTTTTTAATTGATCTTGATTGCATACAAAAATTTAACTTAATTCAAAATGAAAACTTGAAAATCAGTCAGAAGGCTCAAAAACAAACAGGTGAAACAGTTTTTAATCAAACCAAATCTAACAATTTAATAAACTTCAATGAAAATTTTATTTATTTGCAAAGGACAAATATGAGATTGGAAAAGTAACAGATTATGAAGCACACATTGATTTGTTAGTAGAAAAATATTGCAACAAAAGACCGTATCGTTGCACAATCGAAGATAAAAAAGAGATTGAAAAACAGATTGCAAAATTATTAGGAAAAAATATAATAGAAGAATCATATAGTCCATTTGCAGCTTCAGTTACATTAGCTTATAAAAAAGATGAAAACAAAAAATCTAGTTTGTGCACAGATTTTCGAGATTTAAATAAAATCGTCGTCCCTCAATCACAGCCGTTCCCGCTTTTTGAAGACCTTATGGTAAAAACAAGAGATTATAAGTTTTTCTCAACACTAGACTTGAACTCAGCATTTTGGTCAATTCCTCTACGAGTCACGGACAGGCACAAAACTGCATTCGTTACTCAAGAAGGTCATTACCAATGAACGTGTTTACCATTCGGCTTAAAAACTGCACCAGCTATATTTCAAAGAAAAATGTGTAACATAATACAGAAACACAAACTCGGAGATTTCACAGTAATTCAAAAAACACAGTAATTTCAAAAACGTTCTCAGATCATGTCAGACGTCTGACACAGCTGTTTCAAGCAATTAAAAGTGAGGGCTTAAGACTAAAGTTTACAAAATGCACGTTTACAGCTGACTCGGTTAAATACTTGGGTCACATAATACAAAATAATTCAGTCAGACCTCTGAAGGATAACTTTATATCAATAAGAAACTTTCCAACCCCAAAACGCAGAAAAACGTGCAACAATTTTTGGGAAAAATAAACTTTTACCATAAATATGTGCCAAAAATAACAATGAAATTGGAGCCGTTGCATAACCTTTTGAAAAAAGGTCAAACCTTTAACTGGACTAAGGCATGCTAAGAGTCATTTGATAAAATGAAACAAATTTTATGTTCTCAACCAGTATTAACCATATTTAAACCCAAACTTACCTATATATATATATACACACAGATGCTAGTATACTAGGAGTAGGAGCTATCCTAAAACAGCCACAAAAAAACAATGAGGAAAAACCAGTAGCTTACTTTTAAAAAAAAATTGAATGAGGTACAAAAAAAGAAGAAGGCTATGTATCTGGAATGCCTAGCAATCAACGAATGTATTAGATATTGGCAACATCTATTGATAGGTAAGAGATTTACTGTCTTTTCAGATCACAAACCATTGGAGAATATGAATATAAAATCAAGAACTGATGAAGAATTAGGAGATCTGACATACTACTTATCACAATATGATTTCCAAATTAAATATTCCCCAGGACAATACAATATTGAAGCTGATTGTCTAAGCAGAAACCTAGTCTTAGAACCAAATGAGAATCAAGATGAGCAATTAAAAGTTGTTAATTTAATAAAATTAGAAGATATCTTAACAGATCAGGCCAAAAATGAGAAGATACAGCGCAAAAAAGATAAATTAATATCAAAGAATAATGTTTATTACAAGAAAGTAAAAAAAAAAGAGAAAAAATAATTCTATCAGAAAAATTCAGTATAGACTTCATCAAAAATGTTTATACAAACCTAGGTCACATAGGAATTAAACGAATTAAAAAAATGATTAGTTTATGGTATACAGCAGAAAACATGACAAACAATATAAAGAAAACCTGCAGAAGTTGTGCAGTATGTTTAAAGAACAAATCAAGTCAAAATAAATATGGATTAATGTCCCATTTGGGACCAGCAACAAAACCTTTAGAAATATGTTCTAATAATTTTCACTACAGTAAACTCACCTTTCTCAAATGGATTAGATGAAAGATTGAATCAAACGCTGGTCAATAAAATTAGATGCAAAATCAATGAAAATGACTCAAAAGTAGCTTGGACAACTGTAGCGCATAATTGTGTAAAAAAAGTTACAGTGAAGTTAACAAAATAAATCTTTTTTTACAGAGAAACTCAATTGTGTTTTAATTGATTGTGTCGTCTAATCACAACGAAAAAAAAAAAAAAATTATATATATATATATATATATATATATATATAATAATCATGCAATGCATTTGTTTTTCATAGACCTATCATTTTCAGCTTTATCATTTTTCTATATAAACATCTATAGAATGAACTATTTAAATAAAGACACTTAAATATTCCGAGAACGACGCAATTTTTAAAAAAAGGAAAAACAAGTTTGATATAAAAATCGTTTTATTTGATATTCGATCTTGTTCGATCCTATTCGATTCTATTCGATACTATGTGATTCTCACTTAATCTGTCCTTTCATTTCCAAATTTTTTTTATCGAAATTAAAATTGAATACAAAATGATTCAGATAGAAGTTACTTGTTCCTTTTTTTTTGTGAAGAGTAGTAAAATAAGACATTTCCAGAATTACAAGTTTCCATATAAAGAAAAAAAAAAAAATAAAATTCGTTCGAAAACATTCACCGAATCGTAAATATTTTTACGATATTATGTTTCTTTCAGAAAATCGAACAACTTTGGTTTCAAATTATGTTTCCAAAAACGTGTTGTTTTAGAAATATTCGGTGTCTCAATTTAAAAAACTTATTCTATATTTACACGCACACATATATACATATCATATATTTACACATACACACATATATATATAACTTCGCAATTGAAAAATGTATATCTTTATTATTCATTCAATTTGTTATACACGTCTATATTGATAAGACAGTGGAATGTATGTATATATCTACATTGTAGAATGAGAAATTCGAATTTCGTTACTAAAGAAAATCTATAAAAAAAATTCTACATTAACGTAATCGTAGAATTGTTAGTACCTAATACTTATTATCGCAATTTCATGTGCAATAATAATAATAAAGATTGATTAGCAAAATAATAAGAATTATTACAAGAGTAATAAAAAATTTTACAAAAAATAATTATTATTATATCAATATCAATATTAATATTAATATTAATATTATTATTATCATTATTACTATTATTATTATTATTATTATATCAATATTATTCCCTTACTCTACTAGCTTAATGATTGTTAATTATTGTTAACTGAAGTAAATAGGGATATTAATGATCGAACGACCATCTTCTTAACGAAAACTACACAGCTATCATTAAGTAGCAATATTTCCCTGTCATTTAATCGCCGTTATATCGAATTAAGTTTACATATATGCGAAATATATGTTTAAAATTACGATCTAGCTTGCCATCCGTATGTAAAGAGTTCTTTAAAGTCTTAAAGCTATACATGTGTATATAGATATAGTAACAATTAATTCATAATAAACATTCTATGCAATTCATTGCTCAAATTAGGTTCAACTTTTCTATATGAAATGTATTTTTTACCTTGTCTCTCTCTCTTTCTTTCACAAAAATTTTAAACTTGTATACGTATACGATTATTAAACTATGAAAATAATGATTATTAGATTATTTCAATCTTGTAGAATTATTCTAAACAGAGTTTTACCAAAATATATATATGTGTATATATATCTTTAAACGATACACGATACATTTAAGTTGACATATTCGGAATAATCTTTGCTCGAATAATAGCATCTTTGTAACAACAGAAGACTACAAACGGTAGCAGCAAAAGCTTTTTTAATAATTAGATGGAGAAAAATGTATAATGTCTGAATAACAGGATTTCGTTATGTCCTACAACACGTTTACATATACATTTAAGCGCGATCAAACATTATAACACTTATGTTATTTTATAAAACGTCTAAACCGTTTGAAAATTTCAAGCGCTAGACGATCGGTTAGGGCCATGAAACGATTGATTTCTTTAACTAATTACTATCTAATATGTATAATATCCATGTAAATCATGCAGTCAAACGTAATGTAAGCTTGATAAAAAAATATTAATCATCTTTCTTGATAAGGTTTCATTCTATTGGAATTCCTCATGTAGTCTTTATTCATACGTGTCCGTGTGTAAAATTGCTTTCTCTTTTTCTTACGAAAAAAAAAAAAAATGCATTTCTATTATACTTCGATAGCAAGAACCAGCTTGCTCTATAGCAGCGAGGCAAAATAATTTGAAAAATACATTAGGTCGAAATACGTAACGTGATTATCAATATTTTATCAATTCTGGTCATTTACAAAAAAAGAATCCAATTCGTTTCGATAAATTTAAAAACAAATGATCTTGTTTTGTTTTGGAATGTATCGAAAAAATCTTTAGGAGCTTATTTTAATAATGGTGCCTTAATTGTTGTCCCGTTTACTTTATCTTATTTTTCACATTATTTTGGCACAAATTTTATTAAAGATATTTCTTATATTTCGAATAAACTTACGAATTATTTCTTTTAAAGAAATAAAATATATTCTTAAGCATTCGAGTTGTGAAAGTGAACGCATAAAAAAATAAAAAAAAAAAGGATTCACGAGTCCAACTACTTAAGACTCTATTTGTGTATATTATTTAAATACTTCAAGTATATCTATCTCACACTCAAAAGATTCGACATCCTTTGGCATAGATACAGTTTTCTAAATGTATTGTTTGCTCAACTAATCATCTGTGCTCCAGTATTGGCAGTGCTTGAGAAATTTTAGGCATTTTTTTTTTTTTTTTTTTTTTTTTTTGAAAAGCAATACCTTAACACATGATCCCTAATTTCTAATATAATTAATTGTGTTAGATTGCTAGATTTAAGAAATTATCTATTGATAATTATATGCGTTTGACATTATGTAAACAACTTCAAATTATTCCTATAAATAATTCAAACTCGTTAGTATTAAATTTGGCACCATATATGCTAAGCTCTCTGGCGTATAGGAAATTGATAAAACTCTTCGATAAAATATAATATGTATATAAATGTAAGTAAAATTATTGCATATTTATATGATAAAATCGATACGATGAATAAAGGGCCTGATATAAGTGGACGATACGTTTGAAATCTCGTCATTTTCAAATCAAACGTGATCTGAGACCAATATGTTTGTATAAAAAAAAAAAAAAAAAATATTGAACATAATATATAAATCAAAATAAACCTCCATATATATATATATATTAGAGATCTAATTTCTCCCATATAGCAGAAACTTTGAATGAAGTTAGGAGATTATAGAGTCAACGTTCGGAATTACTCCTTAAAATCGTCAATTCCTATTATTACAAAATTTCCGTATGCGTTTAACATATTTTTCCAGGTCCGGATGCGCGTTGATCTTCCATTCGTCCGGCTTGAAGTCTTTGGATCAAAGCAAATAAATCTTCCTCCGGTACCGTAGAACCAGAATGACTATTTCCGTTAGATCTTGGATTTCTCTCTTCTTCTGCATCTTGTAACGAAGATGCAGCTGGTAATGGACTACGTTGATCTTCTAACCGTGAACCCTAATGTTATTTGTAAAATTCATTGAGAATATATATATTTAACGGCTAAACAACAATTGTCGAAAATCAAATGTTAAAGTTTCAGCTTGTATCTTAAAAGTCAAACGAATTCACGAATAAATTTATAATCGATATAACATACCTGACATCTTACAAGCATTTCAATAAACGAATCATCAGCATCCGCAAGTGCTTGAGCAGATGATTTAGCCTGATCGTTTCCATTAGTATTTAAACCTGGCAAAAAGGGTAAAGTAACACGTTGTTCGTCCATTCTTTTACTTTGCATTCCAGCAATCAATTCCATCAAATCTTCTCCGTCTCTGAACGCGCGATGAAAGAAAATATATATATATATATATGTATAAATATATATTAAGTTAAAAAAGAAATATATATATACATATACAATATTAAACACGATGTAATACGCGTATTGAAATTATTCATACTTGTCATTTTCAGGGGATATACTTCTAACTTTTGCGTTACGATTTACATGAAGCGCGCAGCGTTGATCGTCCATCCTACCAGATTGAAAACGAGATAAAAGATCAAAGAAATTATCTTCTTCCTTTTGCATTAATTGTGCGGTAGCGCTACTAGCAACATCTGGCAATGGTTCTATGGGTTCCTTTTGTTTTCCATCTGGCGTAAGCTAAAAACGTACACTACATAAGTCTCCCCTATTCGTGTGCGCGTTATACATTATTAAAACTGTCATAATAAACGTATTATAATTTTTTATTTACTAATAATTTCAACCTTAATGAGATCTAAATTATCCATGCTCTGACGACGAAGTCTATATCTGCCAGGGGAAGAATTATTGTAATTTGATGCCACATTTATAGTAAGTTTATGCATCTGATTTTCTTTATTATTTTCTTGTCCTTTTCCTAAGCCCAAAATTTTTTGTAGATCATCGACATTCATTTGTGCGGTGGCCTGCCCCATCGGATCCTCTAATTCTTTCGAAATACTCAAATGTAAATTTGCATAATGAAGCGCTTTTTCATGATTGCCCATAGCGGCATAAGCATTGCCTAATGACCAACATGCACGTCCTTCGCCTACGCGATCCTTTAATTGTTGAGCAATTCCAAGGTGCCATAAATGATATTCTATAGCAGCTGGATAATCACGAAGAAGCGTATACGTATTGCCTAGGGAGTAACAAGCCTGTGCTTCTACTTCCCTATCGCCTAATTCTTGCGCAAGAACCAAAGTTCTCCTATAAGAATTATAGACAATCATTTCAATTTAAATTAACCTAACATTGTTGACATAATAATATCTTTAGTAAATGGGATACGTACTTATAGTGCTGAGCAGCCTTTTCAAATTCACCAAGGAATATGTGCGAATTTCCTAAGTTACTGTTCGCCCTTCTTTCCGCTGCTTTGTCACCAAATTCCTTAGCAATTTTTAATCGTTCATTGTGATAATATATAGCCTGCTGAAAATCTCCCAGAAGATAAAACGTATTACCTAGATTGCCACAAGCTCTGCCTTGTGCGGCAGAATCTTCCAATTCTCTCATAAGTTCTAAATTTTCCCTGTATGTTCATGATTTTTTTGTTGTTGTTATATAGGATTTGTTTATTTGATTTTAATTTATTTCAAATATTCTTACTCATAATATCGCACAGCTTCCTGTAAACATTGTCTGATATCTTCAGAAAATTCTCCAGGATCATGTTGTCCTACTCTTCCTGCCTGCTTTCCTTTTGCATGATATACATTTCCCAAGTTATATAAAGCTCTTCCTTCACTAAGCTATATACATATAATATATATATATATATATATATACATACATACATATATATATATACAATAATCGTATATTCTACTTAACACTATTCACAATCATTACATTGTAAATAATGTTTTAGTTCCTACCTTATCGCCAATTTCTCTCGATATCTCTAAATGTCTTTTACAACATAACATAGCTTCATCAAATTTTCCCATGACCTTTAATGTATTTCCTAAATTACCGCTTGACTTTGCCTCCCCTAATTTATCTCCCATATTTCTCGCAAGCGTTAGGTCCAATTTATGATATTGCATTGCCTTTACATAATCTCCAAGATAAAAATATGCATTGCCTAGCTGGCTATAAATTGCACTCAGTATTCTTAGATCATCGGTTCCTGCTTGAATAGCGGCTTGAAAAAATGCAACGCCTGATTTGCAGTCTCCTGCCTTACAGAGACGTTCTCCTTCTAGTGCTAACTCAAGGCACATATTCCACCTTTCATTGTTCTAACAGATAATAATCAATAATAAAAATGCTAATCTATATAAACCTAATGCTTAATTAATAACCTATATAACATTTTATAGGATTATATGCTAGTAATGACATTAGAGTAGATTAATTAGCTTAATCAGATTAAATACGGACATGGTTAATCTCTCATAAACTTTAATTCAATTAATAAATACATCATTCGATTTTATAATAAAATTAAAAAAGGTTATGTACGACAAAACATCGAAAGATCCTTTATAATAATTTATACACGATAACGTAATCGTAAAAATAAGACCGAAGGGTGTATTAAACGTGAGTCATAGTATGAATAATCCTCTTAATAACACATTTTACTTACTTGTCCTTCTGTTGATAAATTTTCGGCACTAGCACTGAGCGACATCGCGGCTCTATTCCGTCTGATATTCTTAAATAATATTCTTAATGATATTTTTGTAAATAATATTTCCTATTATTTTAAACGGGCAACAAATAAGGTGGGTCTTAAATATGTATATGTGTATATATATATATATATATAATATATATATAATGGCACGTTTTTGTAAATACTATTGTCGTAACTCACAACTTTCAATATGTATCATGATTGTTATACCGACGATTTAATTATCAATCCATTTCCATTAATTTAATTACATCACTTTTTATTACTTGTATACATAGGAAGCTCTACAACCTTTCCCCTTTTCAGAATGCAACTAAAAGTAACTTATCTATAATGAAGTGAGCGTCTAACGTCAATGGTTCTCAAACGAAAAAGCTCTCAACGTTCCCATTGTAAATGTTACTACGCAATTTCGATATGCCATAAAAATATTTTTTTCTAATATCACTTTTATATGGAAAATAAATTATAAATCAAATTACCGATATAATCATATAAATCGTGTTATATTATTTTATATTATATCTCAGGAAAAAGAAAAAATAACCGAAAGAAAATAATTTACGACGTAGAACGAAAGTTGAGTGTCGCTTATCCGAACAAATGGCGCTTAGTTTAATCATTTCATACGACATATGCGGCAATGAAAAAGAAGGAAAAAAAATACACGCACGCACATTGTTATCGCGCGTATTGAAAAGAGATGGAAATACTTCAAAATAACCAATTTTTTTCTATCACTTCGTTCACAAAAGTTTCTAAAAATATATCTCTCACGTGTTTACAATGAAACTTTAAATCCTCAACATATAAAATACTTAATTTTTTATTTCTCGCGTTTTAACATTTTCGCGAAAAATTTATTGTATATCGTAACAAATATGTAAATGAGTTTTCATTTGCCGACTAAAATACACTAAGACGATATTTCCATTAAGAACTCGTCGTTGATTCGTTGTCTCTTTGCCAATCATATAAGCTTTTTAATATAGGTTAAAAACGTTTATATATGTTGTCGCATAGAAATATATGCATTAGGGTACCATATATATGTATCTATCTTTTGTGACTCGTTCTAGTATTGACGGGGAAGCTAGTGTGTAATAGAGTTAGAATGTGTTATCACAAGGTGTTACCCACTATCTTGTAAATTCTATAATGGTGTTATGAATTGGCATTTATGTGTTATGTTACAAAGAAAATTCGTAGTAAAGTGGAATACGAAACGGAATTCCTCTCGAGGATTTACTGCGGATCTTTCGAGCTGAAATGCAACCTCTCTACTGAATATTTTTCACCCTACTGGCCATTTCTTGTCGTAAGCTATAAAAATTAAATATTAATTTCAACACTTTCGTAATTGTCACACATTTTATCATACGGAAGAAATTTTTGAGATAGATAATGAGCGACAATAAGAAGGTAGGTGAAAATTCCAGTAGTGAGGTTGTTAATCAATTTCGAAGCTGTAGGGATGTGAGCGATATTGTACCACTATATACACCACGTGCGCTTTATCTAAAACCACTTGCAAAAGTAAATGTGTCTGTTAATCTTCCCCAACTGAAGACGCCAGGTAAAATGTTCAAAGTCAGCAGCACTGTTTTCTTATACTTTTAGCATCTTAAATCTCAATTTTTTTGTGAATTCTAAGCCACGTAAGTTATTTCACTTTTGTTGATTCACCATTGGACGTATTAGTAACATTTTAAAATTAATCTTTTAAATTAATTTTATGCGATATACTTTTACAATCTTATTTTGATCGAAGGCATAACGTTTACCAGTCAAGAGACAACTACAGGGTTGTCCCTTATTTGCAAGTTTATCTCTAATTTATGAGTTTTTCCTTTTTTTATTACTAGACTAATCGACTTCATGTAACTTATTTATCCATGCACAGCTTCGATGATTCTCCTCATACACAATATGCATTAATTTACATCGATAAAAAAGAAAAAAAAAAAGGAATCTTCATAAACAGAACTTTCATGCAAATCTATGATTATATGTGGCCTTTTTAGTACAGCAGGTTTTTATAGAAAGTTAACTGCGATATAAACAGGAAAAACTATTTCAACATGGGAGGTAATGGAGAAAATACGTACACTCATACTACCAGACGAGTTTGCATCTCTGAAAGTAGCCAAAAGCACTTTGGAGTTTATCAGGCTGGAGGGAGATCTACGAGACAGATGCAGACTCCAGCGCGTATTAGCCAGATTGGATTCTCAACGTTTGAATTTGGCTGGATTTCCCAATGTGCTCAAAATTCGAGCAGCAGAAGCAAAGGATGATTTTCCTACTAGACATAGTTGGGATTCATACTTTAGAGATGCGAAGCATATGAATGAATTGAAGCCTGGAGAAAGGCCAGATACAATACATATTTCAGGACTACCGGTCAAATGGTTTACGGAAGATGGAGGAAATGTACCCAATGAATCACTTATTAACAAGATCTTCAAGAAATGGGGTCCTCTTAGGAGAGTTGACGTACCTGCTTCAGATCGATACAGGCCAAGAATGCGTCTTGGTACAAATATGCATAAATTTAGCTACGAAGATGGAATTTTCTTTGATGCTTATATCCAGTATATTGAATATATGGATTTTGTTAGAGCAATGGACGCTTTGCGGGGTATGAAACTTCTCAAAAAAGAAGGACAAAATGCTCTTACTGCCGTGATAAAGGTTTGAGATTAAATTGGATTTGTCATTGTATTTATATCCGTATTATATATCACCGTGTAACAAATTTTCTTTGATCGATCGATTCAGGTTGATTTTGATAAGACAAAGCATATGAGCGATAGTTCCGTTGCACACAGAGAATTCGAAAGGAAACGTCTTATAGCGCAAGATAATTTGGCTGTAGAAAAATTACGTAGGAAGGAAGAAGTAGAAGAGAAACGTAGAGAGGAACAAAAGTTAGTTGAAATATATCCTTTTGTATATATGTATATATATAAAACTACTTTTAATACGTTTTATTTATACTTGAATTGTTACAGAAAAAAAGAAGAAGCCGACTTAGTGGCTAAAACAAGTAGACGACAGAAACGAGAGGAAAAACGTAAACGGAAAGCATTGACGATATTCCGTAAACAAGAAGAGGATAAAGTCTCTATGAAAATAGCTAGAGAAGAACAAAAGTTAATAAAGGCTCAAAGGCAGCTTGAAAGTATTCGCCTTTTAGACGAATTATTTGACAGGATAAAGGTGAAATTTTATAAATATTTTTATAAACAATGAAAACAAAAAATTTTTTTTATAACAAAATTTATAAAAATTTGATAAACATGTTTTATAAACATGAAATTTTTAAAACAATTTTAAACCTAATGAGGAATCTAAATGTCTTTTTTTGTTTTTGTTTTCTTTACGTATCAACAGATAAAAGTAGAAAAGAATGAAATTAAATTAGATCAAATATCGAATTCGGATGTTAAGAAGGATGATAAGAAGAACGAGAAGATCAATGAAGCAGGCACCAAATCTGAGTCGGGAGATGAGAAGAAAAATAAAAAGATAAAAAAACTGAAGAAGAAGAAAATAAAGAAAGAAAAAAAGAAGAAGGTATTTTTCTTACCCCTTGTAAAATAATGTAGGATATATGTATATAAAAAAAAAAAAAAAAAAAAAAAAAAAAAAAAAAAAATGTAAAATGAAATTTCAATATTACGTGTAATCGTTTTAACAGAGAAAACACAAAAAGGACAAAGAATCGGGTTCTGGTAGTGAAACGGACGGTACAGACGTTGAGGGTACTAAGAAGAAAATAAAAAGCGTCTTAACGAAAGCCGTAACGTATCCGCCAGCAAATACAGGTAACATTTATCGAAATAAAATTACCTGTTACATTGTTTTCTTTTTTTTTTTTTTTTTTTTTTTGTATTATTTGTACTTTACGTTCCATTGTTTATTTAAATCGTAGGTCCTGTCGTTCCCACTGCTCCAACGCTTCCGTATCCACCGATTTATCCAAGATTCCCTCAGCATTGGTATTACGAGGCAACATTACCAATGATGTATCCACCATTAACAAGAGGCAACGGTAGAGGAAATTCACGTTTCTTACGAGGCAGAAACAGAGGATTTTTACCATGGCGCGGCGGTGGAAATGCACACGCCTTGCGTACATTCAATCCGCACCTTTACAACGAGCAATATTACAAATACTTCGCTCACCTGGCTGGTCAGGATTATCACGATTTCGAAAGCGATTACGAGAGAAGCTCTAGATCCCGTAGCCGTAAAAGATCGGCCTCCAGATCGAAATCAAGATCAAAGTCCAGAACAACGTCGAGATCGAGATCGAGATCGAGATCGAGATCGCGATCGCATACGAAGTCAAGATCAAGGACGAGATCGAAATCGAAATCGCGCACGAAATCTAACGGGCGTTCTAGGAGTCGGAAACGTACCAGGAGCAAAAGTAGATCGCATTCTAGGAAACGTAACAGGCGATCCAAATCGAGATCTAAGTCGCCGTCGAGAACGAGATCGCGTTCGCGTCGATCAAGATCAAGGAAAAAGTTCCGATCGAGAACCCGTTCGAGATCTCGCAGTAGTGCTTCTAGAAATCGTTACAATAGACGTAGACGTAACGTAAGATCACCTTCAAGAGTGAAGATCACTAGAGCGAAGTCGCGAACAATGTCGCCTAAGAGAAGATCGCGTAGTAGCACGTGGTCCATGCCAAAGTCATTGGACAGGAGAAGTTGTTCATGGTCAAAAACTATCGACAATACCAACAATTCCACCGCTGATATTCAAGAATCTAAAGAGAAAGATAGAAAGGGTCAAGTTGCAGCCAATAAAGAAGAATCGCGATCTTCGCATACAGCAACGGCGGAAAAATAGTTTAATACATAATTTCTTTTATTCATGTTTTATCTTCTTTATTTCTTTCTTTCTTTCTTTATCTATACATACGTACGTACGTACATACATACATGCATACATACGTACACACACACACATATATATGTGTGTATATATATATATATATATGTATGTATGTATGTATGTATTTCATCGCATTTTTCGTCGCGTATTTTCTCTTAAATAATTTTGACGGTACGAAAAAATAATGTGTAAATTATATATTATATATTATATATCGACGTCATATTATTATGTATTTATATATTTCTAATTTGTACGACGTCGAGAGATTGACTTTCAACAAACGTAAAAAAAAAAAAAAAGAGAAAAATAAATATAATAATAATTATTAATTTATTTTCATCGGCATAATACATTCGCATGTTAGAGAGAAAAACATTTGATAATGTTTAACGCGAAGGAGCCAAATAAAATCGATATCGTTGATGTGACTTTTCCTGCCGATGGATATACTTTGTACATATACACTTGCATACTCATTGAAGTATAAATTACTTACTGATAAGAACAAACACCGATTTCTCGATAACACGGTCCTGTTGTGTTGGTTGTCGTCGTTGTAATGTAGTTCGAACACTCGTTGCCTTCCGTATGCAATATTCTCTCAATATGAGAAATAAATGAAAGGGAATCGATAATGATCTGTTTATTTTCGAACGCATTACCTTTCAACGGAGATAAATAACGAGGTAGTATAATAATAATAGTAATAATAATAATAATAATAATAATAATAATAATAATAATAATGATGATGGCGATGATGATAATGATGATGATGATAATGATCGAAGGAATAAAGAAAGAGATATATCACGTCTTTGTCCGACTTGCAAATTTATTTGTTCTTGGCATGAAAATGCGTTGGTTGGTTCATAGACACTGTTTAATCGTGTACTCACACACATTCTTTTCCTTATGTATTTATTTATGTATATATATATACACACACATACATACATACATACATACATACATCATAGATACATACATACACACATACATACACACATATATGACTCTATTAATTAATTATTAATTCGAGACATGTATCATGTATGATCATCGAACTATTATATCTTCCCTATTAATTCTATTTATAGATCATCGAGATCGCTTAGTGCCATTACTTATACGATTCACCGTCTCCCAACGTTTTCTCCGAAATTTGTTTTGTTTTCTGTTTTTTTTTTCTTTAAAAATATCTGCTACATTTCTCTCATAGCTAATTTCAATATGTCATATATATTATATATACAGGCTTTTCGCATAATCGTCATCTCGTATGTTTCAATTTTAACTATCATATTTAATGCTCCATAATGATTTCAATCTAATGGAAGATTTTTTACCATTCTGAACATTTTCAGTTAAAAATTTAACGTTATTGGCATTACTGTTTTTTTTTTTTTTTTATTATATTATATTATTTTATATTATATTATATTATATTATTATTATTATTATAATTATTATAATTATTATTATTATTGTTATTAATTATTATTTTCTTCTCTACTATCACTACGGTATGTACGGAATTGGTTAAATATTGACTACTTTCAAGATTCGTTGCGTGGGAATTGTTTGTTTAGATTAAACTGATAGCGCTTCTCGCGTATTCTCCTTTACATTATGGTATAAGATTAATCATTTATTAATCATTTATATATATATATATATATATATATATATATATATATATATATACATATACATAAATACATATATATATATACATACATATAGATATATATACATAAATATATACATATATATATATATATATATATATATATATATATATATATATATATATATATAGCCGATGTATTTTTACTTTATTGAAAAAAAAAGAAAGAAAAGGAGAAACAAAAACAAACAAATCAACCAAAACAAACGTAGTAAAAATAGTAGTAGAAGAACAAAACCACAAGGTCCCCCACGAGTTCATTAATCAGATTGGCGCGAAACTGTGGCCAAAAAAGCACGATTTTCGACGTCTGATTTGTAACTCTTGTTTTTGTGAACTTTCTTATACACATACACACACACATCACACGCATTAATATATTTAATATGTTTTGTTCTTTTTTTTTTCTAAACAAATAATACCTGCTATACGAGACGAGCGCTATCGTTCGTGAATATAGTTTGTCTTTTTCTTTTTGTTTGGAGAAAGAGAGAGAGAGATAGAGAGAGAGGGAGAGAGAGAGAGAGAGAGAGAGAGAGAGAGAGAGAGAGAGAGAGAGGAAAAAGAGAGAAACTATATCGTATAATATAGAATAATACTCAAACTTATAGATTTCTTTGAATAGAATTAATTTCATTCGTCGAACGTCGATCTGGACGCAATTGGAAAACTACAATAGTCGTTTATGGAACAACGTACAATATTTGTCTTAACTTAATACACGACAGGCATCGTTCTCCACGGCGTCACGACAGCATCGCAAGACTTAAGACACCCTGTAAGTCGTATTTTCTTTCCCTTTTTTGTTTTTGTTTTTTTTTTTTTTTTCATTAACCCTTCCTTAACGATAGAAGAATATCCCGTTCAATACGAGTAATTCGAGAAAGAGTTTAACGCCCGAAAATATGAACGTCGTCCGCTCGTTAAAATCGCGGGACAAAGGATAATGAAGATTATTCAAAAGTGAAAGAAGCGGTCTTTCTCGTCCTTTTTTTTTTGTTTTTTTTTCTTATCTCTCCTTTTTATCCTGTGCTGTGTGTGTGTGCGTTTCCTTTTCTTTCCTTGCTTTCTGTTTTTCTTCTTTCCTCATGTTTTTTTTCTTTTGGTTCCACAGCGTTAGTCAGAGCGATCCCGAAAGAATTTCTAGATCGAGATCGATTATCTAAGGAAAGAGAGTGTTCAAGACGTTATAAGAAAGGAGCTTAATCGGCGTAGAAAAGTACGTCGGATATTTATTTTTCCGAACGTTTAGTATTATTATTATTTATTATTTTTATTATTATTATTATTATTATTATTATTATTATTATCATCAATATTAATATTATTATTTTTGTTTTTGTTTTTTTTGTTGTTTTCCTTAATTTTTCTTTTCCTTTCTTTCGTTTTTTTTTGTTCTGTCTTACTTTATTTTATTTTAATTTAATTTAATTTTATTTTATTTTATTTTATTTTGGCTGCAAAAAGATTTGCGACAGCAGTAACGTATTATTATGTATATATATCAAAGAAAATATAACGTCCTTCAAATGTTGTTGTTGTTGTTTTTGTCGGTTGTGGTTGTCGCTGAGAGTTGCACTACTCCCACGGGAAAGTGAAAACCACTGTGGATCAGTGCAATAGAAACGGGAGTATCTAATCGTATTTTTTTTTTGTAATTTCTCTTTCTTTCTTTCTTTTTTCTTTATTCATTCTTTTTTATTCATTTTTTTTCTTGGGCTAGCATACATAAGTTACAGTCGAATCTTTTCTCGCGTTTGAATTTCTTTATCCTTTTCTCTTTTTCTTCTTTTTCTCTTTTACCTTTTCCTTTCTTTACGATACAAGTGTGCGAGGTAACAAAACCCTCGAGTACCCTTCGCTTCTCTCTAAATTATAAATTTAAGAGTTTATGCCCATTACATATCGTTTCTAGCAAATTTCTGTTATCTCTCTTTGTCCTTGTTTTTTCTTTTTCCTTCTTTCACATTTTTTCTTCAAGATTTACCTTCGCATTTCACATTAATATCAATAAAAATGATAATAATAATAATAATAATAATAATAATAGTAATTATTATTATTTATGTTAATATATAATATATTATATATTATATAATATATAATATATTAATATATTATATTATTATTAATTATTATTGTTATTATTATTAATTCTTTTCCTATCAGTTTTTATTAACGACAAACCTCCATTTCCGTTCGTTGTTACCTGTACACGTGGTAGATACGTAACGTTTGTTCGTAAAATATTTCTCTCTCTTTCTCTCTCTTTAATTTCCTTTATTTATACTCTTCTTATTTTTTTTCTTTTTCATTCTACAAACACCCGTTTCTACGCATATAAACGACCACGCGAAATTATTTAAATTACGTTTCGAAACTCATCTATTCCCGAACTACGTGTATTTCCTGCGTGTAATCTTTTTTTTTACCCTTCTTTCCATCGCTCTCCACGTTTTCGTATGTATATGTATGTATGCGTGTGGTGGGAGTACGTTGCATGAACTCTCTATAAAAAGAAGATTTTTCAAAGGGGAAATGGTGCTTTCTCAATGATTCAGAATCGACAGGCAGTATCTTGTACTTACGTTCTTACGAAATTTTCTTTTTTCGTTTCTTTCTTTTTCTTTTTTTAAATTTCCCTCTCTTCCCATCTCCTTTCTTTTTATTATCTCTCGCTCGTTTATTCCTTTTCTTCTCTTCTTCTTTTTTTTTCTTTTTTGTTTTTGTTTTTTTCCTTTTAAATCTTTTACCCCTTCGCTCGAGCTCGAGCTGATAATCACACGATCTCTCTCGTACAATTTAATACTAATAATAATAATTACATCGGACATTGATATAACGACAATGCGCGACAATAGTAAAAGCATATAGTCAAGAATTTGTTCCGTTAAAAAATTGTTTTTCTTTTTGTCTTTTTATTTAATATCAGCCGAGTGTATTTTTATTAACTAAGGATTTAATCGTCGTGATGATTGTTGATAATACATGATTGAACAAAAAACAGAGGGGAGGGGGTAAGGATACACGTGAAAGGATGTAAAAGAGGAGAGAGGAACGATATGTTTACGGTCATTCGAAACATTCTTTTTCTTTTTATTATTTTACTATTTTTCTCTGTTTTTCTTTCTTTGTTTTTTTTTGTTCTAAACAGCGTCCTAGACAAAAGAACATACGCACGCTTGCTTCGCCTAATCAATTCTAATCAATTTTATTTATTTAATTATGCTGTTTGGTCGTTAAAGAGGACGCAGTATTTTTATTAGGATCGGACGAAATACCATCTTTTGTTCAATTACATTTCCATTATTTCGCTCTTTTCTCTTTAATTGGAAAATAAATAAATAAATAAATAAATAAATATATATATATATATATATATATATATATATATATATATAGAGAGAGAGAGAGAGAGAGATATATCAAGTTCTAAATCATCCAAAAGTGCGTTTAATGAAAAATTTCTAAAGTATATATAATTTTTTTTCATCCGATATTAATTAACAATACAAACTTTTCATTGCATTAAAATTAAACTTTGATTAAACTTAAAAATTTTCTTTCACTTGTTTATTATATGATAAAAACCTTTTTTAAAATTAATTCGTTCGACGATATATCGAATAATACTTATCAGTACTTCATCCGACACCCTCCTCCTCGATGTCAAAGAAGGACGAAAAGGAATATTTTAAGGGAAGTTTTTCTTTATATTACAGCTTTTTTTTTTCTCCAACGCACATTAACCGACCCACCTACCCTCGTATTCGATAAATAAACACCTAGTTCATCGCTTCGTCGCGAAGAATTAAAAAAATATCCTCGACGAGTATCGCAATAATAAAAGATTTTATCAATCGGTGATTCGTAGTATCAAAACCGTTTTATTGTTTTACTATTATTATTATTATTATTATTATTAATATTATTATTATTAATATTATTATTATTTTTATCATTATCACTATCATTATTATCATTATTATTTTTATTTTTATTCATAATTTTTGAGAGATCAATAGAACGATATCAAGACGATAAATAATAATAATAATAAAAGTAATAATAATAATAATAATAATACAAATGTATCATGTACGCTGAAATTTTTCAACTCTAATTTGTGCCTCGTTCTAGAACCATTCGTAAGAAATTAATATATATATCGAGTACTAGATTTATTAGTACGTATCTTTTAATATAAATACTATTTGTTGTTCCTTTTTTCTTTTTTTTCTTTTATTTATTTATTTTTTTTTGTTATTTTTTATTTATTTATTTACTTTTTTGTTAATAGTATTATAATCATCGGATAAGGTAAAACTTTGCATAGCTATCGTATATTTATATTTTATTTATATAATCAATCTATATATGAATATGTGTTGTAGGTATGCTTAGTCTTCCGATGCTCGTTCGATCCTCGGAAGAGAAATTTTTTTTCCTTTAGCCGTGTTTATCTCATTTTTATTTCTGTTTTTTCTTCTTCTTTTCGTGAGATCATTCAGAACGACGCTCATTTTTATTCGAAGTATCCCTTTTCGCGTACGATCAGAAGAAACGAAAATATATTTCTTCATGGATGGACGATGGATCTCAAAATTGGCTTTCGAGTTAATTAATTAATTGGTTAATTAATTCTCTAATAGGAGTGAGAAAGAGAGAGAGAGACAGAGTATATAGCGAGTGAACGTTCCCGTATATCAATTGTGTTCTCTATCGTTTTCGCTATAGTATATTGCTTTCTATCGCGTTCGAACGGAGATGAAGTGTCAAAAGTATCAACCAAACTTATGTGTATGGACGCAATTTTTTTGCGTCCTATGCGTACGTGGAGAGGGGCACGTATAAAAGTATTACAAAAATTATAAATCTATTCGTGCGCTTTGGTACGTGTACGGTCAGTCTAAGGAATTTAGCATCGGAGACAATTTTTGAAAATGAATGTCACCGTCTCTATATTTTTTTTTTCTTTCTTTCTTTCTTCTTTTTTTTTTCTAAACCAAACAAGGAAAATATTGAAGTACGAATTTTAATTCTCTATTGCAGCCTCAACAACAAATAGGAAGTAAGTATTTGCCGAATGTTGTTGTTTCTTTTTGTTTAATCGGGTATGTATTATTATATTCAAAAAAAGAAAAAAATAATAAATAGATGAATATATTTGTATCATGTACTATCATGTTGCTACAACAAACAAAAGATCATATTTCTTTGTCTTTTCTATTTTCTAATTCTTCGCATACTTCATACAGTACTGATAATTCGTTTTCAATATTCACTCAAACATTCGAAGTGCTTCATCAGGCCTAAGAAAAAAAAAAAAAAAAAGAAAACACACACAAAAAAAAACGGAAACCGATGAAACTAATTCAACGTCGAAAAAAGAAAAGAAAAAAAATTTTCGACAAATTTCTATGACTCCGCTGTATGTACGCGTACGTACATACGCACATGATATCTCGCCTATATCATATATATAAACTTACAAACTTATTCCGTAAAAATAAAAGATCTAGGAAATTCGTAAATCGCATGGAACCAACGAGATAAGCCACGCCTCGTTGTAGAGCCGACGTGAAACTATGTCGCGTCGTGTTTTTAAATGACCATGATGATGATCTTTACCGACTATAGATAAAGTTCATGTAAATGAGTACACATAAGTGGTACTTAGTTGCGTTGCATTTTGGCATGTTCGTGTCGTTTTGAATAGATAAGTATAATATATATGTATGTATATATATATACATATATATATATATGTATATATTAGAAGTATATAGAGTCGCTTAAAAAAAAGAGTCTCCTTATTAACTCGTGGTCGACTAGATCATCACACTATTAGAGATAATTAGATCATATATATATATATATATATATATATATATATATATATATATATACACAAACGTTATTTAGTTAATCTCTTGGTCATTTTACGTAATAGTAAGATGGCGACAGAGCCGACTAGGTAATAAATATATTATTTCTGGTAAAGATCTTTCATAGAGGAAATGTCGGATATTATTCGCTTTCTTTATCTTGAATTTCCCCCCCTTTCCCTTTTACCCCTTCCTCCTTCATTTCTCATTTATTTATTTATCTATTTAATTATTTATTTATTTGTTTACTTTATTTTCGTTAAATTTTCCTCTATATCTCTTGTTCCGCTTTAAGACCGTTTAAATTCATCTACCCGCTATAATTTTTTTTAGTAAATAGTTCCTTAAGTTAATCGTAGTATTAATGAATAATAATAATGATGATAATAACAATAACAACAATAACAATAATAATAAATTATCAAGTACACAATAATGTAACCATAATGCGCTCTTATAGAAATTTACGCTCGAGACAACTTTCTCGCCCTCGTTTGAAAAATCCATTTTTTTCTCATTTCAATAAGGGCGATAATATCTTCCTTATCGTGCGTTAACTCTTAACGAGTTAACGAATAGGGGGCATCGTATTTGTACCAATTCCTAAATCGTCGCTTCCCAAGATTTCATGATAAAATCGATTCGATCGATCGATAACAGCAGAAGAAGAGAAATCATATATCTTCGAGTTGGATATCGATGCGATGAGTCGGAATAGTATGTGGAGGGGGCGGGAGGGAGAGGGGGGAACGGGCGTTGAAGAAGTAGTTGAGTGATGGGAATTAGAAAGGGAGGATAGAGGAAAAGTGGTACGTGCATTTCTACGTAGTCCTGTATAAAGTCATCCCTTTAGTCGGTTTTCTCGCTCTATTTCTACGATAAAGTAATATTATTCTCTTTTTAATCTCCTAAACATTTTCCAAGTCTTTATTTATATCTCGTGTCATTCACGTCGTTGTCGGACGTTCATCTTAAAAGTTCATCAATTTTTCTCTTCGTTCGTATCTCCCATCATCATCATCGTCATCATCATCATCATCATCATCATCATCAGAGTCCTCTTAATTTATCGTTTTTAGCTCGTATCATCGTGTATAACACCGCGACTGAGAAAACGCATTATTTATTTCTTAGTTATGGTATGTTGAAATTCGTTTGAAATTCGAAGGCCGTAAGTGGAATAACGCGAGTAAATAGCTGATCGCGCGTCGATGCGGAGATTTTATTTGTTTGTTCGTTTATTTTATTATTATTATCCTTTTATTTTCCATATAATTTTCTCCCTTGCCCTTTTTTCTTCTTCGACTCATTACCTTATCGCGCTTGATATTTCGCTCTCGATGCTCTCTCGTTTCGCGATATAATATACATATACATATATCATGTATATCCTAAACGAACGATCTAAACTGGCTCCGGTAGATACTCACATAAACGACTCCTACCGCGTCCAGATTCGCTTCTAAGTCTCTCTAAGTGGTCGTATCTAAACTTTCAACCAGCTTACGGTACGGCGAATAATCGCTAGCTAATTGCCAACTAATTCCGATCGACTTGTTTTCTACTCATCTTCGTTTAAGATTATAATATCCTTTAATACTTCCGAAATGCATCCGTCCAATTTCTTTTCACAATATCGTTATGACATAGTTTCTTATTATTGAACATTTCTCTCTCTCTCTCTCTATCTCTCCCTATCTCTCTCTCTCTCTCTCTCTCTCTTGGATCGACAAACTTTCTTTTCAAATCCTTCGTTTTGAAACACTCCAAATAATTAGATATTATTTCCAATACACAGATATTATTTCTCGTATCTCGTTACCATTACATATAACAAGCCTAAAAAATCTTTTTCGAAGACGAAGCGATTATGCGCCAGACCGTTCGACTTTCTGGTCATTATCATCTATTAATCGTGTATTTATACATTATAGAATATTATATAGAATTGGTGTCTATCGTCTAATTTTCCAATATTGAGATTGTTACTTTTTCTTCTTTTTCTCCTTTTCCATCTTCTTCTTTTTCTTTTTTGTTTGTTTTTTTTTTGTATTTTTTTTTAATGGTTTTAATTATTTATTTAATTTATTTATTGATTTAATTATTTATTTAACTCGGCGTGGTCTTCCTGGCACTATAATGCACTTTTAAGAAATCTATATAAAAATATCGTGGAGTTGTCGTGTCCAGCGCATTGAGTCGCGGAAAGAAAGAGAGAAAGAGAGAGAGAGAGAGAGAGAGAGAGAGAGAGAGAGAGAGAGAGAGAGAGAGAGAGAGAGAGAGAGAGAGAGAGAGAGATAAAGAGAGATAAAGAGAGATAAAGAGAGAGAAACAGACAGACAGACTGATGAAAGATGGAATCAGACAGACCAAGAGAGAGAGAGAGAGAGAGAGAGAGAGAGAGAGAGGGAGAGAGAGAGAGAGAGAGAGAGAAATAGAAGATAAAGGGAAAAAAAAGAACATTTAAAAATGAAATATCGAGATTCGGATAAACGTAGAAAAAGAGAGAGAGAGAGAGAGAGAGAGAGAGAGAGAGAGAGAGAGAGAGAGAAAGAGAATTACGTACACGAGAGACAAGAAAAGAAAAAAAGAAAGAAAGGAAAAAAGGAAATATAACGAATAAAAAAAACAGAAAAAGAAACATTATATATATATAAAGGCAGAGATAAAACGAGAAAGAAAGAGAGACAGATAGGAGAATACAGTATGAGAACGTCATGACGAACGTGTGTCTTTTTTTGGTCCCGTTTCGCGTTTCGAAACAGCGTTCGCGAAACTGCGCTTTCGAAAATGAAAATGAATTCGTCGGACAAGACAAACCAGGTCCCAAACTTTCGTCTCGCGATAACGAACGGACGATTAGCACGAGGGCGAGACAGCCGTTTCTTTCCCGTTCCATTCCATTCCGCCTTTCTTTTTTTATTCTTACTCTTTTCTTCGTTCGTATTCTTTTCGTTTCTCATCTTTTCCCCTTTTCTCGCTCTTCTATTTATTTATTTTTCCCCCGCCCCCCCCCCCCCGCCCCACCGTCCCATTCCATTCCATCCCACCCCCTATAGCTTCATTTATCTTCGCGGTCGACGCGATCGTCTCGCCCTCGTGAATGATTGCGCTTTCATTGTGGATCTCCAATTGCGCTCGCAGAAAGTCTTGCAGCTAACGCTGCACACGTTTCTCTCTCTTTTTTTTTTTAGGCGGCGAACGCTCGATGCAACGAACGTTAAAGTCGGTCCGCACAGACGACGGGTCTCTCCGATTTATCTTCCGAATAAATCACCCGTTTCCCTTCCTTTTCGTTTTCTTTCTTTCTTCTTGTCTTTTTTACTTTTCTCTTTTTTTTTCTTACTTCTTCTTTTTTTTTTTTTACCTTCCCCCAATTCCCATTCTCTTTCCCTTTTTCTTTTCCTTTTTCTTTTCCTTTCCTATCGTTCTTCCTTTTTTACCCTCCTTCTTTACCTTTTTTTACCTTTTCTTTTCCTACGAAGGAAACAACGAACGTACGCTCCCGGCTTTCCCTCGACTTTTCTTTCACGCTTCCCCCCAACCCTCCCCGCTTTTCCCATTTTCCCCTCTGTGGCAAAAAGCTCGTTTCCCTATCGTTTTCCCCCTCCCCTACTTCCCGTCCTTTAGCCGGCCCACCCAATCCACCCGCTCATTTTATCATTTTACTTCTCCATGGTTGTTCCTCTTCGTTTGTTTCCCCCTCTCCTTTTTTTTCCCCGTTTCTTCTTCTTCGGCTCCTACGCATATATTCCACCTCTTTTTTCTCCGCCACTCCATACCCATCACCCTTTACCCCTCTCGCACCACCAACCCCCTACCCTCCTTTCCTCTTCCTATCTCCCTCGCCGAACACACGCATTATATTGACACACGTCGAAACGTAATGTCCTTGGTAAAATAACTCACGCTGTTTTTGTAACTATGATCGATTCGTTTCTTTTTTTTTTTTTTTTCTATCTATCTTTCTTTTTTCGTTTTATCGTTTTATGTGTGAATTCTTTTTTCTTCCGTTTAATTAATTAATCGATCGATTGATTAGTATCTTAATTGTTCGATTAAGATTCGATACGTGTCGCGTCCTTCCCTCCCTCCTTCCCTCCCTCCCTCCCTCCCTCCTTCTCTTCCCCACCCCTGCCACACCCCACCTCACATACAACAATTTCTTCTTTCATCAGAAACGTGGCCGTTAATATTGTTATTTTTTTCTCCACGAACGTTACACTCCGTCTTTTCTTCCCTTTCGCTTTTGCTTTCTTTTTTTATTTCTTCTTTTTGTTTTTTCAAACCATTTTTCTATCCCTTTTACCCGTGCGCCATGTACATGTA
>OU427000.1:4340680-4410680 GCA_911387935.1 Dolichovespula saxonica | reverse complement strand
CGAGTGTGGTAGGAGGGACGGCGAGTTCGCTAAATTCGCCAAGGGATGATGCCCGGAGGCGTTGCCGGCAGCCAAAACGCCATGGGACATACCCAAGCCGAGGCTGTTACCGGCGGAGACGCCACCACCGGCACCGCCGGAAGACGCCATCGCAACCGCCGTGTCCGGGTGCAGGAAGTTGCGTCTCTGCTCCATACGCTCGGCATGCTGCGCCAGGCACCGAGTCAGCTCCTCCGGCAGCATCTCCAATTGGCTCTGCAACGTGCTCAATTTATCCTCGAGACCGATCAGCCGATCCTCCAAGCTAACGAGCCGGTCATCCAGCCCGTCCTGTCGCGTGCTCATATCCGAGACTATCTCGTAGACCGTGTTCTGCGTCTATTAGTTTTCACCACCGACAACAAGAATAACAAAAAAAAAAAAAAAACACGCAACGCCCCCCACACACAAACCCCGACTCATTAATCATCGTCGATCCAATGAAAATCGATCCAATTATAGCTACATATATTGTTATTAATCCGTTGAACAATGCGTCTCGTATCTCCTCGATCGTGGCCAAAGGCGAAACTTACGTGACAATTATACGTCCATTATAACAACAGCAACAACAACAAACGCGTTAACCAATTTCAATTTCGCACTTAACCATGATCGATGGACGCGGCGCATTTTTGTTCCTTTACTACCTTGGCCATGTCCGTGATCGTGTTGGCGTTGTCCATTAGCTTCCGTTGATCCATTTTCACTTTTCTCAGTCTGCAAATAAGGGGCAAGGGGAGGAAGAGAGAGAGAGAGAGAGAGAGAGAGAGAGAGAGAGAGAGAGAGGGAGAGAGGGAAAGTTTACTTTAAATAATCCGTATGTCCGTATGCGCCGACATGCTTACGTCGGCGGCTCAACGGAGAACGCAAGACGGCCGTAGTACCGTCCTACGTGATATATGCCGATGCTATAACTTGCAAATCAACTTACGCGTATATCGCCAGTAGAAACTTTCGTTGATGCGTTCGAACACGGCCAGGATTGACGCGTTTCACTAGGCGCGTGTGCTTATAGATCAGCCAAGTTTCTCGTAACACGTTTGCTGCGGCGTTCTTCAACTGTAAATTCGTTAATTAATAAACTTAACGAAACGACCATCAATTTTTACGTATGCGTTAGGGGTAGGAGAGGGGAGGGGGGAGAGAGGCAAGGAGAGTACTCGCGAATAAGAATGAATTTTCATTCCATATCGAATGAAAGTTGCGAAACGGGGGGTATATGTATGTAGTAGCAGAGTATAGTTATACGGTTTAACGTTGGTTCGTCGATAAAACATAGGGTATACATAGGCGTGTAACTATATCAAATCACTCCTTGATATTTGCAAAGGTTTATAAATATCCAAAGGCTAATGATTATTTCAGTGGTGGCCGGGCGAAGGGCTTCGATCCGGATTGTACTTATAACAGTCGAGAAAAATGCCGTACGTTGCCGCCGTTCGTTCGAACGATCCTAACGAACGACTTTCAACGACCCGATTTTGTCCAACCCACTCGTCGCGCAACGCGATCGATAACGCTTACATTCAGTCGATCGAAAATTAAACAAGCCCGGCTTAAAATTAGTTACGTTGTTTCAACAAACAATGAAGCTATTAACTAATTAAGGAATTTCCGATAATCATTCGTTATCTTCCTCATGATTGTATATATATATATATATATATATATATATTTTTTTTTTCTTTTCGATCCTCTTCGTCGAGCCGCGAAACTCGATAACACGGGAGTTCTTGCTTAAGAATTTTAATAAAAAAAGTTTACCTAGTATTTTAACTTTTACGACACTTTTCTTTGCTTGTTCTTCTCCTCCTTCTTTCTCCTTCTCTTTTTTTTTCTCCCTTCTATTTTCTTTCCTTTTTCTTTTTTTCTTTTTCCCTTTCTTTCATCCATAATAGGAACATTTTTCTGTACTCTAGCAACTACGAAATACCTGCTTCATATTCCAACGTAGTAAACCAGTAAACGAGCTCTTACCCTTTTCGTTAGCTGCGTGTCCATCATGAAGTTGTGAACGTGCTTCTCCGCCCTTGTAAGTTCCAGTTTCCTGGAAACAACAGCGACGAGCAAAGCCGTACAACCTGCACCCTGAAAAAAAGAAAAAAACGAAAATAAGAAAAATGAATTTCTTCTCCCCCAAAACTTCTATTTTCGTTCGAGATAAGAAAGAGAAAATGAACGGTGAATATATCTTTAGAAATTCCTAAATAAAGACGAGAAGAGGAGCTTGTGCATTGAAAGCAAATCGAGACGAGACGTATCGTACGATTACCATCGAATCGATAAAACTAAATTAATTCCATTCTTTGCCCCCGCCCCTCCCCACTTTTTTCTCTTATGAATACGTAACGGAATATTGGAACTTATTACCTTGACGAATCGAATACATATATCTATAAGACGAGAAGTGATATTTAAGGGATGAAAACGAGAAACGATCGAAATGTGGACTTATGTACTTATTGTTATATCTATACTCTGTGTATGTACGTGCTCACCGAGCTGAACTTAACGCTAAATTTGCTTCGCGAAACGTGTAGGTGCTTCTGGATAAATTAGTTAATGCTTCTCGCGGTCTTGCCACCAAATTTGTTCTACTGAATTAGCAGTTGGAGCGTGGCGCAACAATAACGATAAGTAACCGGTGCATTCTCTCATTCTCCCATTCTCTCTCTCTCTCTCTCTCTCTCTCAGTTGTCTAGAGGATTAGACTCGGTACGACTACAGTTCGTTATAGCCCGGCTGTTTCCCTCTTTAAAATATCTTTGCTGACTCCGTACCAACGGCAACTGCTGTTACCATCGTAAAACCTTCTTACTCCAATATATTATATTTAAAAACGTTTAGGATGGCATTTCCGTGCAGAAAATCGTCCCGTCGATATAACCTATACCGATCGTTATTGTACCTTATTCCGGTTGAACTTATTCATCATTTATAACGTAGAGACGAACTATTACTTTGTCAATGATTTACGAACCGTTTCGAATAAATAAAACTGTTGCGATGAATTTAAAAATGTATCATCTTTTCATGGACTAGCATCCATTAATCATTTTATTGGTAGATACATTATAAATCGTTGAATCATCTTATACGCGCGTATGTGTGTGTGTGTGTGTTTACGTCACGAACTATTGACAAACCATTTCGTAGTATTCACTATCAATTCGTCTCTAATCATCGTTTGAATTCATTTTGATATTATAATCAAGGAAATAAGAAAAATTGCTGGTGTTAATATTGCTTATTGAAATCGTTAATTTTTAATTGAATTAATTAGTGCCATATATATGTGTGCATATATATATATATATATATATATATATATATATATATATATTCTTTTTTCCATTTCCTTGACACAGCGTATCGATAGTGTGCATCGCCATGAAGATTAATGAACGATCAAATAGAATTATTGATATCGTCATCCGAGCTTATTAGATATCACGTGAGAAAGTGAGAGAGCGAGAGAGAGAGAGAGAGAGAGAGAGAGAGAGAGAGAGAGAGAGAGAGAGATCAAATGGATCATGGTAAACGACTTGGAAACGAAAATTCGCTTGGCCCCCAGCGGCATGCATCAATCAATCATGTCGTCGCCAAGCTGTTTATTTACTTTGACGATTATGCCGAGGAGAAGTGGCGTCTTCCGCAATTTCATGATATCATTGATTATTTGTCATCCTTTCAACGTTCGAACGTACGAATTTCTGATTCTGCAAAGCCTTTTTTCACATAGAGATAACGATATATATATGTATATATACATATTAAGTCGTCAAGGATGAAATTTGTAAGTTATCAACCAACTTTCCCTTTTTTTCTACAAATTTTATTATTATAATATATATATATATATAATTATATATATAAAAGGATCGAAAAAAGATATTTATTTCAAGTCTCGCTTTCGAACTAATGATAATTTTTAATTTTATCCGCGTCCGTTTTACTTGAATCTTTTCTTTCTTTCTTTTTTTTTTTTTTAAAGTAGCAGCTTATTTCTTCTTTTTTTTTTTTTTAATGCAAATTCTAAGAGACCACTTTACACATGCATTATATCGTTCTAATCAAACGACGAGTATCTGGCCATCTCGAACAACGAGATTATAACAATTCGTGCATAACTTCGACAGGGTTAAAAATCAGAGCTCGATTAACTTGGGCCCTCTGTAACGACACAACGCCCTCTCCCCGTTGCTTTCATGCATACGTACGTATAATCCGTATTATAGTTGTTTGTTAAAAATCCTAACAATAGTTAAGGCAAAAGCTATCGCAACAATCAAACTGGATTGCGGGACGTTTCTCAATTGCGCGATTCAAATTCAAATGTAACGTCGCTATGATATTAACTGAGAAACTCTAATCTCAAGGAACGATAACGCATAAGAGGATCGCGAGTATAGTCAATCGAAGTTTCAGCAAAATCTTACCATCATTCCGGTTGAAACCGCTATACCTCGACCGCAGTACGTGTTCGGTACGATGTCACCGAAACCAACGCTGAGAAACGTGATGGCAATCAACCACATGGCGTTGAGAAGATTCGCATGTTCCTCGTCGTGGAACCTGAATCAACAAATATAGAAATATAGCAGAGAATGGAATCCAAAATTCAATGGGTACAAATATATACATATGTATACATACATATATATATATATATTTTTAATCACTCTTATTACACAGTTATCTTATTCGAAATAATAATTTTGTTCTCCTTTTCTTCCTGATCTCTCTCTCTCTCTCTCTCTCTCTCTCTCTCTCTCTCTCTCTCTCTCACTCATTCTTTTTCTTGTTTATTTTCTTTCATTGAAATATATTGTTAATTTTTTTTTTTCGTTGAAATATATTTTCCATTTCTTCTTTTTCTTTTTTCTTCGTGTCATTTTTTCTTTTTTATTCTCTTATCACATCTTTAGCGTTGATGTTACTTCAGAGATACACGCACGCACATACACACGCGCGCGCGCGCGCATACACAAAACGAAGAAACTTATCGATCGTATCGGTTAGAGCTTATCCGCTTTTCTAGAGAGTCGTCTTGCCCTTTCCCTTCTACTACGATTTACATGTCTAACACGATTCTCGGATTAGAATATGCGAATTCGATTCCACTCGAGATTCGTAGAATCGAAATATGTCGTGCATCGTCGGTCTGATGGGCTAAGGGTTGGCTGATAGGAATCCCGCTATCCCAGCAGAATGTTAATGTCATTTATTATATACATCACGAAGGACCCTTTTATTACTACCTAGAGAAATTTCAATCTTATGTTTATAAAATAGACGAGACATCCATCTCTCTTCTTTGATCTTCCTACTAACAAATCACGTAAGCTTAGCTATTCAAATTTTCAAATTTTCCTTTTCATTTTTGTTTTTCGTTTAATTCACTAAAACGAAAATTTTAGAAAAATTTTCTCACCGACGTATCGTTATAAAGTCTGACCTCGTTATCATACGCAAAATCATGAAGAATGATATGAAAGGTATTTAATTGTTATATACAACTCGTTAGTTAATTTCGTCCAGAATAGAACTCGGCCCGTAATTATTTGTTAATTATTGCATATATATATATATATATATATATATATATATATATATATAAATCATATAAATGTGTATACAAGATGGATATTCCATTTCGTTATTTAACAATTGATTTCGATTCATAAAAATTAGTCACGTGCTCACGGCAAGTAATGACGCTAAAGATATATTGAGGTTCTATTTATTATAATTATATTAAAAAAAAAAAAAAATGTAAATTATCGTACGTTCGAGTTCGTAATTTCTTGTTTTATTTCCTATTCCTTTGTCTTTCTTTCTTCTTCTTTTTTTTTTTTGGTCAAACTTAGGAATAAATAAAATCTTTGAAAGGGATCAGAGTCCTTACGAAAATACGATCAACGGCAAGCGCGCACATTTTCCTAGAAAAGGATATAACGAAGAAAGCTAAAGTTCTCAAGAGACACGTTCACCTAAAGTTTCTCACGAAAAGGAACAAAGGAAACTTTTGTAGGTATACATTCGCATTCAGCTTCCCGTTCTACAAGAGAGCAAATCTCGAGGGGATGCTTTGGATATCGAAAAACGAAGAAGAAAAGAGGTACCATCCTATTCCGGTTTCCCATGCTTTGGCATACCAATCGACCATTAAAGTTTATTAGCAGATTTTAATAGATACCTACCTTATTCGTTATCTGCACGTGCATACATGTGTTCGTATGTACGTAACAAAAGATTAATATCGAATTAAACGAAAGTAAGGGAAAGGAAAAACGGATGCAAAAGGGAAAACTTAGTTATCAAACGTATCCTCTGTTATTCGATGAAAATATAAACGTATTAACGAAAGAAAATTAATATCAACTGGTAACAAGGAAATTCCCATTTAATTCTGATAATCGAATGACCTTTTGATCGGAGCGAATGTGGAAACCGATACAACGAGATTATCGATTTTACCCGAGATTGATTTCTAATAAATATATCAACGCAACGCAACGCAATGTACGTACGTATGTTCCGTATGAATTAAATCGGATCGGATTTTCGAAAAATTACTATGGATATAAGGGATAAATACGAGAAACGTTAAGTGTAAGGTATAATTGGTAATCCCTTTGTGATTTTGGATTATAAATATCTCTAAAATCCATGAGATAAGATGAACATTAAAAAATTCAATTAGGATTAAGACCGATAGGATTAGCTTTCAATCTTTGAGAGAAAGAGAAAGAGAGAGGGAGAGGGAGAGGGGGAGGGAGAGAGAGAGAGAGAGAGAGAGAGCAGTAAAACGAAGAATATTAATGAAGGAGAAGAATTTATGTTCAAAGGAAGTTCATATCCTTGGTTCGAATAAAAGAAAAATGGCGTATCGGTCAGGGACGTGTCTAGAGTATTACGAGCCGTTGGTTTGCTGATTTCATAAGGGTGAATATCGAATTGGGTTGAAGAGAGCGATGTACCGAATTTTAATGGATATCTATAGAAATATATATATATATATATATATATATATATATATATATATATACATACACCTATAAGTATATATATGCGATGAATTTTGTTATCCCTGCTGATCGTCTTGAGGATTTAACAGGAAGTTCTACGTAGTTCCGTACAAACTATAAATATTCCGAGCGTTATAAATATTTCAGTTAAGAAGGGGAAAAAAAGAAACAAAAAGAAAAAAGCGGAAGAAGTTCGTCCATTAAATAGGGCAACGAGAAAAAGGAAGGAAGAAGAAGTGTAGAGTAAGAAGAGGAAAAGGAAGAAGAGGAAGAAGAAGAAGAAGAAGAAGAATAAAGGGATAAAGGAGGAAAGGGAAAAGGAAAAAGAGAGAGGGAAAATGAGAGAAATATAAGAACAAAAAGAGAGAAGGATAGAAAGGAAGAAGCCGGAAGGTTTTATCGAGCCAGTAGAAGACGTCACTTGAAAGAGGTAGAAAAGGAGAAAACATTTTTGCTTATCCACGCGAGTAGAGTCTAAGAGTTATACGGGGTGATTCGAAAGATCTTGGAACAAATGACACGGAAATGATTTCCTCTCGCAACAAAAAACTAAAAAAAGGTAAATCAAATAAGTTCTATCCTTATTATCGACGATTTTATCATCCTATAAGGGATGAAAAAGAAATACAAAGAAAAGTAAAAAATAAATAAATAAATAAATAAATAAAAATAACAAGATAAAGGGGCCAAAGAGTTGCGTCGTTTCTTTTTTTTTTTTTTTATTTATCTTCTTTACGACGCATGACATCATCGATTCTAGTTAGGATAACCCGTTCCAGTCGGAACCCCGTGTATATATAAGATCGATTATTTCTTTTCCTTCCTTGACTATGCCATTTACGTAAGAATTTAATTACGCCGATTGCAATCTCAAGAGAGATCCATTCTCGATACCGAGCGATCATTTTAATGGGACAATGTCGAAATTTTCGATTTAATTCCCATCGTTATCGGCTATCGAATAAAGTAAAAGACGAATCCAGCGACCTTATTTTTATATTTTTCGTTCTTCCTTGTTTTTTTTTTTTTTTTTTGTATTAAATATCGTCGTAAAAGATGTACTTGCGTCTGCGGTATAGTACGTATTTCGTACGATGACGAAACAATTCCTGATCTTCACCTCGAAGCACTATAACGCAAAACAAAAAGATCTCAAATCAAAGTTAAGAGCGAAACTTCTAACTTCGATGACTATTATATCGTAACCTTTTTACAATCTTCGTGAATGAGGTTTCTTGAGAAGATACTGAAGAAACGGAGAAAAAAAAAACTAGAAACGAAGGATAATAAATAATGATTTGTTCATCGAATTGATTCGTAAATAAAAAAGTCGTCATAATTAAGGAATTTCTCACAGAAAAAGAAAAAACAGGAAAGAAAAAGAAGAAATGACACTTATTTTTAAATCAACTCAATATAATATAAAAAAACATATAGAGTACGTAGCATATGTGGGTACGTAGTTGGTATAATTATATTACCGTACTATATATATAATAGGACTAATATACTAGAATTATACCCTGGTATATAGTTATACTTTATAACTCTATAGTATAACTCAATAGTTAGTATTACCATATGACTCTATATGACTTTGTATAATACTAGCATAATCATACATACATATACTTATAAACCTAGATATAGTATCATATATATATATGTATATACTTATAACCAGTATAATTATAATCTAAATATAATCAAGTACAACACGTTTGTAGGTAGTGATAGTAAATTAAATCTATAAGAAAAAAGAAAAGAAAAGATAAGGAAATAAAAAGTAAAAAGAAAGAAACGATTTACCTTTCGCACTGTCGCAACGTCCACGAGGCAATGATCCATAAGGAGACCATGAAGACCAATAGCACGGTACCCGGGCATATGGTCATCAGGGTTTTCAATACGAAACGTGTGTTGAAGTTAATGCGATTCAATGCTCCTATGCTGCGCGAGGATGCATCGGTGAATAGCTTCGAATGTAGCAACATCACCCGGCAGATGAGGTAGAGTCTAAGGAACATCGGTAGCGATAGGGTTACGTCGTAGGGCACCCACTTGGAGCCAATGTCGCCGCCCTTGTTCGCCAACTTGGTCGTCCATAGGAAATAATACTCTCCGGGTATCGGATGGATCGCGCAGATCAGCAATTCAACCGAAATTTGGGAGATCCGTTGCCAGGTCATAGCGATCCTCCAATCGTCCGCGCAGTTATCGATCATGAACAACTGCCGCCGTTAACATGAAACAAATAGAACGAGAGAGAACAAGTATTACGCGAGATCGGACATATCAGCGATATAACATATATACGATTTGATCGATGTGCTATCTATCTATCTATCTATCTATATATGTACATATTTATGTATGTATTCTATGTTTCTACGGTCTATCACGAAACATAAGCAGAGAACGTCACTAAGAACGTTAAATAAATTCATATAACGATCGAACATAAAGCTGGCACTAAATACTTGCCCCATCTTTTAAATTATAAACGGTTCAACTTTTCTCCTGCTATTTCTTTTTCTTTATATATTTATACGTATATATATATATATATATATATATATATACACACATAAATATATAATTCTTTAAATATAAGATACAAACAGTTTATGTTCCATTTATTATTCCATTAATTTTTAATATATTTCCTATAGACACACACATATATTGACTTTTTCACGAACGTTAAAAGATACTCCAATGCTCTTCAATAGGGGAAAAATAAGCGGCAGCATTCGAACGAGCAAGCCATCCGATTATTTTCATGTTACAAAACGAGCATAAATTCCCCTTTCGTGGAATTTAACGAACAATTGTTTGTCCGTTCGTAACGTTTATATTGATGAATACTTTCTCGATTATTGTTTACACATGATCGAGTAAACGATACACCGTACATATGTATGTATAGATGCAATATGTGTACCTATTACTACGTACCGGTCTATGAAGGTGACTCGCTTACTCGAGAAGATAAAAAAAAGGCCTGTTCGTGCTTGCGCTCGCGCGATTTATTATATATATATATATATATATATATATATATATATATTGTATATGTATCCGTATTTGGCCGTCGATATTTGTCCGCAGAAAATGCCGCATCACGGGTAGCGTGACGATCCTCTTGCCAACTCGGCACATCCGTCTTTCTTTAGATCGAGCAACGAAGGAATCGAGGGAAGTAAGTAAAACGATGAAAGTTCGGATTTCCAACATTTACTTCGATATTTCTTCCTCCCTCGTTATATATATATATATATATATATATATAAGTAAAATGAAAAATTATTTTCAACCTGAAACTTCTGAAAGATTTTCACGGAAACAATTGACTCAAAATTATAAAAAAAAAAATTAAAAAAAAAAGAAATAAAGTATAACGTCATCGAAAAGAGAATTGAAAATCCTTTCGATTGATGTCCCACTTGATCCATCATTTAGATATTTATATATTATATTATATATATTTTATATATTATATATTTTTTGTGAAAATATCATTAGCTTAAGTAATAATCCTGTTAGAAATTTTTAAAATAAATATAAGTAAGTGTGTGTGTATGTGTATTTGCTTATAATTCACATTCTTAGAGACATTCGTGAATACAAGACGCATATGCTTTTAACCATTTCATATAACATCTTTCTCTCTCTCTCTCTCTCTCTCTCTCTCTCTCTCTCTCTCTCTCTCTCGATACCGACAGTAATCGCGTACCTACATAAAAATAAAAAAAAAAAGAAATAAAAGAATCAGGTCCGACTTAACGACGATGCTTTCGAAATGCTTTTTCTGATATGATTTGTTCATCTACCAAAACCATTTTCAACACAGACTACACAACACACTAAGAACTGCTTCACGTGATTCTTGAAAGATGATGCGCGCCTTCTCATCCTTTGCATATGATTATCATAATACACCGTGGATGTTCCCCATTCTTCGTCAAGTTGCGTGGCAAGCATAGATAAGTTGTAATATTTATACACGTACGTACACATTCACACATATACACACAACACCACACACCAGACGCACATACATAGGCGCACTCTTACTTTCTCTCTCTCTCTTTCTTTCTCCCTCTTTCGTTGCCGTTATTCTTGCTTTTGCTTTTCTTCTTTTCAGACATTATCCCAAAGAAATTTTGGCGAGTACGGGTGAGAAGAAATGAACGATAGAGTATGAGGAAGAAAGAAGTAAAGAAATATGGCGAGGAAGATAGGTCGAAAAATTGCAGCACTCTTTTATGCGACACGTTGATGGATTTATCGTACAGCAACGTAGAGGAGAGCTCTCTACGTTCCGCATCGGACAATAATTTAATATAAAATCGCAAAAGAGATTCGTTTTCCCTCCTATGATTCTTTTTGCCAAATAACGCTAACGCTTACTCGCTGTTATATCTTCTCTTTTCTTTTTGTTCGTTCGTTTGTTTGTTTGTTTGTTTGTTTTTTTTATTATTATTACCTTATCTTATTTTCTTTCATTTTTTTTTTCGTCTTGTTAGAAAAGAGAATTACAAACGAACGGAAACGAGAAATTGTATAGAAAAAGGGAGATACAGAGAGAGATAGGAGAGAAAGAGATAGAGATAGAGAGAGAGGGGGGGAGAGAAAAGAGATAAAAAGAGCAACAAAGAGAGAAAGAGAGAAAGAGAGAGAGAGAGAGAAAGAGAGAAATGATGGATCAAAGTTTATTGCACTAGTAAGAGTTCCTTCAGTACGAAGGTAAAGTAAACACATTACAAGATATAAACCAGAGAGAAAGAGAGAGATAGAGAGAGAGAGAGAGAGAAACATAGAGAAAGATACAGAGAGAGAGAGAGAGAGAGAGAGAGAGAGAAATGGCAAATACAAAGCAATAGGATGCGAAGGAATTTCCAACCACAGTCGAAGGATTCGGTGTTAGAAATTACATCAGGTAGACAATTTATATGTAGAATCGTAGTATAGTAAAATTAAATCAACAATGAGATAAATTTTCGTTTCCAAACAACATTTTCCATTAAATCTTGAATAAGAGCAAAAGAGAGTCTTGCGTTAATATGTGTGTATATATACACATACACACGCGCGTATATTAACAAACTATATCCATATAAAATAAAGTAACTCCTCAAAACGTCGAGTTGGTTCGGCTTGGTTATACTTCAGATATAACAATTTTCGAGTTTTTTCATTAAACTACAGTTCAATATCAGTCGTGCCTTTGTCGACGGGAGGTACTAAACTCATACGATATTAAAACGTGAACTCTCTCTCTCTCACTCTCTCTCTCTCTCTCTCTCTCTCTCTCTCTCTCTCCATTCGTATTACAACTTAATCGCAAATGTCTCATCCAAGAATGTGCAAGGAATATTGCTATACGATAGAAACGGCCAGTTTAAAGGTATCCAGTTTAAACATGAACACGTAATAGTGGTTGTATAGTTGTAGCGGTAGTAATAACTCGCACTACGTCGCAGCAGAAATCCACTGCTTTTAATTAGAAGCGAAATAGAACCCCGTTCGTTTCAAGACAGAGAGAGAGAGAGAGAGAGAGAGAGAGAGAGAGAGAGAGAGAGAGAGAGAGAGATTCAAAAGGTTATATAGAGAATGGTGAGAAGTAGTCGCCAGCAGTTTCAGTAACGACGTATCGTAAAATCTCTCTCTTTCTCTCTCTCATTCTCTCTCTCTTTACAATGGACGTTGCCACTGCTGTCAGGTAAAATAGCTGTCTGTCACGTCGTATCGTGAGTTTTATGACAAATCATTCTTTACAAGGGTAAAGTTCCATCGCAATATCGTTGATGGTCTTTCGTCTATCGTTCGATTCTGTCTTTATCGATAGGGAGTGGATGGACGGCAGAGATGAGGGGGTGAACCATCTAGTTTACCTTGGTTGTATCATTCTTTTTTATCTCTCTCTCTCTCTCTCTCTCTCTCTCTCTCTCTCTCTTTCTCGCTCTATCTTTCATTCCATCTCTTTTTCTAACACAGATTTTTTATTGCCATGTATTCCGTTTATCGAGATATGTTTACGTATTCTCTATGCGTACTTTCTACATACCATGGAAATGTTTATTATTAACACACTTGAAATAGTTGAAGAAATTTTCTTTTTTTCCTCTTCTTATCTTTTTTTTTTTGTGACGGTCTATTAAGGCTTTCTAAAGTTCTTCATAAATAGAATTTTAATATTAATCTTCGTTGTAAATATGTGTGTGTGTGTGTGTGTGTGTGCGTAATTACACGTTATTACGTTTTATGAAATGAATATTTAGTAAGCTAAAGCGCTTTAAAACTCTGATCTTTACTCTGCTACGATCAAACTCCGACTGTCGTACGAAACAATACACAGAAGAACGAAACAATACAGAGAAAACAAAAAGGACGACTCTAGATAAAGGTCACCTGCTTTGCTACTAAGGTAATAAACGATAGAAGCTAGTCTAAATATTTTTCTATGGTACATAAGTATGTGTGTATGTATGTATGTACGTACAAAGCTACTACGTTGGCAAAACAGTTTATAACGACATCCTAGAATTATTACACATGTTAAACGGAATGAGTGAGCGTATTCGTATAAAGACAATGAAATGGTAATAGATAATAGGAAAATCGTTCGATAATCGTTCGGGATATTCTTTTTATCCTTTTATACGAAACAAGTTCACATGACCTTATTTCGAGATATATAATATATATTTTGCATTTCAATAAATATATCTCACAAAGATATTTGACATATTATATCCTAAGAAACGTGTTTTACGCTTTTTAGATTTCTAACGCGTTTCGTTTTGTTATCTGACGATCATTTTTTCGTAAATATTCTCGAAATATAAATTAAAATATTTTTGTTTACCGCAAGTGGACTTTCACCACAAAAAAAAAAAAATAAAAAAACAAAAAATCCGTTTATGCAACCAAATTTCTTCTGACGAATTCACGAAAATACTGTCACGTATAGATTTTGTTGTTAAAGCAATATTCAAAAAAAAAATATATATATATATGTATATAAAAATATATATTTATATATAAAAAAGAGAAACTCATTCCCCTTTCGTAGCTTTAACTGCAATCATTATTTTTGTTCGAGGTTAGACTTATACCTATTACTTTAAAAAAAAAAAAAAACAAAAAGAATAAATAAATAAAAAAGTAATACATTGTTTTATTACCCGATAAAAAATGGTACGTACGTATTTATGATTATAAATAATTGGATGGATTAATAAAATAAGAGCATTTCGTAGGCTTATTCGAATGAGCATCCTACCAATTATCCAAAATACTTTCTTTTACGTTATCATCTTTTTTAGCAACTTCTTTAGATTTTTCTTTCATTTTTTTTACATATAATCAATATAAATTAGAGAGATAAGATCCTATTTTCACTGAGAATAAGGATTGTAGTCGGCACCGTAAGCGTAAATAAAACGCGGATGAGCATTCGCGCCTCCCCCGTGAGAATGAAATTGGGGAGAGAACGGGAGGAATACTCCCTCGAGGATGATTTTAAACTTCGCGCTATATGCGCTTGATTTGTTGCGATGTCCGTAATTCCTCCCTTTCTCTCTCTCTCTCTCTCTCTTCTCTCTCTCTACCTTCCCTCTTTTGCTAAAGCCCCAAAACGTGGATGCGAACCTCCGAGGCAAATCATTCGAATAAAATATTACTACGCGTTTTCTGAGCGGGCTTGTGCATTTAATCATTCGGCGAAAGCTCGTTGTTATTTTATGGAATTTTTATTGTCGAATTAATTCCCGATCATTCTGATTGTCGATTTATCTTGAATCACAATCGCCAATATGACGAGACCAATTATTACAAAATTATATATTGACAATCGATATATATATATATATATATATATATATATATATATACACAATAAATTATTCATTTTTTTTCCGAAGGAATCGAACGAATTTGAATTTATTAGAGAACCGATAAAACTTTTATTGTCATTACTTTTTTTCTTTTCCCAGTCTTCCCTCTCTGCCATTTTGAATAGATCTCTATTATAAAAGAAAAGATCTTTAATAATGTACATATATATATATATATATATATATATATATATATATATATATATATATTTACCAGCAGTGATATTGGAATATTCCAATCGAGAAATATTAGAATCATTAAGTCAACTTCTTTTTATATTATTAGATCCATAGGACAGGACATATTTATAAGGATTGTCGTTTATAATGTTTTCAGATTTTATTATGTCTATTATATATAGAGAGAAAAAAAGAAAGAAAGAAAAAAAAATATATATATATACAAACGACACAGTTGAGAGCAGAGTTAAGTATTGTGACCGTAAAGTGTTCTCATCGAATTTTACATAAATACCGTCATACTTGAAACTCTATCGAAATATCGAGGGTACAGGGAAATATTTCGACCTAGTTTTATAGAGAAAAAGAGAGAGAGAGAGAGAGAGAGAGAGAGAGAGAGAGAGAGAGAGAGAGAGAGAGAGAGAGAGAGAGAGAGAGAGAGAGAGAGTAATCAAAGGGGTTTTTACATGATAACAAGCAGGTAAGCCGATAGAATTTTTCAAAGATTGGAAGGATCGCTTATTTTTCTTTTTCCTTTTTTTTTTTGTTTCCCGCGCTTTTTTTTATTCTCTCTCTCTCCTGTTTTTTTTTTTTTTGACTTTTTGTTTTGACGGTACAAATCCTGCCTTTGACTTAGCCGCGAGAACGTTTTCAATTTTAGCAATTGGCGCTGCTGTCCTCCTGTGGCTCGCTGATAAGCCTGATAGACCATTTCGGTTTATCGCTGGAAGATATTCAATATTCCATAGCGAACAGCGTTCGTATGATTTCGATATTCGAGTATTTCCATTATTCTTGAATGTTACTAAATAACAGTATCATGCATATATACGAACTCGTTATCGAATCTCCTTTTTGCTTTTATTTTCTTTCTTTTTTTTATTAATTTTATGAACGATTCGAGCCAACGATAAAAATTTGAAGAACATTTAAACAGGAAATCTGCGAATAGAAACTGTTGTGAAACCTCATTATCTCTCTCTCTCTCTCTCTCTCTCTCTCTCTCTCTCTCTCTCTCTCTCTCTCTCTTTTTCTCTCTCTCTCTCTATATATATATATATTTTTTGTTTCTTGATATCGCTGTTACAGAATCGCATAATACGTTTCGTTATTCGTCCATTCTCAGCGAACACGATGTAACGAGCAATACCATAAGCCGTATTCGTAAATTTGAACGATCGAACAATAATGTCGGAAAGGCGATTACAATCATCTTCCAAAACACGTACGAAATCCTTAATATCCACGAACGATATCGTCGTTCCAGTCGACAATCGAGTGCCTCACCTACATTTCCCAAAGTAAAATATTTCAAGTGATTCCATGGTATTACGATTTCTCCGTGGGTTCAACGTTTCTACGTTAAACGCGTCGTCACCCGAAAAAGAAAACTACCAAGAGGGAATTAATGAGAAATATTACGGACGGATCCACGAAAGAGAAATGAATTTTTTTTTTGGTTCACTTTTCTATCACGATATTCCTTGTCTAATATATTTATCATAAAATAATTTATTAATAATTTAACGAATAAAGACGATAGGAAAAGTGTATAGAAATAAGGATATTATTTTTATTATTGAAAATAATTTCTTAGATACTGTGCCAAAAACAAATAAAAAAGAAAAACCACGTTGCCTAACAATCGATTATGACGAAGGAGAGAAAAATTAATTGGGATGATAGAAAAAGATCGTCTAATTGAAAATCAGTAAATTAGACCAAATTAGAACAATAAATTACTTGTGTATGTAAGCATATCGTAAATGATAAAATAAGTATATCGATGATCGACAAGGACAACGCGATTTATTCCGGACTTCAATATTTTTGTTTTTTCTTAATACATAAAAAAAGAATCGATCATCTCATTGTGTTAGCGACAACAAGGAGGACAGACAGACCTTTAAAAGGGACGACGAACGGCTTTTCGTTTACGTTTCGTTTCGCTTCGCTTCGCTTAGTCGGAGACTAGGCCGATCTACGGCAAATCAGCACGTGCAAATCGTTGATAAACGACAATCAACAGGTGCCAAAAGGTCAACGGGCCATTAGGCTCGAATCCAAACAGTATGTTGTTACTGCAAGATCGTACGGATATGGTTTCTCATTTACTATCGTTATCCGCTCGTTAACGACGTTAATCCAAAAAAAAAAATAAAATAAAAGAAGAAGAAAAGAATAAATAACAAAAATAAAAGGAAAACGAAAGAGAAAAAGGAAAAATAACGAAAATATCTCACCGATAGTACTCGTATCGTTCGCTAACGTTTTAATTACTGCGATGTTTCAAATATATGCGCATATACATACATAAATATTACGCGTATATTACATGTGTGTGCGAAAAACGTGTGAGCAAGTAAGTTTGCATAATGATCGATAGCGGACAAAAAAATTAGATTCGAATATGGAAAAAAGAAAATATATATATATATATATATATATATATATATATATATATATATATATCTTGGTATTGACACGAGCGAATGATTGATGATCGTTATCTTCATGCGTCTAGTCTTGTGAAATATATACTTAACGAAGTGATAAGAAAGTGTATTTCTTGAATAATGCATTCGCTTTCCTTAAAGCACGTTTTCTATCGATTTAAAAGACGTTCCCCTTTTTTTCGGTAAATTTCTTCTCCCTCTTGTATTTCTAATATCCTCGTCGGTTTTCTTGAAATAATAAAATGGATGAATTTTCCTTTTTAAAGTATTCGTCATACATGATATACATATATATATATATATATATATAGGTAAATAGGACTTATTGATCATAGAACAAAACCTTCCTTTGTTACTTGTTTCTAAAGATTTGTTTAGCTTGATGAAAGCCGATGAGAAAGGCGGAGCGAGTAAATTTTTGAAGAGTCAAGTGGTACTAGAAAAAGACGAGTGGACACGAAGGAACGTCTTCGTGAGAAAGACGAGAAGTGATGGAGGAGTAAAGGGGAGACGGAGCTTTCCGTCAAAAGCGATTGTAAGATGTGTGTGCTTTCACGCTTTCTTTCTTTTTCTTTCTCTCCCTTTCTCTCTCTTTCTCCTTTTGGATCGATCGAACGTCGACAGGCGTCAATTTGTCTTTCGAATCGTGGAGAGAGATAAAAATGTCAGGGCCAGGATTGGAAGGGCAGATTCTTGGAGATCAACCGAAACGAACGATTTTTACCAGTCACACTTATCCCATATTCTTTCGTAAACTATTCGACCATCCGATTATGCTTTCTCCCTTATTTTATTCGATAGCATTCAATGTGTTAAATCAAATAAAAAAATAATAAATAAATAAATAATAATAATAACAATAATAATCTGATATAATAATTCGACAAAGCTTAATTCCGTTCCTTTGAAAAATTATTCAATGGTTTTGTTATTATCATTTTTGTAGGTTTCTTTTATTTTTTTGTCAGAAATATTCGTGCATTCAATTTAAAAAATGTATCTGATCTAACAATTCGATAACAATCCTTCGATTCTTTCGAAAATTACTCAACGTTTTCATTATGATTTTTGTTGATTTTCTTTTTTTTTTATCAGAAATATTCGTGCATTAAATTAAAAAAAAAAAGTTTGACCTAATATAATCCGATAACACTTATTACGTTCTTCCGAAAATTATTCAATTCAATTAAATTCAATTGAATTCAATTGGATTGAATTCAATTTAATGTAGATTAGGATCTTTGTTTCTTTTACAGAAATATTCGTTTATTAAATTTCAAAAAAAAAAGTCTAATCCAATAATTCGATAACACTTATTCCGTTCTTCCGAAAAATTTTCAACGTTATTATTAGGATTTTTCTAATCTTCTCTTATCATAAATATTCTTAGTTAAAAAAAAAATATATATATAATATAAAAAAAAAAGAGTCTAATCTAATAATCCGATAATACTGGTTCTATTCTTTCTACAACTATACATTCGACGTTACGGTTAGAATTTTTCTAATTTCAAAACGGTAAAGTTCGTGTATTAAATTAAAAAAAAAAAGGAAAAAATATAACAAAATGCCTGACCTTATAATTATATAATACTTGTTCGATACTTTAAATCTATATTATTTTCATCGGAATTTCTCTGATTGGTATCCATCGTCAATGTTCACGTGTTAGGTCGAATAAAAAAAATTTAGAAACAAATAATTCGATAATACGTATATCATTTTCTTTTTCGTTTTGTTTCTTTTTTTTTTGTATCGATGTAATTCTCATTCGCATTTATACGTAGAGGCGCTCAGGATTTCGTCGGGATACGTGCATAAGCCCGTTTAATTCGAAAAACGTGCTTCGCGTTTAACCATGTACACGTGCCGGCATGATAGAAAAGGTAAAAGATTCTCGGCAAACGAATGTTTCTAATTAAAGATGAATATTAAAGTCTACAATTAAACATTGGCTTTTAATTAAACGCAAAGCATGGGATATTTTCTTTGTAACGATTAACTCGGTTTAATCTCTACGGTGTATTATTTTTCACTCTTTAGATTTCCCTTATATTATTCTTAGACTTCTCATAGATTTTTCTTAGATCTTTCGCCAATTACTAATTTCCCTAATACGTCGTATTTGCTTTTCCATTATACTTCTTCTATTTCCTTTTTCTCTCGTTTTTAACCTCTAGGACGACGACGACGTCGAAGGAAAGCTAGGAAGAAGGAATTTGAGAGGGGCAAAAAGAAGAAGGAAAAAAAATCTCTTGTGAGCGTGATTTATGAGACGGAAGAAAATGTACTCCTCGTTGGACGAATTAGAACGATTTATACCGACCAATCTTTGCTACCTTTTTATTTCCGACGTCTGTTAATGAAATTTTCTATTTAGTCATTAATTACACCGCTCCTCTTTTCTCCTTTTCTTGTTTCTTTTTCTTTTTTTTCTATTTTATTTTCTCTCCCTCTCTCTCTCCTATTTTTTTATCGTTTAATTACGTAACTATTCCTCGTAGGCAACTATCTTCATTTATACGAGTTATTAGTTATTATTATCTTTGTTCAACGTAATTATACGTTGAAATTCGTCAAAATTGACGACGAGCAAAAAAAAAAGCCGAAGAAAAGGAACAAAAAAAGGGGCAGAAAAAAGAACAGAACAAAAAATTCCACGCTTTGTTGAAAATTTTAACAAGAGGATATAATAAAAAGGGTAAAAGAGAAAGAGAGTGAGAGAGAGAGAGAGAGAGAGAGAAAATACCGGTTCTCGGAATAAGAGAACGTTCTTTTATTTTTTTATTTTGTGTTAATACGTTAAACGCATTAAAAGTTCGAAAAAGAAGTTTTTCTCTAAATACATAAACACAGCTGTTCGAAGTACCGTGAATTATTAGATGAATTCTTAATTAACTCGTTTAGTGATATAAGATTTAAAAAAAGGGAGATGTTAGACGTAGTTAGAACTACGTGAACTATAATATACTCATTGTACGTACATTTATATATATATATATATATATACCCAACATTCGTACATAGTTACGTACATAGTTACGTACATAGTTACACAGATACGTTCGTATACATAAGTACATTGTCGCAATAAAACAAGGAAACTGTGTTAGCATTGTTGTTAAAATTTCGGTAAAAGCTGCACGTCGCACAAATGCACCTCGTTATTTATTTTCATCGCATTCATTATCGTTGACAACGTTAGTTAATGTCTACGCGTTCATAGTGCCATCTCTCAAGAGCTATTCTTCTTAATGGTTTTTCCGGTCACGTATGAACGCTTACATTATAACAAGATGGAGAAAAAGAGAAAGAGAGAGAGAGAGAGAGAGAGAGAGAGAGTGAGTGAGTGAAAGAGACAAAGTAAAAAAAGAAAGAGAAAAAGTAAAAAAGAAAAAGAGAAAAAGAGAGAGAGAGAGAGAGAGAGAAGATAAGAGTCTCATCGAGTCCCATCATTTTCAACGTAACGTTGAAACAAAGCTGCTTACATACCGTACTAGATTTTTACGCACGTATCACCTTAAAACAATACGAAAAATCGATCGAAAAAGAACACGTGTCCTTTCCATTTGCATGCATTGCTTCTACAACGAGAATCCTCCCCCAATCGATTTTCTACATTTTCTTGTCCACATGGAATGAATATCCAATCGGCGATAAGACGATAATCCTTTATACCACGTAACTTTGACCTTTCACGGCAGTTTTTTCTTTGTTTTTTTTTTTTTTTTTTTATTTAATTTTCTTATTACGAGGTTACCTTATCAGTTCTTGTCTGACAAATAAGTTGATATGATTCACATCACAAATTTCACATTAAGCCGATAAGATTTATAAATACATGTTTAAGTTAAAAGTAAACCGTTTTATTGCAATTAAACGATACTGATATTTATAAAAATCCATCCAAAATGGCTGTATAAAAAAGAAAAAGAAAATAATAATAACAAAATTTCATATTACACTGGGTCGACTCGTGAATAAACGGTATTGCAAGTGAAACGATTTATTATAATTAAACGATACTTATTTTCGAACTCATCCGAAATAGTTATGAAAAAATACAACGAAAAGAAAGAAGAAATAAAAAAGTAAAAAAGGAAGAAAAAAGAGAAAGAGAGAAAGGATTAAAACAAATTCTAATTATAAAATATTGTATTTTAAAAAATGACACATAAATAATTAATTTAAATGTAATGAAACGAATATAATTTATCTTTCAGGTACACATGCCACACGCAGTCGCAAGCACACAGTCGCATATACACAGTCGAAATAGTATTTCAGAAAATTTTACGAAAAACGATTTATATATATAATAAACGATTTATATATATATATATATATATATATATATATATATATATACTTGTTATTTTTCAAACGATTAAACGAAAGGGGGTAGGGAAAGAGAAAGAAAAAGAATTAAAAAAATTTATAGAAAATTCGTCATATTTTGACGATTGCAATCACTGCTCTTTTCGCACCATTGACGATCGGTAGCAGTTGGCACTGCAATTTTAGCTGCAATTCTAGGTGCCATTGACGCTAGAATGAAAAAGCACGAAACTCCCATAACTTTGTCGAGGTTGGCGCGTTCGGTAATAAAGTATCGTAAGTATATGGCGATTTTACGGAATCGAGTCGTATTCCGCAACTCGAAAGTGCGCACACCGTTCGTTCGTTCGTTCGTTCCTTCCTTGCTTTTCTCGAAATTGATACTGTCGGAACGATATAAATTCTCAATTCCTTCTCGTTCGATGGTTTACTCGTACTTTTCTCCAAAACTATTTCCTGTCGCGTCGGCTTACGTAAGTACTTAAAATTGAAATTTTATTGGGTTATCATATTAAATTTACTTTTTTTATTTTCTTCTTCTTCTTTTTTTTTTTCTTTTTACTTCATTTGAATATTAATATTATCGAATTATAGTTGTACGTTTGGATTGTAATGTAAAAATATTTACACACGCACACATACCCGCACAATATTGTATATATATATATATGTGTGTGTGTGTGTGTGTGTGTGTGTGTGTGTGTTTATATAGATATTATTACTAGTAGTAGAATATCACATTAATTTAAATAAATATAGAATATACTGTTTAAATATTATAAACAAATATATATATATATATATATATATATATATGTATATAATTTTGATTATATGATAGATTATTATATTCTATATAAAATATACATACAGATATTCCAATAATTCACATTGATATTTCACATTAAATATATTAAAAATATATATGTGTGCATATTTCTTTTTCCTTTTTTTAGCGTAGATTTAAATTGAATCTAAAGGACGTATCGTTTATATCCCCTTTCGTTCGTTTATTCGTAGAAAAGATAAAATGTTTAACTCGACAGAAGCGTCATATGAAAGAATTGAAAGGTACGATGTACGATTAATTAACGAAATGTTTTGTTTTCGAATAACAAGACTGTTACTGCCGGAAAAAACGGGATATAATCCCGAGCATGGTCAAACGCGTTAACGAAGACGCATGATTTTTCATTTTCTTTCTTATATATTAAAAAATGTCCTGTATAAAAAATATCACTAGGTTGGAAAAAATAATTATCTCACCACTTATGACCGTTCGTTCACTCGACAATTTATTAACAATTTCTAATTTCTATTTTCTGACGAACGCTACAAAATATTTTTTTTTACCTTCCGATACCAATACACCCGTGTGAGATACAAACGAACTTTCAAGGACGAAGTTTAAAGATTTAAAAAAAAAAAAAAAGAAAGGAAAAAGTTTTAACGGCAAAAACTTGGACGAAGTTTGACAAAAAGGAAAGAATGAAAAAAAATGTCCGAAAGAATCCAAGTCCGTTTACTTTCGTAGGATCGAATCATTATCCAATGTTAAAAGGAACTTTACCCTTCGTGATAAACCCGCAAGAGTTTTCAAGATTTTATCACGAAGAGTAGAGTCGTCGCACGTGTTACGCATCGTCGACTCGTCTACGAGCCTTCGAAGTGCACTTTACGAGGGGGTTACTTTGATAGCGACGGTAACGTCGTACAAACATAGGGTGGAATATATATTGAGTCTCGTTTAAAAAAAAAAAAAAAAAAAAAAAAGAACTTGAGACACTCGTGGGTAAACAAAAATAAAAAGAAAAAACATTACTTATATTATCCTCGAAAGTCACGCAAAATGTTCAAGGTTGTTGCCTTTAACACATTTCCCCCGAAAATCTTATCTCTCTTAGAAGTGTGTAAGTACGTACTTAGAAAAAAAAAGAAAAAGAAATAAAAAGTAAAAAAAAATCAATCAATTAGAAATTTAAAAAATCAATTAATCCACACAATCGTGTCCCTTTGAGTAAAAAAAAAAAAATTAATCTTTACGATGGAAAATGTGTATTTTTGTTTTTCTTTTTCTTTTTTCTTTTTGTTTCGTTTTGTCAATGTACCTAATTCGATAGTTCCATTTAAACGAATTTGCATGCAAAATAGTAATTGATACGTCGATATAATGATTGTTAAAGCGTAGCATTGAAATGGGACACCGACGCGTAACATTTCCGTTCGAACGACGAGACAATGTTTAATGACGTTAAACGTTGATATTTTATACATCAATGAATTTCAAAATATCGTATAATAATACCATGCCATCTCCTGTATCGCGGCACAATAAAATTGACATTAACGTTAAACCGAACGACTCGTCATAATGGAACTACGGTGTGGATATTTGCCGCGTATAAAATTTTACGAAAATTTTCCTTAAAATGAACGCAAACGTTACGTGTTTTATTTACGATAGTAACGAAAACGAAAAAGGAAAAAAAAAAAAACAAAAAAAAAGAAAACGATTCCCGACCCTCATACATACGTCAAAAATATTGAACTTGTAATCTGTTTCACTTGAAAAACTATACGAAAGCTTGAATGACGTTGGATGAGATGAAATTTAGGCCAAGAATATATGTATATATTTATTTATTGCACAAAAACGTTCGGATCGATCGATGAAAGATTATATATATATATATATATATATATATATATATATATATATATATATATATATATATATATATATATACAGATATAAAGTTTCGAAGAGTAACTTAAGAAGAATAAAAAAGAAACGGAAAAGAAAATTCTTCTTCGACTTTTTCGAAAAGAATATAAAAATAAAAAAAAAAGATATAAAAGAGGGAATAAGAAAAAAGAAATGCGATGAAAGAAAAACGAGTACTAGCTTCGTAAAATCTACTAAGCATATCGCGTGGGATAGATTAGGAAACTACTAATAATTAAAATCGCCTATACTACTTGTCATAGAAATTCGATTTGACTCGACCGATAATAATCACTTACGAGGTAGCAAATTAATGTAGTTTAGCCAAACGAACGTGACTCGAAACTGTGGTACGGATGCATATAATCGTTCGAAAATTCTCTACGGTTCAATTAATTTTCGATCTTTCTCCATTTACAATATTGACATACTAATAATTATGATTTATCGTTCGATTTCATCTTCGTTTTCAATTAATTATTTCGGCATTTATTTACCGATTACTTGACTATAATACATTACATACATACGTACGTACGAACGTACAATGTAAATACATACACACGTATATAAATTGAATACTGATATGTAATAATATGTTATAGTAATATTCTTAATTTTGTGTGTGTCTGTCTGTCTATATGTGTGTGTGTGTGTATGTTATACATATAGATAGGTTCGTTGTAAGATAAGGAGTGGTTCAATAAAAGTGAAAGAAGGGTCGCCTTCGTTAAGAAAGTTTTGTTACACGAGATCTATTAGATCGCGGCCGTTAAATTTTCGTGACTTGGCACGATTCCCCTGCTTCAACTTGCCGGATTCTTTCTATCCATAGTCGTGGCAACTTTTTTTTATGAAGTCACGTCCGCGATACCAGGGCAAATATAAGGCGGTAGCGAAAACGAGCTTAAGCCAAGCCGTCATCGTTTTTCTTTCTTTCTTTCTTTCTTTCTTCCCTTCTTCCTTCTTTATCTCTTTTACTTTACACCCCTACTAGTCATCCTCCCCTCCTCCCTACCACCCTCTCTCTCTCTCTCTCTCTCTCTCTCTCTCTCTCTCTCTCTTTCTCTCTGTCTTAATCACGAGGCGTATCAAGGGCTTAGAAAATTGGACGAAACGGAAAGAAGGGGAGCCTCAAGATTGGATTCTGCAAACATTCTTGAATTATTATTATACTTATTTTTATTTTTATGTTTTTTTTTTCCTTTTATTTTTCTTTTTATTTTTTTTTAATTTTATTTCCCTTAATCTCCTTTTCGTTTTCTTCTCTTTCTTTTATTTTTTTTTAGTTTTCGTTTTGTACTTTCCCCTTCTTCATCGTCGAGAAATAACTCCAAAAGATTTCATTCCGAACTTTATTTGCTTTCTTTTTGACTAAAAGGGCGTAACTTAAGATACTTCGGCTAAGACATCGACGGTACGATTCTTTCGAAGAGAGAGAAAGAAAGAGAGAGAGAGAGAGAGAGAGAGAGAGAGAGAGGAAGAAGAAGTTAAGAAAGTTCAGTTTCGCCGTCTTTCGGTTATTATTAAGCCGCGAGTTGCACTCGAAAAGCTCGGAAAACCGTGGAAAATATATTCAATGAATTCTATTGATTCGTAACAGCACACATCCATCGTATAAGATCGTCCCAAAAGACGATGAAGAAGTTTCTACGGCAAGAGGTTTTTACCATGTGCCAAGACTTTTATTCCGCCTCGGTGATTCGCGTCGTCGCTCGTGTGACTACGCCGAACAGACAAGGAAAAATTTGCATTTTAGATTTCACGCGAATCAAATCTTGCGCACTCGTTGTTATTTTCTTCTTTCTTTTTTCTTTTTTTTTTCTTTTTATTTTTATTTTTTATTTGTTTTCAAATCAAACGAGAGAGATTCTTCTTTCTTCTCTGTTTCTTTCTTCTTTATTTCCCCATTTGTTTATTTAAATCAAGTTTACTTTCGTCACTAATTTTTACATCGTACGTTTTCTGGTAGCGACTGTAAAATATTACGGAGAAAATAAACTTTAATAATAAGATTTCAAATAAAAATTATACGCGATATCTTAAAAACTCAGTAGGATTCGTGACTCAGGACGTAATCTTTTTCTTTTGCCTTTTTCATTTTTCATTTAACTCACGCCATACTCGTTATTAATTTTTATATATTGTTCGTTGATAATTGGATTACCAGTTAAAAAAAAAAAATTATACCGAGAATTCGTTCCCTTTAAAAGGATTAGATTTCAAATTAAATTATTGACTGAAATTAAGAATGTATAAATAAATACTTCTTAAGAATCGTATATAAGTTCCGTTCTATTAAGCTCGACGTGTAAGTTCGTTCCATTTACTTAAGGAAGTAATATTTAATTGCCATTGTAATCAGGCTTGTTTTACATTACCGAAGAGAAACACCGAATTTACATCTTAACGTTGAATCCTCTCTCTCTCTCTCTCTCTCTCTCTCTCTCTCTCTCTCCCTCTCTCTCGCGCGCGTTTATAATAAATAATAGAAAGGATGTTCTCGTAAATGTGATTAGGAGAAAAAAAGAAAAACAGAAAGAAATAAAAAGAAAAAATACAAGAAATCAAACGAAGAATAAAAAGATCTTCTCTTTTAACGTAAAAACATCACCGACAACGATTAATTAATTAATTATTATTTCTTTCTGTCCATCAAACATTTAGAAAGCTTACCTTTAATAAAATAGAGACTAATAATAGCAAACTGAGTTTCATAATATATGCTTCGAAGGTTCCTTTTACCCAAAGCGTTTAAGCTTCAACTTAAATATTGATACTCGAGTTGATTTCCCGTATAGCCCTCCTCCCCTCCCTCCCTTTTCAGTGATCCTCAATCCGATTCTCAATCCTTAACGAACAAAGATAAGCGATGATGAACGATATTAACAGTATTAATTAAAAAAGCGCGATGTCGACATAAAATTATTAATTTTTAATTTCTTTCTTAATGCTTAAAAATTCGATTAAATATGCCGTTTTTATATGCTTCAAGAACTTCGAGAAATCCTTGCCGTCTTTAATTATAAGCAATGATATACATAATAAATAATAATTAATATTATGTAAGACGTGTGTTTGTATGTATTTATTAGATATTATCTGAAATATAGTACTTAAAATAATCATATCTTAATTATATTAACAATATTATGTCAGAGTCCAATCGAATAACATGTACAAAGAAGTACGATGTAAATCTTCATGGCGGGTTAGAAGCGGGGGAGAGACAAAGAAAAAGAAAAAAATAAAATCTATGGAATAAAATATTTTTCATTCAAAACGTACGATCAAGCTTTGAATAAATCGAGCTTGAAAATTCATTGAAAATTTGGAGTAGTTCGTACTCTCGTCCTTGTTTAAACGATAATATACCTATACTATATGCAGAGCGAGAGAAAGAGAGAGATAGATTGATAGAGTGAGAGAGAGAGAGAGAGAGAGAGAGAGAGAGAGAGAGAGAGAAGTGAGACAGATTACCTCTACATAATCTACGAAGGACGGAAGCATTCTCCTGATACCAATGTTCTGTCCAGCCCGCAAAATGTCGTCCAATTCGAGGGGAATTCGCGAAGAGAGACGTTCCAGTGTTATCACTCCTCTATATTACTCGTAATTAGCATGAGAGAGATGCGAGAGATGTCGCGTAGTTATCACACATACGCGCGGGCGCGCGCGCGCGTTTGTGTTTGTGTACACCCGTATCTTTTCTCACAGAGACTCATGGATTTCATCGATGATACGCCGAGATTCCGACGAACTTAATTCCCCTTTGACGTGCCCCTCCTGAATCCTGTAGAGAGTACGAAAAGGGTTTCACACGCAAAGGAGAATTAATTGGAAATTTAACTTTAGAGCGAGGAGTCGCTATGTCTACAAGTTACAAAGCTAAACGTGTAAACGAATGGAATCTCCATCGAATCGAGTTAACCGGGATCAATTATATATGTTTTTTTTTTCTTTTTCTTATTATATATCGTATTGTATAAAAATAATTTGAGATTTTCACTTTATTTTATTAAAAAATATATTAAAAGATATATATATATATATATATATATATATATATATATATATATATATATATATACTTTATCTCGAAACAGCTCCGTTATTCTACAAGCTTTAGAAATATTACGTATAAGAATTCTTATTCGATAATAATAATTATATTTATTTTCTCCCTCCCCCCCCCTCTCTCTCTCTCTCACTCTCTATCTGCTTGTCAGACGTCCATAAAAAAATAATTTTTGATCGATTCGAATCGAAACTTTAAAATGTCTTAAAAAATTAAAACGTATGATTTTGTTAATCGTTTCGAACGTATAATAAAATATACGAAATCGTTGATCATTTTGAACGATCACTTTTGAAAATATAATATATCGTCGATGCATCTTCGGAAATTAATTTATCTTTCGAAAAAAGTAAAAAATAATAGCAATAAAAAGGAAAATCACGACTACGATTTTTAATATTAATTTGAATAAAAAATTTTTATCCGATATAGAAAATATAAAAAATTGGGTATGTTAAACGACCGAATGATTTTGACAATTCTTCTCCTCTACGAGGTTAAATTGAGGTTTTATCGAAAAATTAATAGTTCATTGATACGAACGAATTCGACTATAAAATTTTAGATGTTATCGTATTGAATTGCGGACGGAGGAAAGATATAACCTACATATATGTCAAAGTTATATATGTGTAATCAGAGTTACGAATTTGACTATACCTCTATACATATACATACCTCTATCAACCTTGGTATATTCATACATAATATCTCTCTCTATCTATCTCTCTCTCTCTCTCTCTGTGTGTGTGTGTGTGTGTGTGTGTGTGTGTGTGTGTGTGTGTGTGTGTGTACACAAGAGTACACACGTGCTTTGTTTTAACGCAATAGCCGTAAAATAGACGTACGGCCAACGTTATGTCCTCTATGATTACTCTTGTCGTGCTCTAGAATATATCTGCATATATCTACAAATACACACACACACACATACAAAATGTTTCGCAAACAATGAATCGTTTTAAACAAATTTCTAATTTTTTAAATATTTTATTGTAAAATATTAAGATTTTGTCACTCACGTATAGTTAATAATTTTTCGAATAATTTCAACAAAAGTATAAATATTAATTAAAATATTTACTATCACTGGTAGGTGTATTATATATATATATATATATATATATATATATATATATATATACACACACACACGTACATTTCCTCTTCTATTTTTGAAAGATAACCAAATCATAAATTGACGCATGACGAATATTTCTACGATCTCGTTTAGTTCCAGTCGAAATTTTATTTCGTCATGACATTGCATCAACGACAGACACACAATAACTCCAAGCTCCGAAGACAATTTATAGGGTAACTGGAATATCGATACCGTTGTTAAAGGATATCGAAAATCGAATGGTAATAAAAAAAGAGACAGAAATAGAGAGAAAAAGAGAGAGAGAGAGAGAGAGAGAGAGAGAGAGAGAGAGAGAGAGAAGAAAAATAAAAAGAAAAGAGAGAAAGAATAGCAGAACGTACAAAAGAAAAAAAAATATATATATTATATAAAATAAAAATCTTAACTCTCTTAAAGACCGCAATTAATTTCGATTATAACCTGACTTAAAGTATATCGTGTTCGTCAGATATACGAAAGTGAAGGAAAAAAGAAAAAGAAAGAAAAATACAAAAATAAGAGAAAGAAAAAGTAAAAGAAAAATCAAGATATAATATCAACCCAAACGAATCGTTTAATCCTTAGTAAATATTACAAACCCCCCCCCATCCCCCATTGAATATTTAAGAGAAGAAAATGGGTCTCTTGTCACTCGTCGAATGAGCTTTCTAAGTTTGAGAATCTCTATTTCTAAAGTAGGTGTCTCGGTTTGATGGCTCTTTAATATTCTACCGGAAACGAACGGAAGTTTGTTAAGAGCGACTAGCGGAAAGGGTATAGGTACTACTAGAAGATCAACACAAGAGGGTCGAATGAAGAAGAGTTACGTTGAGAGAGTCCTATCTTTCGATTCTAAACGTTCTCAACATTTATTTTTTTTCTTATTCATTTTTTTAATTTTTCTGTTTTTTTTTTTTTTTTACAATCAACTCGTTCCAAGTTTCAATGTCAAAGGTTAAAAAAAAATTGTTGATGTTGGTGGTAGTGATGATAATGATGGTGGTGGTGGTAGTGGTGACAAGGGCGAAATTAATTGATTAAATTCGGAAATAGGCCCTAATGGCCAAGCAGTTATTCAAAATATTCGAGATAATATCGAGATATATATTTTTCGCTGGATAATATACCTTCGCGTGACATTTCGATCTAAAATGTTTTTCTCGTCTACTAGAATCTACTCACGTGAATATAATCCTTTTACGCGAGGCAGCTACGCGAATACGTTCGTTAAACGTATGCTGCATCGGACGCAGACGCTCATAATTCTAAACTGAGCAAGCGTTCAGCCTGCACGATTGTTTACGCGCACGTTATAATGTATAACAGAAAAAGACAAATACATATATATATATATATATGTATGTATTATATAGGTTGGTCTAAGCTAGCGTTATATTTTTATACAAACCTGAACTTCTAAGGCATGGTAAGCAAATATGAGGCCAAGCAGTATCACAGTAGACACGGAGATCAAGGTTTTCAGTGCTGTCGAGTAAAACGAGGCCTGAAACATACAAGTATACACATATATATATATATATATATATATGTATGTATATATACACACATGCGCATACTAACGTCATTTTTATAAAAACAAATTCATTAAAATATATCTATTAAATAGGTCAAATACGAAGGTAAGTAGGTTAGGTAGATATGGGATATGTAAATTATTTTCTACGATGTAATATTCCATTTTAAATTTATCTCGTCGATTATTATAATTAATATTATTATTATTATTATTCTTGTTATTATTATGACGTACGATCGATCTTGTAATTAAACGATCGAACGTTAAAATAGTCTTTACGACGTACTATTAAATATTTAAGCGTTCGTGCAAAATTGATTATTGTTATTCTAACGTAAAATTCAAACGCACGGAGTAACACGACGGTTTTACTCTGACGTCGTTAAATTTATGTGATAACCCTTTTCTAGAAAAAGCACCGGAATTAGAGAGAAAAAAGAGAGAAAAAGAGACAGAAAGAGAAATAGAGAAAGGACGTCGAGTTAACGACTTAGCGACGTTAATGTTTTCAGGTGCTCGTAAAAAGCATTGTAAGCTTTTAGACAGATAGAACTTTCATTCTCGACGTTACCTTCAATTGCGTACGCGTTTTATTTCAACATCGTAGTAATCCCATTTAACGTTAACAATAAGTAAAACCAATCGATCAGTTTAAACTCGTTTCAAACTAAACGTGATATATATATAGCCGATCGACTTTGTAATCGAAAACTAGCAACTACGCAGTTTATCTATTTCAACTCGCTCCGATAAAACCAACAAAAATAACAACAACAACATGAGCAACGATTACACAATGATAACGTTACATTTCACTTATCTAACTTGGCTATTTTTACACCTATGAAATACAAGCTCGTAAAGATAAATATCATTCTTATTAATACTTTGTCAGATTTGACGAACCTCATGAAATAAAGCTCATTTTATATATATATATATATATATATATATATATATATATATATATATATATATATATGTAAAGAATATGTATATATATATATAGGTAGCAATGAATTACTGTGGTGACTACGTGGTTATAGAATTTCACCTACGTAATTCATTCAACGCGATTGTAAGCTTAGATTAAGAGATTTCCGTGCACAGGTGAATTGTGGGTCTCGCAATAACTTTGGCCTATGCTCTTGCTTGCTTCGTAAGAGCAATAAAGAGAGAATAAACTGGTAGAGTAGAAAGACAGACAAAGAGCGAGCGAGAGAGAGAGAGAGAGAGAGAGAGAGTAGAGGCAGGAAAGGGTCGTTTTACCCTGAAAAGCTGCCGGGCAAAGCCCTTCTTGTCGTGTAAACAATGCCGTAGAAGGAGATGCCACGTTGGAAGCGTATGTATAACTTGAATGTCAGCTGAGGTTTTTTGCCTTTGCTCTTTACGAACTTTACGGTCGTTACCGCGTTATTGGATATACCTACCTACACACCTATCTACATACATACGTAGATACATGCATAAGTAATGCATATATGTGTGGAAAACGCAACAAATTCTTTCGTAGAGAGTTCAACCCGTTAATCAAAAATAATTTTTTCTTTTTACCGATTGGATATTTTTTGTCGCCTTCCTTTCCCTTTCTTTTAATTTTTGTTTTTTTTTTTCTTCTTTTTAATTTTCTTTCTCTCTCATTCGTTTATTCATTGTTTATTTCTCTATGATTATATTATATTCTATTTATTTTATTTTATTTTGTATTTTATTTAATTTTTTCTTTTCCAATTCTTTGTGATATTTATTAAGAGGAATACAAAATTGTATATAGAAAGAAATACGAAAGGATTTATAGGATTTCTAATGTAAATATAATATAAAAAGTAAGGGAAGATAAGAGAGAAAGAGAGAAAGAGAGAGAGAGAGAGAGAGAGAGAGAGAGATTGTTTGTTAAGAAGGAACCATAGCAAAAGTCGGAAATTGTCGACCGTTGAAGTCGGTTTCGAATTATCGAACGTGACCAAAACTTCACTCTCTCTCTCTCTCTCTCTCTTTCTCTCTCTCTCTCTCTCTCTCTCTCTCTCTTTCACTCTCTCTATCTATCTCTCTCAAAGTCCTTCGACGATTCCGGGCTCTAATTGCATTCAGAAGTGTCTATAATGCGTTTACGAACCAACCATCCATCCACCCCCTCCTCACTCCCGTTCCAACCAGTTCGCCATCTCTTCCACCATCTCGAACACCATCATAGCTACCACCACCACTTCCTCCCCCTACTCCCTCTCCTCCACCTTAATCCCCATCTCCATTCTCCTCTCGTCCTTCCCGACAAATCGAACATAGTAAAGTGGTCTTTCAATTATCCTATCGATAAAACAGATTATTAAACTACGCGAACCAAGCAACTTCTTCTTCATCTACTCAAAGTTCCTGAATCTTCTAGTACCATATAAAAGGGTTACCCCGTTATTTCCCCTTTGTTACCTTACGTTCTTTATCAACATCCTATAAGTTACTTATAACATAAAACGTTCATAAAAACGAATCATAAGGGTGCACCGAAATTGAAAATTTTTATAAGGGAAAAGAAAGAAAAGAAAAAAAAGAGGAGAAAAAATAAAAGAGAGAGAGAAATTATATCACGCGCACGAACGAGAGAGAGAGAGAGAGAGAGAGAGGGAGGGAGAGATTGTAGAAGAGAATTTCAAAAGGATGAGATTTCACGAATCAAAATTGCGCCTGTCAAAGAAAATGGGAAGTGGAACACAAATTGAAATTTAACGACTTCGCTTTTTCCTAAGTACCTTTTTCTTTTTTACATTTTTTTTCTTCTTTATTATTCTTTTTTTTTTTTTTCCTTTAGTGATTACGTATCAACGAACCAATTCGATTTTCCTTCGGTACCTCCTCCTTTTGAATTTTCCCAACCACCCCCTACCCACACCCCTTCCCACCCAAAGGATCAAATATGAAGAAAATAATTATACGCTTTCCTGAGGAAATTACTATGATAGCGAAAATAATAACTAATTATCATGGTAAAATGGATTTCGAATTTTGCACCTATGTTATACGTTTTACGTATCATGCACATATGTATCATGCATTTATGTATGTGTGTAGAGCTGCATTCCTATTAGCATTTTAATCTTTCTGTGGAAATTAAATAGTATATTAGGGTACATATGGGAAACTATTACGTTTAATATTATTGCACAAATTCGGTTAAGTGGAAAGTTTGTCGTCATTCGTGTACATACACACACGCACATGCACGTAGAAATACTTATATCTATACTCATTTACACGCGCGCAAGTGCGTGTGTGTGTGTGTCTGTGTGTGTACGAGTCGAGTTTGATAAACGGGTGTTAGTAGTAGGTTACACAATATATTAAGTTGATAGAGTAAATGTGTTAATACAAGAGCACACACACATAAACGACCAATGTGAGATTATGTTGCACGTGATATACGTGGTCTATGCTATGACCAAACTTTATGATGGCAATCATTTACCTTTGTGCTCGCTTATATTCGAATTTACCATAAACGAGAGAAAAAGTAAGATCAAGTTTACGACGCGACGCTATAACCAATTTGTCCTCTTTCAACATTTTCGACAAATTATTTTCCTCGAAAGGAAATAAAAAAAGAAAAGGGAAAAGAGAAAAAGAATGCTTCAAAAGGTGCCAAGTCGACTTGGACCCCGTAATTTTCGAAAAGTTTCTTTACAGATAATTTTTTTTTTTTTTAAATATATAATAATAATAATAATAATAAAAATAAAAATAATAAAAATAATAATAATAATAACGATAATAACAACAATAATAATAATAAAAATAATAATAATAATAATTTTTTCCGTAGGAGGTGAAACGCCTTTTTACGGACGGGGGCAACTGTTTACCCCTCGTGTCGGACTCATTTTCAACCGACTAAAACACCCCCTACCGCAGCAGGGCCCTAGCCTGGCAACGTTTACCACATTAATTCGGGCTAGGCCCATTTTCTTCGCCCTTTAGGCTCGCTGCTGTGTGTTCTGCTTCGTTTTCTAGTTTACTTCGACATGCTTTATGTAAGTCGCATTCCTTCGCGCGGAGGATATCCTGTACCCAGAAAGTTATCTGTTTCCACCTGTTCTTTCCTCGGAGCATGTGGTCTACTATGTTTTTGGGGGTGACTTCTTCTCCGATCTTCGTCTCGAGCTTTCGCTTTTGTTCCGCCCAATTTCTACAATGGAAGAATGTATGCTCCACGTCGTCTATTATTCCTGGACAGTACCAACACTCGTTTGTCATTTCCTGGCCAATCATGTATCGATAAGCTCGGAAATATCCATGCCCGCTCAGGAACTGGGTCAGGTAATAGTCGATCTTGCCGTGCTTCCTTTCAGTCCATGTCCTCACATCCTTGATCAGTGTCGCGGTCCAGCGTCCTTCAAAGTCACGCTCCCAGGACGTCTGCCACTTTTGAAACGTCTTGTTTCTCTCTTCTTCCTTTACCAGTTCCCGTTCGACATTGGATTTTCTGAGGTACACCGCTTTGCGTTCTTTCGCCATGAGCGCGATGGGGATACTTCGGACGATCACTAAGATTGCCGATTCGGGCACCGTCGGATACGCAAAGGCCATTTTGATTGCTGCTTCCCTCTGTACCTTCGCCAGGTATTTTCGGTACGCCTCCTCGTCAAAAGAGTCCGCCCACACTTCAGCACCATAAAGGAGTTTCAATTCTACGTTCTGCATCACGAACACGCTCGATGAAGTAAGTTCATTCGCAGCTTTATTCGCAGTTCGTTGGATCTGCTCACAGAAGCTTAGCTCGCAATCGATCATAAGGCCTAGATACTTGACCGCAGGCTTGGTCTTCACCGTTTTTCCTCCGATTTTCAAGGAACGAATGGGATCTGTTCCCTTCTTTGTGAGGATTACTATCTCCGTTTTCTCGGGAACTAACGACAAGCCATGGTTTTCCATCCATTCAGTAATCGTGCCCATGATCGTGTTCAGCTTTTCCTGAGCCAGTTCAACGTCTCCTGCTGTGACGAGGACCGCGATGTCGTCCCCGTATCCCACGAGGCGCGTCTCTTCAGGCATGTTTATCTCAAACAGGCTGTTAAATACTATGTTCCAGAGGTCCGGCCCGAGGATGGATCCCTGGAGCAACCCGGTCGTGAGCTTCTTTGTGTTTTGACCTTTCTCGGTCTTGTAAATTAGCTTCTGATCTCTCAAGTAGTCATCGAGTATGCGAAGGAGGTACTGCGGTAATTTTTTATCTTCCAGCGCAGCCATGACTTTACACCGGTTTACGGAGTTGAAAGCGTTTTTCACGTCGAGCGTCGTCAGTAGGACTACTGGGCTGCACTCGTCGTTTTCCGCTTGATTCGCTGCCTTCGTGATCTCGTAAATCGCATCGATTGCTGATCGCCCCTTTCTCCAACCGTACTGCATCGTTGACAATTTGATCACGGCACGCAGCCTCGTCCTTATTAGTTTTTCCAGCAGTTTGCTTGCCGTGTCAAGTATGCACAACGGCCGATAGGACGACGACTCTGTAGGATGACAGTCTCCCTTGTTCTTTTTGATGGGAAAGAAGTGCGCTGTTTTCCATTTGGAAGGGAAGACTCCAGTGTTCAAGCACTTATTGTACGCCGTTAGTAGTAGGTCTGGTTTATACTGGATCACGCGTTTCAGCACTTTGTTTGATATACCGTCGGGTCCTGGTGTCGTATTTCGCAAGTCTTGAGAAACCTCCTCTAATTCACTTGCGCTGAAGTCGGGATAGTTCTCTACGTGGTCAAATTCTTTCTTCTCATGATACGGGCATATGTCATCGTCCTTTACGTGGTCAAATTTTTCCTTCCGATGATACCGGCATTTGTTATCGTTCGGGAAGAGATCATTCACGAGTTTGTCCATTTTGTTCGGGTCCATGTTTGAGATAGGATACGCGTTCTCTTCAGTCCACCAGTCCGTATTGTCGTTGCGAGGTTGCTCCGACGGCATGGCGGATCTGTAGGCTAAGATAATATGGCGAATAATATCTTCGATAAATTTTTCGATCTCGTCCCTCTTTGTTGTTTCAAGTCCTTTGGTCACTTCCACTTCCCGGGATATTGCATCAATGAATTTTTCTTCGACTATGTTCTTGAAGTTACATCCGTATAAATTGGGGATATTAAAAATGATGTATGGAAGAACACCGTTAGTGGAATCCTCGATCACCTCGATCCGCGGAAACAGGACCTCGTTTGCAAGGGAGATGTCCGAGATAGTCTCCGTGTACTTGTTCAAGACGTAGAACCCTGTTCCGTCTCTCATTTCCGTTACATAATTTTCCTTCCAGTTTTGGTGCGGCATCCCCCATTCGATCACATTAGCGTAAAAGTGTCCGGCCATCAAGATTGCATCTGTCGTGTTCAGCATCACTTCCTTCAGCGAGTCGATTTTCCTTCGAAATTCGTTTGGTGTGAAGCAACAACTAATATAGGTTACCTTATCACTTTTAATCCAAACGAAGTCCTGGCACTTTCCGTGATTCTCCACCGGTATCTTGTTTGGATTCAGGATCTCGATGGCCGCTGTGCCGTGAGGATTGGAGAACCACAAGGGCGAGTTCTTTTTCTTATATGGCTCACTGAGCAACAGTAGATCTACTTTCTTCTCTTGAGCCAGCTGATATATGAAATTGTTGACTGTCATACTCCGATTAAGGTTCGCCTGTAGAATTAACGTCATCGCAGGAGCTTTTTGACCTTAATAATAATAATAAGAATAATAATAATCTTACTGTTTTCTTTTCTTTCTTATATCTTGTTTCCCGGGGAGGGGGCATGGAAGGGGAAAGGGCGGCGATAATCTGCCTTCCAACATTTTCCAATCCTCCAATTTTTCTTGGAAAAGTTGGAGAAGAGTTGGATTAACTTGGACGTGGGTCTTACTAGAGTGTATATTTTAAAGACAATTTTTCTAACAATGATGATAATAATATTCATTAGGTAAGAAACAAGTTACAAGTTTAACGACGAACTCGATACGTTTCGCAATTCGTTCTTTTTTTTTCTGTTCTACCAACATTTACGACAAATTTTCCAAGAAGAAGACTTCGAGAAAAGTAAGGTTAATTACGATTTAATTTTCGTGATGTGTTCTTTCAATGCTTTCTTCTCAATAATAACATTGATAATAATAAGAATAATAACGATGATGATGACGACAACGACGATAACGATGATGATAATGTTCTTAATCTAATAAAAAAACAAAAAAAGAAAAAAACATGCACATTACTTATAAGTAATATTGATAATAATGATAATAATAATGATGATAATAATAATAATAATAATAATAATAATAATAATAATAATAATAATAATAATAATAATAATAATAATAATAATAATAACGACGATGATGACGACGACGACGATAACGATGATGATAATGTTCTTAATCTAATTAAAAAAAAATAATATGCACATCAAATAAGTATACGACGAGCTCGATATACGTATCGCGATTAACTTTATTCCTAAACATTTTCGTGGTACATATTTTCCCCACGTGAGAAGGTTCAATAAAAGTGAGATTAATTTTGACGAGATCCTCGTTACAAATCTTTCTAATACATAATATTATTAAAAAAAAAAAAAAAAAAATATCCGCAACTAATAATAAGAATGCATAGATCTATTGCTCGTGTAAACGTTTAACTTACCCGACTAAAACTAAATTATCCGTCCTCCGATAACTCGAAAGAAATTTCAAACGATTTCCAGAGACGTTCCGCACCGAGAGAGCTTACGATAACGAATGTAATGATAAAGATTCTGATATTATGATTTTTCCCTTAGCCGTAATCCCCCCCCCCCCACCCGGACATATACGTACGTACGTATTTCGATGAAAAATAATAGTACGATAAATGATAAATGACGATCGTGCTTTCTTAAATTTTACGAAAGTAATTTTCGAAGAATCATATAAGCAAAATTAATGTATATATGTATAAACATATATATATATATATATATATATTATTTATTCATCAAAGCGCGATAACAATCGATAAATAATAAATATTATTCTAATGGATAAATCTATTTCGCGCATGGCGTAGTCGATCGTCAATAGGGCGCTTTAGGAATGACGGTTTTGACGTAGATGTGTTACTCCGCGAGTAAGTTGGAGCATCAACACGATCATCGAGCAATAGCATTGAACAGTTTGGTTAGCGGGATTGGGAGGAAGGGAGGGAAGTTAGAGAATGAGTAGCCGTTAACTACGAAGTATCACACGAAGACCTTTAGATCACTTTCTACGATAAACGACTGTCAATTTATTGCGTATTCGATCGCATGATATTAAATGAATGGACGAATAGTGTTTATACAATTGAACGTCTTTATTATAATGAATTATTGTATTATCGTTTAATCGGTCTAATTTATAATTTATACAAGAAAACGGAAGAAAAAGTTTTTGGACGTTGTCCCCGTCCATTCGTGATCGTAATATACCGATTAGGAAATACGAATTCGTCCCTTATAAGTAAATAATAATCCCTAATACATATACATATATAGGGTGTTTCAGCTAAAGGAGGCGGCCTAAATATTTTCGTTGTTTTTTACTATACTTTGAATGGTTTAAAAAGAGGTATGTCATGAATAGTTTATATATATATAGTTTATATATATATATATATATATATATATATATATATATATATATATATATATAATAGTATAACGTTATGTATGTTATAGGCAGCCTCCTTTAGCTGAAACACCCTGTATATACATATATACATACATACATACATATATATATATATATATATATATATATATATATATATATTCTCTTTATCTACATATATTATTCGCCATTTTCTAAATGCACTTTCTACAGTTATTACGTATTTGTTGAATTATGTAATATTGATTTGCATAAATACGAACGCAGAGATGTCGATAATAATAATTATTATTTATCGAGATTATCGTCGTAGTACAACGAAACACTTTCTTTTTGTGGAATGTTTTATCTTCCCTATAAAATTAACGGAGCATTCTCCTGTTTTTTTTTTTTTTTTGGAAATTCGATTGAATCTTTCGCAAGCAATTTATTTTTTCATAGTCGTCGTCATTATTATGACAATCATTATGGCGACACACATACATATACGCGTAACGAAACAACGAAATCGACGAAAGGAAATCACACTGGATGCGAGGACAATATGGATTAATTTTTTTACGAATTATAACGCAAATGGTTCGTGACGACGAAATGATGAACATAGGAACGGCGGAGGGGAAGAGCTCTGTCCTCTCTATCTCTCTGTCCCTCTCTCTCTCTCTTTCTCTCTCTCTCTCTCTATTCACAGCCTCACGTTCGCTGTAACTCGAAATCGTGAATTTTCAACGAGTCGTTGCCACGATTTTCTCGCGCGCTCTCTCTCTCTCTCTCTCTCTCTCTCTATTTTTTTCTCTTTTCTTTTTATCTTCCTTTTTTTTGGTTCCGCATCTGGGTATTTTACTCGCAACGTTGTAGCACGCATCGGATATACGAAATTTATATCGTGCCGTATTTAACAGCTCGTGAAATCGGTTTTACGAGTATCACGTTCTTTTTTTTGTGGTAAGATCGCAAAGAAACTTCTTGGGTATTTTTATTGTCTTTACAAGAGTTACAACCATTTTATTTTTATACAACTATTCTTCTTCTTCTTCTTCTTCTTATTATTATTATTATTATTATGTATGTATGATATATAAAAGAAATATGTTTTATAAATCCATAATCAATATCTGACAATTCATGTAAATATTATTTGATCTTTAATTAAATATTTAAAATTGTTTATACAATATATGCGAAGTTAAAATATTTCTTTTTAATTTCGTATTCTCTCTCACTCCTCCCTCTCTCTCTCTCATTCTCTCGTTCTCTTTTTCTATCTCTCTCTCTCTTTCTTTCTCGTAATATTTTCGTCGATACGGATATAAGAAATATATGAAATAGAAAATGTGCTACGGCACTGTAGTGCTCCTTTTCTTATTAATTACGTACTACGGTAACGCAAATACGCCTCAGAGTAAAGTTACTTTTTTAATACGATCCTGGAAACAGTCCAGTTTGCATTTCTTCTCTTCAACGATTCGCATTTCGAGGTTACGCCCGAAATACCGTGGGTTTCTCTAAGGTCATTGAAATATTTAAAAAGTTTTCCCTTGAAAATTATTTCCTTTTCGCGTGCGTGGGAATTAAAACCGATGCAAAAATTTCTAGTTCATAGGACGGGCGTACGTATTTATTATCACATCAAGAGTTGAGAATATCGATTATCCTTAATTTTATTTAATCGATTAATTTTCGTTTATTACATGATAATCTAATCGCCGTTGTCCAATCTTTCCATCGGAATAATTTATGATTAATAAATAATAGAACTTTATTAATTACGTCACACGTTATGTATGATGTAATCGTTTTAATGAAACCCCCTTCTTTTATTTTTTATTTTTTATTATTATTATTTTTCTTGTTTTTTAATTTTCTTTTTCAATTTTTATTTTTCCCTCTCTCTCTTTCTCTCTCTCTCTCTCTCTCTCTCTCTCTCTCTCTCTCTCTCTCTCTCGCTGCTAATTTAATTGATTGATAACAATTGAGGTTAGATTAGAAACGACGACTAAGTGTTTGTGATAAAATGAAGAACGAGTGTTGGGGAATTATTTCCCCATAGAGGGCGCCACCTAAGGCCGTCGCTCATCGCGAACTTGCCCATCGCATGCCGATCACCGGAAACGTGACGTGGCACTGATTTCTCAGCCATTTTCTTGGTGGTTCGCGATCGCTTAACACGTGCTTTTCTCTTCACACTCAATGATAATGTAAACTCATCGTCCTCTCAGGCACCGCTCAGTTAATTTATTAATAGAATGAGTGTCTTCTCAGTTATCTCAGTTTCCAGATTAATGTAATCTGTGGCTTCTCAGGTATCTCAGCTAAATCGATTAATACAATCGATGACTTCTCAGTTCTCTCAGTTTATTGGTACAATTCAACTTTCATCTGACTTCACATTTTGTATCGTACCTTTGTAAATACCGTTATTAAAGATCAAAGAAATTGTAAGTGTTCTGCGTTCTACTCATTCTCAAACGAATTTCCTCTACAATTATTTTTCTTGCTTTTTAATTTTCTTTTTCAATTTTTATTTTTCCCTCTCTCTCACTCTCACTGTTAATTCAATTGGTTGATAACAATCGAATTTAGATTAGAAACGACGACGAAGTGTTCATGATAAAATAAAGAACGAAAGATATTTATACGCAGGATATTAAATATAATATAACGTCTTGTATATAATTATTCTAAATTTTTTTATATTTAATTAAATAATATAATTATTATATCGAAAATCTTTGTGGACCCGTTCGATTATTTTTATTCAAGCGATAATAATAAGTTTCGATTAGAACGACACTAATAATAAATATGATAATTAAATATAATAAATGAGGAATTAGAGACGGGTTAGGTATACAAGAAACGTATGTGTCAAGTTTCGTTATTACGCATGGGTCAGAAAAAAAGTATTTCGAAGAATTTTTACGATAAAAAATTTCTATAGTCTAGATAACAATTGATATAGTTTAAATTGAAACATTTAAATAATTATGAGAAACTAGAAACGCTAAACGTAATAGAAGAAAAAGGAAATATATATATATATATATATATATATATATATATATATATGTTTCTGATAAGTATTTGAAATCAAATCTTAATATACATATCTGATCATGATAAAAAAAAATTTGGCCAAAAAAAAGAAAATGAAAAAAGAAACAAAAGAAGAAGAATCTTTCGTTCGACCTAATTGTACATTTTTAATTCCACGTTTAATCATGCTTTCAACTCGATAGTTTTAAGCTTGCATATTATAACATTATTAACGTGCTCGTAATAATCCGTAAAATGATTTCAAACATGGTAATAAAGGAGGAAATAATTTTATGCGTCCCAACGGATAGAAATGTTTGATGAAAAGAGAACAAAAAAAGAAGTGTGTACATAGTTTGTATGTACGCGTATATCTACCTTTTTTCACCCCACTTTTTTTCTTTTTTTTTTTCTTTTTTTTTATGAACTCGGGGACTAAAAAGAATGAGATTTGGACGGTGAAAAATTTCTAGGTATTTCATCATTGTTGAAAGAGAGAGAGAGAGAGAGAGAGGGAGAGAGAGACAGTAAAAGTAACTCAACGAAACGTGCCCGAACTTTGTATTCGAACTGAATACACACGTTATTATTACTTTTTTTTTCTCCTATTTCATTCCCTATTTTTTTTGTTCTCCATTTTTTTTCGCTGTTTTGTTTCTTTTTTATATATATATATATATATATATATATATATATATATATATATATATATATATATATATTTGTACGTGCTGCCATCGACAAGTAACACACGCGCGCAGCATTGAGAGAGAAAACGATCGATTTGCCGTCGTTGCTCGTTATTAAAATGGAATATCGGACGTAGAAGGAAAGAAAGAAAAAAAAAGAAAAGAAAAGAAAAGAAAGAAGAAAAAACACCATGGAAAATATCTCTTCCGTTTCTCTCTTTCAATGTTCCTTCGTGATTGACGTTATACATTAAAAGACCGAAGTATACTTTCTAACAATCGATATCTCGTTCTCGTAAATTACTCTACCAATCCCTTTGAGCTATCAAATTACACACCACACACACACACACACATATATTATATATATATATATATATACACGTGTTTCGTGCGTCAAATTAAAAGATCTTATTTCAAAAATAGTCCTTTTTATATTGTCTCTTTCTCTCTCTCTCCCTTTCAATATCTCTTTCTCTATCTTTCTTTATCTATCTATGTATCTATCTCTCTTTTATATTCAGTAGTTTATCATTAACAATCGAAAGATTAATGGCGATGTTTTTCAGTGTCTCTATAAGTATTATGTTCATGTATTGAATATCGATATATCTCGGAGCGAAGTTAATCGTAAAGTCACGTTGGTTATTATTCATAGTCGGCACTTTCAATATTTGTTTTTCGAAGGGAAACATTCCTTTACATTTCTTTTCATTTCCCCTTTCTCCTTTCCTTTTATTTTCTTCTCTTTTTTTCTTCTTTGTCCTTTTTCTCTTTTTGTCCTTTTTTTTTATCCCAGAGTTTCTTTTCGAGAATTTCCTGCAATTTGTGCGGAGATAACCGAACGACGTATTTCGTGTTTTCTCAACGCGTGAAACTTCTTTTTATCTGTTCTTATTTATCGGTCGATTGAAGATGACTTTTCGCGATGAAAAATATTGGCCCATCTAAAATGTTTCAAGGGAGATCTTCTTTTTACTTTTCTTTTTTATTTCTTTTTAAATTCATTTTTATTTATTTATTTTTTTGTTTATGTGTAATACTCATAGAAACTCGTTACTTATTGTATAGTATGTATGATATTGTATATAGATGATAACTGTATTTATATATATGTTATATATATATATATATATATATATATATATTTATAATATTAATATTATAAATAATATTATCGAATTATTTTACTAATTATATAAATCGATAAAAAAATAAATGTCAATTTAAAATTCATATCGATATTATTAAATTTTATATATTTATTTACTTAATTATTCATTTTTCATTTGTTTTTGTTTTTATTTTTTTTTTTCTAATTATTTCACTAGTATAAAAATCAATCGCAATAACGAAGTTTCTAACTTGTTGTCACAGACAGGATAATAATACCGTGGAAACGATGTTGTTGAAACCATTTCGAAGAGCGGAAACAAAGTTTCTTCCGTCCGTTGCACGTGTAGTATGCAGCTATGGATGATGATATAATATGTATGTACATACGTACATATCTATATATATTTACTTTTGAGTTATCACGATCTGTGATAGTCAGTCGGATGATCAAAAGAGAACTGTGATAATTAAAATCTGTATATAGTTGTAGGATGTTTACCATGACAGGGATCAAGTGTAATGTGATGCGTGTAATAACGTCGACGATGTAATTTTGCAATCGAAGAGAAGAGTATCGAAGGATTATGAGAAATATAGATCCTTCAGAAAAAAGTTGCGTGCGCCTCGAATCGTTAATCGAATTTTAAGGGTTTTTTTTTATTAATTATTTAATTAATTTATTTATTATTTAAAAAAAAATTTATTTTTGTTTACTCACGCTTGCTTTAGATCTTGTTTCTGTTTTTATTTTTATTTTCTTTTTTAACTAGTTATCTTATACGCGCAGGCTCACACGCACACATTTGCACGCTAAATGACCATTAGCCTGCTTAGCTTGCTTATTTGATTCGTAACCCGTAACTCGTAACATTAGTCTCGATTAGAGTAATGAAATTTCTTTAATCATCTAAATTGATATTCTTTTTTTCTTTTTTATTTTTTTATTTTTTTGTTGAACGATCAACATCGAAATTTATCGCCGTAGATGGATATAACTTCGTTGGAATATCTTTCGCATCATCGTCCAATACTTTTCTATCCTTTTTATTTCGTCAAACGATTAATATTGAAATTTATTATCGATCATCGTCATAATTTTTTTTCTTCTTTCTCCGCGTTTTTTTCCCTCCCCCCCTTCCACCACTGTATAAGTAACTTTTTAAATAAGTAATATCGATTTGGTTTAGAGCTCGTTAACGCTGAAATCAATCCATTAAAAATTTATTCACTTTACGATGTTAATTGAAAACTATTTTTATTTATATATCATAGTATAATTAACTAAATATAATGACCGATAATGTTTTTTTTTAATTTTTTGTTTTTGTGCAGTATCTGTGAAATAGACATGTGATAAAAAAAAGAAATAGGTCAGTATAATTCTAATATTAATATCATTCGTTTAGAACATATATGTATACACACACACATATATATATATATATATATATATATATATATATATATATATAATATATCTTGTACATGGTAAATTATCTTGCACATAATAGCATCGGAGAAAATGCTGTTTTTATTTATTTATTACAATAGGATTAAATAAAAATAATGAATAAAATATTTTTTTTATCTTTTTTTTTTCAAACAGACATGATAAAAAAATAGGTCGGTAGTTCTAATGTTAATATTGTTCATTTAGAACTATATATATATATATATATATATATATATATATATATATATATATATATATATATATATACGTGTAACTATATATATATATATATATATATATATATATATATATATATATATATATTCTTCGATATATTATATCTCGCAGATGAATAGTATCAAGGAAGATAGTTTTTCGTAATTTCGAAGGGCGTGACCGCGAGGAAGTGGTGTCTCCGGGTCTCTCTCTCTCCCTCTCCCTCTCTCTCTCTCTCCGCGTGTACCATGAATCCGGTCGAATCCGACATGCGCAGGAACAGATCATGCCGTCGCTATGACGACCTATTCCGCGTCTTAAAGTTTCTCATCGTCCTTTAACTATATACCCTTTCTCAAGCTCATTGTTTATGAATTATGGCGTCTTTTGCGCATCGTTAGCGATGCTAAAGGTAAGAAATAAAAAAGGAAAGAAATGAAACGTTAAGAAAAGAATAGAGAGTAAGAGAGAGAGAAAGAGAGAGAGAGAGACGAAGATGAAACAGAAGGAAGAGAGATAGATTTTCACAGTTCCTTCTGCCATCGTCGCGTGTTGCTCTAACGAGTTTTATATTGTTATATTTATATATCAAGTACAATGAGTTTCACCGTTTCTCATGATCATTATCTAAACGTTTGCGATAAGCGTTTGCGCACGCATACTCTTACGCGCTTAGAAATTAATTAGGAATGTTAAGTGATCAAGCAATGTTACATGCTCGACGAAAGATAGAAAAATAGGGGTGCGGAGAGAGATAGAGAGATAGAGAGAGAGTGGTAGGGAGGGTGGGAGGGAGAGAGAGCCTATTGTATATATATTAATCGATTAATTCGTACGACATAATATGCATATGAACAGAGAACTCGTTTAATTATTACAACTATATCATTACAATATATCGTATCGTATTACTATATCTGGTAATTATATCGATCAATCACATTCTTTGTGTATGTATTTAGATACGTTAATTAATCAAGCTTATATAATATAATGTATATTATATATGTGTGTGTGTCCGCGCGTGTGTGTGTGTGTGTGTATTTATGTATACGTACTTACGTAGATTAATTATATAATCGTCCTTATAATTGGTATATATCATTAATTCGTGAGTTCACATCATGATCGTCTAATTAAGTAACGTTATTAAATTCGATATGATGAATTCCACTTGAATTTCGTTCTGTTTTTTTTTTCTTCCCTTCCTTCTTTTCTTCCTTTTTCATTTTTCTACGACACGTGTATTCGAATTCAAACGAATTCGTACAAATTACGACAGCCGGTCGGTCCTCGAACGCTCTCGATCGAAACGTAAAGTCCGATATATCGAACCTGTCGCGATATCCTCCCCATAAATTGTCGCAGGGATATGTATATATATATACTCTCTCTCTCTCTCTCTATCTCTATACATATATATATATACATATATATATACATATATATATACATATATATAGATATAGATATACATAGATATACGTATAGTAGATTCGACTGTCCTCGATTAAACGCGATAGGCAAGTAAATAGACGAGTTCGAAGACGTTAAAGGGCTCTATGATCTATCGCTCGCAGGCACCATTGTCCGTTGCATTGTTATCAGAACTACATATGTAATGTACGCATGCATGTATGCATGTATGTATGTATGTATGTATGTATGTATGTATGTATGCATGTATGTACGTAGAGACGATCAAAATTCGACAGACGCGTACGGCAGACACCACGCGATGGAAATTTAATTACCGCTAAAGTTGGTCGCATTAATTTTACAAGACATATTTTCGTGATCGTCGTTCGTTTAAAATCTTCGATCGTTCCGCACAATTTCTTTTTATTGTCATAAGTGGAACCATAATTATCGGTAATTTATTTATTTTTTTTTTTTATTTAAAAGATTTTCTTTCTTCTATTCATTAAATTCAGATCGTCGATCGTCGCGGTCCGATCATGTCTTAGATCCTTTTTCTTTTTTTTTTCTTTTCCCCTTTTTTACGAACGCGAATTATTGGGAAATTATTTATTTCTTTGTTTATTTATTATTATTAATATTATTCGTTAATATTAAAATCAATTTAAATTAATATTTTTTATATTAATTATTAATAATAATAAATCAATATTATTATTATTATTATTATTATTATTATTATAAATATTTGATAATTTTTTTCATAGAAATTTATCGTTGAAAAGCTTAAAAAATTTTAGGCTTAAAAGAATTTTAAGTAAAAGTACGCGATATGACATAATTTCTTTGACAAATTTTTATTAGTCGTGCGCAGATATATAATTTTGATATACCATTACCCTCTTCCTCTTCGTTCCTCCCCTCCCCGCTTCTTCCGCCATCCTATTGCCGTTATACGTATCTAGTAGAAAGGACGAAAATAAAATCGTGGATCCTTTGTATCGACTTTTCTTTTCTATTTCGTTGCTTTGTTGAAAATTAAAGGACGGATCGTCTTTTTTCATCCAACCCGACAAGATACGTCTCTTTGTCGCTAGTTGCCATAAGGACAGGAGGGGGCAGGGGGTGTTGGGATCAGTTGAAACGTAAAGTCTTTTTCTCCCTTTCTTTCTTTCTTTCTTCTTATCTATCTATCTATCTATCTTTCTTACTGTGTCGAATAATGGAACCAAAGACTCTTTCCTTCCAAGCTAACCGAAAAAATTAATCTTCGGAGAAAAAGATTGTAGCTTCTGTGAAGTTGTGACTATGATGAGTATATCGTGAAAAGACTAGTCTTTTTTTTCAAAGAGGAGAGAGAGAGAGAGAGAGAGAGAGAGAGATAGAGAGATATAGAGAGATAGACTGCTTGTAGTAGGAGATGTTATAAAAAGATGTGACGTTGCTTTGAAGTCTTCCGTTCTTTTTTTTTTTTTGTTTGTTTTACGTTTTATTTTATTTTATTTTTTTTTTTTTTAATTTTATTTTAGAGAGAATTTATTTTTATCTTCTCATTTTTTCATATTTTTAAGACCTCTCCGTCAGTTAGAAATTCCAGGAAAAAATTTATGGCCTTTAGAAATTCGTCGAGTAAGATCCTTCGTCCGCCATCGTACAAAAGAGGAAGAAGAAAAAGAAGAATGAAAAAATAAATAAAAAATTAATGTACGTTAATAACGAACGATATTAAACGATCTCGTTCTTTTCTTTTCTTTTCTTTTTTTTTTATTTCTTTAGATTTTTCTTAGAAAATATGGGACGTGATTTTTTTTGTTCTTTTTTTTTTCGTAACGAAGAGAAGATCGTTCGCATGGTACATATGCACAAATACATCTACGTACTTGAAATCAGAGGCATGATCTACTGAGTGTACTCCCACTCATTGATCCTATTATTTCACTTGTCAGGCTCGATGCAACGTTGACGGTTGTCTTGCAAGGACAATTAGTTTGATTATTTAATAATTGGTTTCCTTTCTTTTCGTTTTATTATTTTTTTTTTTTTTGTATTAGGGTGTCCCATAAGTTTCTTCCTCTTTTTCGATTCGATATGAATACACGATACGGAAGAAACTTAGGGGACGTCCTAATATATCATCGTTAAACCATTGGAACAGATCGTTTCTTTTGGTATATTTAAGATCAAACGCATGATTTTCTCGCACGAGAGTAACGAATGTTCTCTAATATGTAGAGAGAATGATGTATTCCAGAATTACTTACGTGGCGGGCTTCTGTATTAAGAGAAAATTAGTTTAAACCCCCCGTCCCCCTTGACAAAACTTTCTCACAATTGATTCGAACAAGTAACGAATGTATAAGTACTTATCGATCCTCTTTGCCTTTCCATAAACGATAATATCGGCGTGAAAATCCCTTTGTAACGAATGGACAAAACGTTGAATTACCACTTATAGTTGTGTTTTAAGTTTATATATTTTTTTTAACGTATTATAAAGTTAATAAGAATTTCTCTCTCTCTCTCTCTCTCTCTCTTTCTCTCTCTCTTTCTCTCTCTTGAATTGCGAAGGGAAAGAATTTCATGGATTTGGGCTAAAGAAGAATTGGTACTGGAAAGAAGAGCCACTTGCGGTTATTTCTTCGTAGGAGTTAAAAGGAGAAAGGGAGAGAACGAACGAAAGAAAGAAAAGAAAAGAAAAGAAAAGAACGAGTCGTGAAAAACAAACAAGTCGTTGAATGGCAGCGTGTCGTGCTAAAGTTAAGAGGGATCTCTCTCCCTCTCTCTCTCTCTCTCTCTCTCTCCCTCTCTCTCACCCTTTTATTTTTTTCCGCTTCGTTCGCGCTCGATTCACTCGCTCTCTCCCCCGCACAGTAGGAAATTGTTGCAACAAAAAGGTTTATTACGAAAGAGACTTAATTCTCCGGATGACTTGCACGCGAGGGTATATAACTATATACCCTTTTAGTATAACTATATATATATTTATATATATATATATATATATATATATATATATATATATATATTTATATATATATGCTTTTTTGTTCCATTTTCTCTTGATCATTATTTCGTTCTTCAATTGTCTTTTCTCTCTCTCTCTCTCTCTTTCTTATTTTTTTATAGAAAGAAAGGTAGTGAGAAGTAGAGTTAGAAGGTGAGAGATAGAGAAGGAGATAGAGCAAGAGTTAAAGAAAGAGAGAGAAAGCTTTTATCTAAAACGAAGAAATTCAACGTTTTTACGATAATCCATGAATAACGTGAAAGCTCGGAGTTTAGAGACAGTCACCTGCTGAGAGAATATTACATTCTGTAAAATACATTGGTACAAAATGTATATTTTATAAAGAAGTTTCTTCTTCGTGCTCATCTTCGTTTTCCTTTTCGTGTTCGTCTCCGTTTTCCTCTTTGTGTTCGTCATCGTGTTCGTCTTATTGTTTTTGTTCCGCTTCCAGTATTATCGTTTTCTCCGAATAATTTCCTAAATTCACGAATATTTAGATATACCTTTCATTCGTCATTTTCTTATCAAGGAAATTAACACTTCATTGGGGTGAGATTTTCGCGCAAGATAGATTGTTGATAAAGTCCTTAGAAAAACATTTTCCCTATTGTATTATATATTACTCTCTCTCTCTCTCTCTCTCTCTCTCTCTCTCGATGTCAATGCTTTTTGTTAAGCAGTTTATCTTGTTGTAATAATTTCTCTATGTTAATTAAGTACTATGGCAGGACTTACGAGTACATTTGTTATATTACATTATTAATATGAATATCTTTTAGGTGAAAATGTAATTACTTTTGTTTATTAATTCTACGACGAATTTGTGTACATAATATTCATACACATACATATATATGTATAATTAAATTATCTTTCTTTATATATATATATATATATATATATATATATATATATATATATATATATACATATATACATAAAGAAAAAGAAAAAGAGGAAAAAGGCATTAATCGATTTATAATTTGTACATTTAATATTCCATCGTCGTTCCTTTTAATTAGTCATATCGTCGATCAATGGACCTTGAGAAATAAAGAGAAGTATAAAAAGGAAAAAGAAAAGGAAAGAGAAGAAGAAGATGCCATTAATCGATTAATAATTTATACGTTTAATTTTCCATCATCGATCCTTTTAATTATTCGCATCATCGATCAATGGACCTTGAAAGGAAAAAAAAAGAGAAGTATAAAAGGAAAAGTGAAATGGAAAGAAAAGAAAAAGATGCCATTCGAATCGATTAACAATTTATACATTTAATTTTCCATCGTTGATCCTTTTAATTAGCCAATTTTCAATGGATTTTAATCACTTCTCCTATACATACTTATCTAAATATTCATTCGAGGTGACGATAAAGAATCTTTGATAGATCCAATCTCTCTCTCTCTCTCTTTTATTTTCTTTCTCTAGCAATTTGAGCTTCTCTCTCTCTCTCTCTCTCTTGCTCTCTTTCTTTAGCAATTTGAGCTTTTCTATCTCTCTCTCTTTTTCTATCTCTCTCTCTCTTTCTCTCTAACTCTCTATCTTTCTTTTTCTTTTAACGTCGGCTCCCGTCAGACGTTAAGACAGGATGGAAAAGGAGAGAAGCAAACAGTGGCGTTCCTTTGTGCGGTGAATCTTCTGTGTGCGGATCTTTTTCGATAGAAAAGATCGGGCCAGAGCGGAGCACTCAACCCCCATCTCCAACTCCAACCCCATCCTTGCTTCTTACCCCTTACCCCTTGCCCCTTTTTATCTTTCCGGTCTTCTTCTTCTTCTTTTCCTTCTTCCTCCTCCTTTTTCACAACATTTTTCCTTGGCACTGTCTTTTGGACGATATTTAACGCTCTCCTTAACTGCCGTCGATCAGTTTCGTCCTTCGTCTTTCAGCTCGCTCAACCCCCCCCCTCCTATCACCGCCCCCGCCATCCTCGCCCGCCTCCACTCGCCCCTCTAATCCCTTCTTCTAAGGGTGATTTTTCCTTTTATCCTTCTTCTTGACTTCACCGTTGATCTAATGTCAGCAAATAAATTTTTCTACGGCGCATGCGATACAACCACGACCATCGAATACCACCGCCATATAACATCGTGGGAGGTTTTATATAGAAATTTTTAACTCGCGGTTTATAGACACACACATATATATATATATATATATATATATATATATATATAATATGTAGTATACTCATATGTATGTATGTATGACGTAGTGTATTGTATAGGTATATTAAGTTTTGGGTTTATAAGGAATTTTGATATTTTTGATATTTAATATTTTTGAATGAACGAGATTAGAGTAATATTTTTTCTTCTTTCCTTTTTTTTTTTTTAATTGAGAATTCCGACGCTGTTACTATATATTATCATATATTTTTATTTATAGATATACGTATGATTATGTATGTAGTATACATACGATAATATACTATTAAAAGGTATTATAGTGTATGAATATCTATGTGTAGTATTTTATATATTTTCTTTAATATAAAATAGTATAAGGTATTAAGTATGCTATTATTTAGTATTAGTATAAATAAAATTATGTATACAGTGCGTAAAATATTAATATATATACATATACAAAGAAAGAAAGAAAGAGAGAGAGAGAGAGAGAGAGAGAGAGAGAGAGAGAGAGAGAGAGAGAGAGAGAGAGAGAGAGAGAATATTTTTTTATAATATACAGTAGAGTTCTCGACATTTTCAGTAAAAACAATATCAGTATTTATTTAAATATAAAATACTAAAAATTTCAGGATTACTTACTGATCGGTACGGATACTTCCACAAATGTTGATATATCGATTTGTTTAATTCAATTAAATGTTTCGCAGAGGGAAATAGAAAGAGAGAGAATGAGAGCGAGATAGATAGATAGAGAGTGAGAGAGAGAGAGAGAGAGAGAGAGAGAGAGAGAGAAACAAGTCGTGATTTTTTATTTACAAAAGTGTTCTCGTTGATTACTATCGTTTTTCGAACGGATAATCCCGTAAAGCTTCTTCCGTCACTGAAATAATAACGCTGTGTCAACGGGATAGTTTTTATATTCGATTATTTGTCAATCGGTTGTGATAGAGAAACAAAAAAAAACATGAGATAACGATGCGACCGAGTGCACCTGGTATGATAAATGAACGATGCTGAGATTCTGTAATAGGTAATCGTAGTATACTGCGTTAAAAGGATCGTCTCTTTTTACGAAATATAATTAGACTAATTGTAATTAGCACATTGCATAGCTGCTATCGTATTTTTGTTTTGTTTTTTTTTTCATACAATTTTGACGAAGAAATTTACTCGCACGTATAATTTTCCTTTCCTTTTTCTTTTCTTGTTTTTGATACTTTAGAATTTTTTTTATTAATATCCAACAATCTACAAATCGTTTATCAATGTTTTATTTATTTCTTTATTTATTTTTTTCTTATTAAATCAAAACGCGCCAGAGATGAGTAAACGGTATTGACATTTCAATCGGAGATTACAAATACGATGCGTTAGATTTATCGAAAATAAAATTAGGATAGTTATAATTAGGTCAATGCGCAATCAGTATCGTACGTTTTTATAGAATTTTGAAGTAGTATTTGAGCACATTCATATATATATATATATATATTTTCCTTTCTTTCTTCTTTTTGGAAATTTTACAATTTTTACATCGACATCCGACAGTTTAACAGTATCGTTCATCAATGTTTTCCTTAATTATTAAATCAAAACGTACGTGTGATGAATGAAAATAAATAAATAAAAAAAAAAAAAAAAAGAAAAGAAAAGACAGAGACTTTTTAATCGTAATATATATAATGCATTTAGAGGGATCATTTCTTTTCTATGAAATAAAATCAGACTAATTACAATTAGGTCAATGCGTAATTATTATCGTCTTTTTTTTTTGTTTTAATATAATTTTGAAAAAGAATTTAAACAAACTATGTATTCCTTTCAATACTTTCTTTTTTCTTTTCGAACACTTACAATTTTTTTCTATTGATATCCGACAAGCCAACGGATTATTTTAGCAGTGTTTTCTTTGATTAGTAAATTGCATGTGTGTGCATGCGCGCGGGCGCGCGCGTGTGTGTTCATGTGTGTATTCTCAACGAAATTATATGGGCCGATATTATCTCACGTAGGAAAGTAGACATTTCTCTACTTTCATCCAACTTTAAGTTAATCTTTGGTTAAGAAGTAAAAAGGAAGAGCGAAGGTCAAGAGTGGTTGCTAGGTAATAAGGAGAGAGTACGAGAGGGAAAAAAAGAGGGAAAGAGAGAGAGAAAGAGAGTTCTCGTTTTATTGGTCTCATTATCTCTTTCAGAAAGAACTTTGAGAGATATATCTGGCATGTGATCCTCGAGATACAAGTTCTCCCATGGCCCAGAGTCATTTCGATTGGGTTACAAAGTAAAACAAAAGGGATATAGATTAGGTACCGAGTACAAACAAAGGGTCTTCTCTTAGTCATTAAAATCGCAATGGACACTCCTCCTGAACCCTCCCCCCCGCTTTCAGAAAAAAAAAATAAATAAAATAAAAGAAAAAGAAATACATACATAGCGTACACATAATCGAGAATAGTTAATTGCGTGGCTCGATTTATTTATTTTTTTATTTTACTTTAATTTCTCATCTTTCCTTTCTTTCTTTCTTTGCCATCTACGATCACACTTCGTCCTTTTAATCTTCTCGTCGCAGATGGCAAATTTTAATCCTTTGCCTCCCACTATCGATTCTATCGTTTCTTTTTCCTCTGTAATTTTTTTTCTCCTTTCTTTTTTCTTTCCAGAATTTTTTTTTTATTATTCCGTAGGTTAATAGACACATCATTCGCCCACCTCCTCTTTCGGAAAGACTTTTTAATATTATTAATAAGTGTGAGCGAAGCTCAGACGAGACACACGATCCCTTTGTATCTTCGAACTTGGCTACACGAGGATGATTCCATTTTGTGGAGCAACGAAGCTTAGTTCGATTGATGATTACCAGAGTGAGATCTAATTTTTCGCACGGTCGCTTTACAAGTGGATGATATTAAACGGAAGGATGAGTGTATATTACAAAAGGGTGGAAATCTCCCTCTCTCTCTCTCTCTCTCTCTCTCTCTCTCTCTCTCTCTCTCTTTCTCTCTCTTTCTTTCACCTTTAATTTCCGTGCTGGTCCATCGTTCGTTCGACAAAGGAAATTATTTCTATTGGCAATTCGAACACGCATTTCGCAGATCTCCTCGATTTTGAATATCGATTAATTTTTGCTATTCTTCTTTCCTTCCTTTCAAAATAATTTCAAGCTGTTCACACTTAATAATAATTTCAAGTTGTTCACACGTAAAAAATAATTTCAAGTTGTGCACACGTAAAAATAATTTCAACAAATGCACACTTAATGATAATTTCAAGTTGTTCACACGTAAAAAATAATTTCAAGTTGTGCACACTTAACAAATAATTTCGAACGGCTGTTATTTATGCAGAAAGATATAATTTGGACTTCCCAAAAAATATTGCATATTCTTTTGAAACCTAGGGAATAATAATCAGAAAGTTTAAAACTGCATTTCCAATCTTGTCATTACAAAAAAAAAAGAAAAAGGAAAATGAATATCATGAATCATACAACGCGCTAATTGTTTCAATTGAGTTCAAAGTTGGTCCCTGAGATGTCGTACATCCCACATGCACATGAAGGGTTTAATAACGTCGGTTGAAAAGTTTATAGATATATAATATTTAATGTATATATATATATATTTTTTTATTTTATATTTTATATAAATTTTATATTTTATATATATATATTTTTATATTTTATATTTTATACATATATATATATATATTTATTTTTTTATTTTTAACAATTTTTTTTCTCGACCGACACAGTTTACCTTGAGATTTTAAAAATTTCAATTCTGTTCCACTATCGTTTTTATCAATACGAAGTCGAAGAAAAAGAAAAAGAAAAAGAAGAAGAGAAGGGCTCACGCGTTTTTGAAAGGGCCGAAAAAAGATCACGCGGACGTGTCTATATATCCGTATCACTTCGATACAAGTAACATAAAGAAAGCGTGAAAAGCTCGATATATTTATCGATCTGTGGGAGGAGTTCTCTCTCTCTCTCTCTCTCTCTCTCTCTCTCTTTCTCTGGGGTTCCTTTATTCTCACGAAGGGAACGAGCGTAATGCACTTTCTCGACGGTCTTTCGCATTCTCACGAATGCCAAGAGTTCTCTTGGTACATTCGAAGTTTCGGTTTCTTGGAATGTTTCATTCTCCGATTTGCAAGTCGACCTATGTGGCTATATATATATATATTATATATATATATATATATATATGGATATATGTGAACGTTGCTTTTGAAATTTTGAGAATGAGAAACAGAGTACTAATACCTACGTAAATTTCTAATTTAGTTCGTTTTCAAATGGATAAACAGAGACTACATTATTTATAAGTTACGTTAGCGTATTATATATAGTTTATATACCTATATACCTATATATAAATATATAGTATAATATATAAACCGTACATACGATTCCGGGTCAAAGTTTTAATTCCGATAGGAAAGTTAGAGATTCTAATATGTTCTAATAATTTTAATACGTTTAAGTTCGTTTCATTTCTAAACGAATAAATAACTGCCGATATTACTCAATTGTTGCAACGGTAAATAACACAGTTTATATATATATATATATATATATTGTATATTAAATTTAGTGTTAATTCGATTAGGAAACTAGAATTTCTGATACGTACGTATATTCGTATTTAGTTTATTTTCAAATGGATAAACAGGGACGATATTATCAATAAAGAATATATTAAGCGTATCATATCATCTGTATATGTAAATCCGTATTATACCAATTCAAGTATATACCACTTTCCGTATACGATTCTACCACGGACTTATGTTTCGATAAAGAAAAATAGAATTTCTAATACGTATATTCGAGTTCAGTCCATTTTCGAACGGACGAACGGGCGACGATAATATTATATTATCTACAAAGCTATGTTAGCATATTGTATTATCCAATATTATATACCGTTGCAAGTATGTTACTATTTCTTCATACGATTGGATCCTTCTTCAATTTTTGTTTTGTTTTTTTTTCTCGATAGAGAAAAATAGACTATACTGTCCAGGCTTCTGTTTCGATGGTGATAAAATATGTAGAATTTCGAAAATACGTAAAATTCGAAGTTTAGTTTTATTTTCAAACGAATCGACAACAACAAAGCTACGTTAGATCGTATTACACGATCTACATACGTACGATTTACATGATCTACATATCACGACAATGCAAGTACTATACTTTTTCATAGATGATTTGATCCCTGAATATTTTTGTTTCGTTTTTTTTTCCCGACTTATCGACAGAGATAAAACGGAATTTTTAATACGTAAAATTCGAGTTCAGTTCATTTTCAAATGTATAAAAAGCGAAAAGACATTATTAACAATGTTACGTTAGTACATCGTACGATCTATATACGTATGTAATGTACATCTATATTATACCAATGCAAGTATACTACTTTTTGGTTATATGATTTGGCCCACAATTCTGTTTCGATAGAGAGAAAAATAGAGCAAACTATGGTACAAATGTCATCTTTTTAAGGCAAACACACGAACCCTTCTCTCTCTCTCTCTCTCTCTCTCTCTCTTCTCTTATCTTATCGTCTATCCTTCTCTACTCTTCTCTTCTCTCTCACTCCTTCCGTCTATCGATATTGTTAATCCATTTCTCCCTACCCTCATCTTCCTCCTTCTCCTTTTCCTTCTCCCTCCCACCGCAAGTTTGGCACAGACTCAGAACGAAGATTGGTCCGATCAACAATATAATTCAGTCGTCTACGTTATTATTCCCCCTTGGCTTTAACTCGATATTCTCGATTCTTTTAAAATATACGAGAACATTTCATTATCTCACATAATAATACAACGCAACACAACACACGACACACATCGTATCGTATTAACCGAATTCTAACTGCATAACTTGATGGGTGGGGGGTGGGGGGAGGGGAGGGGAGGACCAACGGAGAGCGAACCTTACGTTACAAATTTCTTTATACCCGAAATAAGTGATTTCTTCACGATCGTTAAAAGTTTTCCCCGCGAGACGTATCGAACGTAAGGGAGAGTATCGTTGAATGCGTGTCAACATGCTTAACTTTTTTTTTTCTGAAAAGAGGAATACCTTACGGGGTGAGAAAGGATGGGAGGGATGGGGGTGAGGAGATTTTACGGTATAACCATTTGACGTTGTTGAGACTTCGTGAGGAGGTCGTAATTATCATTATTATCATTATCATTATTACTACTCTTGTTGTTGTTGTTGTTATTTATATTGTCGCCGTCGTCGTTGTCGTTGTCGCCGTTGTTATTTTTATTGTTATTGCAATACCTCGAGGGAACTTACTTTATTAGCGAGATTGGATCCTTGTAAAAGGATTTTGATAAAGAGAAAGAATTGTTTTCCTTCTTCTCTTTCTCCTCATTTTTCGTTCCTTATCTTCTTCCTCTTTTCTTTCTTTCATTTATTTTTTTTTTTTTATTTTATTTTATTTTACATGGAAATTTTTTACAATTAGATACACGTACGTGCATATTTTACTTCCCTCTATCCACGTTTTCTTTCTTTCTTTCTTTCTTTATCCTTCTCTTTTTCTTCTTCTTCTTCTTCGCGCGCGCGTGCCCCTCCCCACACCCCTTCCACCCCTCAATACCACCCGCGCTTAGGATAATATTTTTCGAAAGATATGGTTATCCGTTCGATACATGCTTGAAACTCCTCTTGGGAACGATCGTGCCTTGGAGACTAAACTACTTCTATGTGTACGTATACATATATACATAAAAACATACATATATACATACATACACACACATACATACATACATACATATATATATATATATATATATATATATATATATATATTTATATTTCTATATTTCTATATAAATAAAAAAAATGGGGTGTGTGTAAGAGAGTGAGAGAGAGTGAGGGAGAGAGAGAGAGAGAATAAAGAAGGAACGGCGAACGACAATAAAGCTTCTACCTAAGTGTCGCTTCGTGCTTATCCGAAAAGTTGGAAGAAAGGAAACTAGTTTTCTCTTTTCGTGTCTAGTCGGCAGGCCGCTTCGCCGTTCGTAGTAAATCCTATCAGGTTAGACGAACGTTAATGCGGAAAGACGGGAAAATCAATACGACGCGTCGTTTGTAAGGATCGCTTAAGGGCCACGAAGTTAAAGAGAAATCTCGCGATGTCATCTTTCGAGGAAGGAATGAGAAACCACCGGTGTAAGGGACACGATCCTGAAGTATGATCGGGTAGAGAGGGGGAAGGGTGGAGCGGGAAGCAGCGATGGCTATGGAAAGGGATGGGAGGGAGGGAGGGAGAGGCCAGGAGAATGAAAGTAATTAAGAGTTTTTCCTTTCGTTACTGATAACGTTAGTCCCGATTTCTATCAGAAATTATCATATCGACGAAACTGTGACTCGCGAAAATTAGTTTACACAAACTGAGATAAAACTTCTGCAATCGGCAAAAAACAAAAAGGAAAAAGGAGAAATTGATCTAAAGAGTGTCGATGGAGAGTAATTGATTGTTAAAATCGTCGAATATCTTTTAATCCGTTCTTCTGCGTACATATATACGTATATAATTCAAAGTTGATAATCTAATGTTAGTTATATTTATATTAGTTGCGTAGATGGATATAATTAATTTTTATTTGGATTTAGTTATCATCGATGAAACGAACTCGTTTAAATCGATACGAATCTAAATGAAGCTTATTTCGATTATCAAATTGACTCGATCATTAATTTCTTTCGTTAATTCGATCGAAGCTTTTCCTAGTAAGGTAAATCATTATTTTCTTATTTTCCGAGCTGCATAACTACTTCGTCATCGTTAATGATCTAAAAGGACGATAGTTTAGAAGTGTAATTATTTTTAATTATCCACTTGTACGAATTTTCGAATAATGTAATACGATGTAATAATGGACGATGCAATTAAGAGACTCAAACTTCGGTAACTTGATAAGTATTGTTAATAAAATTGATTCGGATAAATGTGTTGTATCTGTAAACGATCGAGCGTTATGATCGATTCTATTGCAAATTTGTTCATATTTATTTATTTATTTATTTATTCTTTTTTCTTTAGTTTTCGATAAATTCAGGTCATATCCCCGATTTTTCGCGCATTTTTTGTTCTTCCTTTCTTTCCTTCTCTCTACATTTTTTCCTTTTTTTTTTTATTTTTTACGAAACCGTATTCAACTATGTTTCGAGGTTTTCAGAGAGTATTATTTATTTATTTATTTATTTTTGTTTTTTGGCAGAACAAAGAATAAAAAATCAATTGTTCGTTTTTATTTTTATTTTATTTCTTTCAAATTTGATTTGGGTTATTGAAAAAGTAATAATTTTTAATACCTTCGAGTTTTGTAGTTGAAAATCAAAAATCGTGTAACTTGAATGGATATGCGTATGCATGTATGTAAATTCCGGGAAACGAGAACATATTGAAGAAATATATAACACGGGTATAGAAAAAAAAAAAAAAGAATAAAAAATAAAAACAGATATGCGCGCACAATCAACGTAACCATACTTCAATTCCTAGAAATGGAGGACAACACGAACATATATTCACTGAGAAGAAATAAATAAACAAATACATATAACCAAGGTAACTATCTAACATGTTAATTCTGCGAAATATTCAATGACTCATATTTATCCGTGTAAACATTATACTATTTCGTGTAAATCTGTAAATCGTTTGACATTCGACGCTCGACACTTGAACGAGACAGACGTGGTTTTGTGTTGCTCTAGGATTTTTCCATCTCCAGATCCGATTTGACAAATTCGTTGATTATAATATATATGTAAGTACGTACATATATATAATTTATATATATATATATATATATATATATATATATATATATATATATTGTAATATATATAAATATATATATATATATATATTGTAGGTATAGGTATAGGTACCAACTAAGTATGCAACTTATATAAGTATATATAAGTTGAATACCTTCCGTTAATTGATATTTTAAACATAGTTAATTAATATTAGAAGTAAGAAGATTGATGGAATCTATAATGATCTTTTGAACCATCTCATGTACATACATACATGTAAATCTCAAACGATTTACTTTTAGCAGTTCGTTCATGTATACCCACTTAGGTACATACGTAGAAGTTTCAATTTTAAAAAAGAATAAATCTGTTTTCTAATATTAGAATTATAATTATTGTCGTATTGTTTAATTTACGTATTATTAATCTAGGTTTATGAGATGATTAAGTGGAGTAATTATTAATATTATTTTCTCTTTCTCTCTCTCTCTATCTATCTATCTATCTATCTATCTATCTATATAATTGTTAAATCATCATTAACGTGACGCACTATTTATATTTAATGAAAGGAAACGTTATTGTTAAAGAATCGTTTAGAAACGTTTATACGAATTTAAGTGTGTTACCTGAGATAAATATGGAAAGTATAAAAAATTCAAATCGTAGTTTTAAATATTATATTTAAACGAGCATATATTTCTTCTATCTGAAGAAAAATAATATTCGATGGATAGGAGAGTTTTATCCGTCGAAAAGAAAAGAGTTTAAATTATACCGAATAATAAAGATATATGGTAATCAATAATACTTAAATATATATTTAAAATAACAAAATTCCGTACGTTTATTTTTCCATTAGAATGTTACCTCTTTTTCTTTTTTATTATTATTACTATAAAAAATTGTGATTTACGATCGTCGATGCACGAGATACGATAATATCAAATAAGATAAGAAAATTATATTCATCGATAATAATGTTAACGAGAGAGACAAAAAGAAGAAAACAAAAATATAAAAGAAGAAGAAGAAGTAAAAATAAGAAAAAAAAATAAACTGACCTTTCCGTAAACGCCGGCGCTGGAGAGTTCGTTTTCGATGACCATGACAATGATGCCGAACATTCCCATAACGAGTGCATAATCGCTTATGCGTTTGCGTTTTTCGAAGAGTGCCTTCCGTCTCCCGAGACGATAACCAACGTTAGGTTTGTGTTTGGAGCCAGGTCCTATACTACCAGCTGAGGGTCCTTTCATAGGGCCACCACCTAATACCCTTTCGTCGACGTAACGTGGATACTCGCTGTGGATACCGACTAGTGCGATTCCAGCATCCTCACCCGCGTTCGCGGCCCCTGCACTTCCGCAACCTGCACCTCCGATACCCCCTCCTCCTCCTCCTCCTCCACCACCACTGCTACCTACTCCACTTCCGACACCTCCAACACCACCACCACCACCACCACCACTTCCACCGCTGTTCTTCATCGCACCCGGAATCGAGAGTGTCGACACTGGCTTCCGCAACTGTAAAAAAATGCGTACAGTTTCGTAGTTAGAAATTTTTATTTATTTTTTTTTATCGTTCTTTCTTTTTCTTTTTGCTTCTTCTACTAGATCATTTTATTTTTTCTTCTTTTCGTTTCTTTTTTGGTTTGTTTGTTTGTTTGTTTTTGATTTTCGAATATACAATAGATCCCATCGTATAAAATTGACGATGGACGTAACGAGGTTGTTAATCATCTGTAACGATATTTCACGTAGTAGATACCTACGTGTATTATCCGTGTATCAGGTACTATTTCATTTTATAAAGGTTATATATGTGTGTATATATATCATATATATATATATATATATATATATATATATATATATATATATATATATCGTACATCGTTTATCGTTACTTCATATACAAGAAAGAAGATTCATTTCGTCCATAAGTTTTTAAGTATAATTTATACTCGGTATATTATATCGTGGTATATATATATCGTATAATGATGTTTGTAGTATCGAAGGTTATATGATTTAAAAAGAGTACTGGTATACAGATAAAATAATATGATTTTTATATTAGATAATTTCTTTTATTTATTTTTTATTTTTTTTTCTAAACACACGAGAGATAATTAGATTATTAAGGATTAAAATTTTGATAGCGTTCGGTATTATACATGGTGTATATATATATATATATATATATATATATATATATATATATATATATTTATATACACAAATTTACATTCGTATGAGAAACAAATGCAAAATTAATGATACGTTCCATATTTGCATGACTTATGTGACTCGAAACGGGTCTATCGCATTATTATCGATTATGACGCGTTAGTTTCGTCATTGGTTCATGGATATACATATGTGTACTGGTATGCTCTTTGCATAACTTTTTAATTGCGATTAGATTACTCGCGATTCTCAATTTACGTTAATGTCATCATTCTTACGTAATACCCATTTGTATCGTGTCACAGTAATAAGAACTAATTCGGACACGATTATTTCTTATCTGATCGATATTAATTTTGTTTCTTATTGTTAGTGTTCCGTTTTTTCTTTTATTTTAACGTTAATTTATAAACGGATATATAGAGATAACAAAAAATGTATACGAAAAAAAAAATAAAAAAAATGATAATAAAAACATACAGTATGCAACAAAAAATTTGCATGTCCTTGAAGATATGGAATTGTGTAAATATATAAAATGGTAACCTCTTCGTATATTTGTTTTACGCGAATTTATAATAACGTTGAATTTGAGAGTATCGAATTTCGAGAAAGATTTATTCGACGTTAGGATCTTAATTTAGAGACTTCCGAGTAACATGAATATCATCTAATCTTATTGAATAATTCATTCGTAGCATCATTAAGAAGTTATACGAAGTATCTACTTAAGTGTTAAATGTTAAGTGTCCTGATCCTTACGTAAATACAGTATAACGTGGGTCAAAAGTTTTCAGATGATTTCAAAAACTGATTACTCTGTTCTTATAACTTTTCGGGCTGTTGTAGCTTAAAACCAGTGTAATAGTTCTACAAATGCGAAACAGAAAAAATTAGTTTAAAACTTTGGCTAACAAGATTAATTGATCTTCAAAATTGTCCAAGAACTTTTGACTCTACCTGTACGTACGTATGTACATATGAGATTATTCGTGAAAGGAAACAGATTTTTTGTTCCTTTTATTTAATTAAAAAATCATGCAAGTTCGTATTACGTATTACGAATATACTTGATCGTATATAATATATGTTAGGTCGTCAAGGATGAAACTTGTAGAAAAAAAGGCATTTAGGCGTTAGTAACTACAAATTTTATCCTTGACGTCCTAATATATATATATATATATATAGAGATAGATATATAAGAGTGATACAAATTCTATTAAGTATCGACAGGTGCGATCCATTGCGATTATTTACATAGCATAACACACAAAACATTGAGTGCAATATATATATATATATGTATTTATTTATTTATTTAATTATTTTATTTTTAATTAGGAACGAGGTTAAGGGATTGAAGATTAAGTACAACGATAATAGTCGCCTATGTTCGATAAAGGATATCTGTTGAATGAAATAAAAAAATAAAAAAAAAAAAGAAGTAAAAATAAAAAGAAAAAGAAATAAAGTAGAACGTTTCGTGTATATAATTATATCGTGAAATCACGAAATCAAATCTGAAACGTTTTTTCAGCGTTTATTGCCTTTTAACGAAAGTTGCGTGAGAATTCGTGATGGTAGGAGAAGGAGGAGGGTTAACGAAAGACGAGAAAACGTAGGAGAAGGGTCGAGAAGCAATATATCTACCGTGGAAGGGAGGGTAAGATAAAGGGATATATATATATATATATATATATATATATATATATATATATATATATATATATATATATATCAAGGGAAATGAGTGTCACTATAATCGTTATCGAGTAAAGTAGCTCCGGTTGACCGGCTTTAATTGGTAATTCGAAAATATCCCCTCATTCGCATATTCTGTCTGTGTGTGTGTGCGTGTGCGAATGTGTTTGTGTGTTCGTGTCGAAGACGGGGTTACATGTAACAATATATATTGTGTATAATGCGGTTCGGTACCTTCTTTACTAAGTTAACTATTCAGAAATGATGATAGTTGAAAAAGCATTTAATGAAATTATATAATATCTTGGTGATAAGTAAGTTTCGTGTCATTGTAAACAAATTTATTAACTATATTGATACTTTTAGGGAGAAAGAGAGACAGAGAGAGAGAGAGAGAGAGAAAATAGTATTCGTATGATAAATAAATAACTATAACTTATATATATATATTTTTTTTCGTGAATTAATCTAATAAATACGATATTTTTTAATTGGATCAATAAAAAGTTTTGAAATTTCTTTTACCACTTTAAAAATAGCTATTATATTGATTTATAAATAAGTGTGATTTTGTTATATAATAAATTTCTTCCTTAGAACGTCACTTTAATAAATAAATAAATAAATATATAGATATACATATATCATAGGTTTGGTTATTTTATTACGCGATGGAAGTTACGTAATCGTAGTATATATTACATCGAACGAATAAGTAAAAATAAATAAATAAAAAAAAAAAAAGAAGTTAAAGGAAGGAGACAAAAGTCGCTTATAAAATATTCCGAATTCTTAACGATCTAAAGGACGGTACATTTAATAAATTTTATCGATGAATTATTCTCGTTATTTATCTTCCCCTATCGTCGGAGAAACTTTTCAAACTCGATATCGGTAAGTTGAACGAGAGGAAACGGCAAGTTAAATGCACGAGAGGAGATAAGGCTTATCTTTGGTGGAATAAATAAAAAAAAAAGAAAGAAAGAATAGAGAAGGAGAAAGTGGAGAGAAAGATTCATTGGTGATAGTGGAAGGAGGAAAAGCTTCCCTTTCTCTCTCTCTCTCTCTCTCTCTCTCTCTCTCTCTCTCTCTCTCTCTCTTATTCACGTAATGCTTTTGCCGATTCCACTATCCTACCATCTACGTTCGCTAAGGCGAGGATTGTCAGGGACAATATTTATTATTGCGACGATAGGCGAACTCGTAGAAAAGTTTTAAGCCCAGGTGTCTGGATAAGGAATGACTTTCGTGGTCGGCAAGTCGAGTAATGTTGAAAGGATCAACCTCGATTCGGACATCTAGTACTTATATAACGATCGTTAAAATGAATTTGTTGCTGTGAAATCTTTTACCAGCTTTAATGGTTACTTCGATATTTCTTCCTGAGCCGGTTTATTTTTTTCTTTTTTATTTATTTATTTATTTATTTTCTTTTTGTCACGAGAGCTTCAGAATGATAGGAATTATCGCAAATTCTACTTTATTTCTCTAATTACATATGCGTGTGTGTGTGTGTGTTTGTATCATTTAAAGTAATTATATATATGTATAGGTACTTTAAATAAAAATGTTCATTGCATTCCAGATAAATCGTAATTTTTTTTATGGGTAAAAATACACAAGGTGTATTATTATTTATTTCGTTTACGCATAAATAAAAGTATTCACGTGCAAAGGGAACAAAAAATTTATTTGTTTTTACGTTCGTTCTTTTTTCTCTTCTATTTCCTTTTTTTTTTTTTTTTTAGAATATAGCTTCTAAACGAGAACGTAGTTACATATATACACACACGCGTCAATCTATAACATACCAAGGTAAAAAATTTTAATCGTACTTCAGCTAAGATCGTAAATCTGTTCTTTTTCCTTTTTAATGTTTTGTCGCACGATCGAGTCGCGTTAAAAAAAAAAAAAAGAAAAAATTGAAGAGAAAAACGTAAATTATCCGGAAAAACAGAAATTCTTTTACCTGGTTAATTTAACGTGCGATTATATTATTTCTTTTTCGTCCTCTTTTTGTCGTTTCGATATCTTCCTAAAGGGGGCATTAACTCTCGACGTTTGAAATTTGTGTAATATTCCTTCGTGTGGTGTGTGTGTGCGCGCGCGCGCACGAGTTTGTGTGTGAGTGTTATAGCGTCGCGAGATCGGAGAAAATGTTAGGGAATCGACGATATATACGAAATAACGTTTAATGAGCGTTCAAACGTCGCGTCGAACGATGCATAACGAGGACAATGCCAACGGACCGCGAAAATGGCTTTGGCGTCGCATAAAGTCGAGACCTCGTGCAATTTCACGCGAATTCGAAGGCGAAGACGACTACCTATATTAAATTATTGCGGATCAATTATTTCTTAGACCTCGTTCGGGCTCGCAAGAAGAAAGAAAGCTCGATTACGATCATTCAAGATATATTCTTATTTTCTTCTTCATTTCGATGCGTTTATTGTTTTGTTTTTGTAATATGTATTTTTCTTTTTCCTTATCTTTTCTTTATTAATGGAAATAATTATCTCACCACTTATTGTACGTTTCGATAGATTAATCGAAACTTTCAGCTTAACCGTTTATAAATGACGTTCAAATCACGAACATATGCGTTGTACGTAAATACGTCGAGGTGATTGCAAAAGTTTATACGCGATTTTAAAAATCAATTAATATTCTTTTACCCCGCCACTTTATATTTTGTTTCAATATTTCCCCATCCCCCTCTATCCCCTTTCCTTTTTTTTTTGTTTTTCGCGAATTTTAAAAACGTTCCTAGGGGTTTAAAGTCGTCCGACGAAAATTTGTTATAATATTTTTCGATCGATAAGGATTAATGATTTTTATTTTCATTTTTATCTCTCTCTCTTTCTCTCTCTCTCTCTCTCTCTGTCTCTTTCGACGAGCGCGATCGCAAACGATATGACGATATTTGTGATAAAAAAAAAAAAAAAGGAAGAAGACACGAAGTGTCTCCTGTATTCGATTTTTCAGAAGTTTCTTATCACACGTTTACACAGTTCTTTCTTGCATTTCTATAAGAAATGAAAGGAGGAGGAGGAGGAGGAGGAGGAAGAAGAAGATAAAAAAAGATGAAAGAAAGAAAGATCTTTCACGTAGGAGAGATACCGTATACAATAATACATCGGAACGTGTAACAGTACGCGACGAGAGACACATGTGTCGACTTTCAAATTCTTCTTTCTCTACTTTTCGTTTGGCGAAAGGGAAGCGTACATGGAAAACTGATTTATCGGATAAAATGTCGGTACGTGGCTGGAAATCACAAACGATCGCGTTCTTTTTAAGTATCGAATAAAAGAAAATCGATGCCTTGATGATATACTTCTCTTTTTCCTAGTTTGAACTTAACTCGTTTGCGATATATCGATGAGTTTTCACGAAGTTCGTTCTCTCTCTCTCTCTCTCTCTCTCTCTCTCTCTGATACTCTTCCGCAACAACAAAAAAAAAAAAATGGAGCAAAAAAGTAAGCAAACGAAAAAGAAAATCAAGAGGACAGTTTTATCACAAAAGATTTCACTTTCTTTACTTAATCTCTCTCTGTCTCACACACATATACACACACACACACACACACACTCTTCTTAATCTTTTTTTCTCTGATTTGTCCTTCCTTTCTTTTCTCTCTCTCTCTCTCTCTCTCTCTCTTCTTTTTATTTATTTTTCACTTACCCACCCCCCACTCCCGCCCTATCTTTGTCGTCTCTTGTCGCTTTAGATAGCATCCTCTTTTACTTTTATTTATTTTTTTTTCTTGTTGTTGTTGTTATTGTTGTTGTCCAGAGCAAATGGGATATCGTGCACATAATGCGCTCCTTGCAAACGGAAGACTTGATGCGTTACGATAAATTAGAGTTTTCGAAGTAATCTTCAGTAAGAACGCTTAAATGGGGTTTTCATGTAACGAAGCGATATCTCGATGAGGAAAAGAAGAGGGAGAAGTGGATGAAGAAGAAGTAGAGGTAGTAGTAGAAGTAAAAGAAGAGGCTGTGAACCTATGACTCTTGCTCTCTCTCTCTCTCTCTCTCTCTCTCTCTCTATCTATCTATCTATCTTTCTTACTTTTTCCCTTTTCTTCCTTGGTTTTTTTTCTCACCTCGCTGCTTTTTTCCCTCCCTTTCCCTGTTCTTCCCCTCTTCATCTCTTTCTCTCTCTCTCTCTCTCTC
>OU427000.1:4325680-4338180 GCA_911387935.1 Dolichovespula saxonica | reverse complement strand
TATAATATATATATATATATATATATATATATATATATATATATATATAAATTATTATAAATATTTTTTTGATATATGTATATGAAAAATTTTGTTAAAAATTTATGTCACTCGATTTATTATTTTTCATTTAATCTCGATTTGATTCTACGCAAACATCGTTTTATCTCTCTTTACAATAAATGCTTGAACGTTGAAATATCGAGCGAAGAGAGAGAGAGAGAGAGAGAGAGAGAGAGAGAGAGAGAGAGAGAGAGAGAGACGAAATTCCGTCGAACTAGGAATTTTCACAAAGTACAAAGGCACTCCCATATTCGGTACACATTTTATATTTTGTATTCATCCTGGTATTCGTGGAAAATTATATTACGTAATTACTCTTCTTTTCTTCTATTCCAATAATATTTTGTGTGTGTGTGTGTGTGTGTGTGTGTGTGTGTGTGTGTGTGTGTGTGTGTGTGTGTGTGTGTGTGTGTGTGTGTCTATATATATATATATATATATATTCGTACTAAATTATTTTTCTCTTCGAACATAACGAGATCTATAAAAATATATAATATATAGTTTCTATTTATTGAATCATTTTTGTATTTTCCTTTTCTTTTTCTTTCCTTTTCCTTTTTCTCTCTTCTTATTTATTTTTCCTTTTTTTTTTCGTTCAAAGAAATCATTCGAATACGTTCTTAAGCTTTCAAGAGTTAACTCGCAAATATTAAGATGTTTATTCATCGTCAAGCGAAGCGAAGCAAAAGAGAAAAAGATACGATGAGTTCGTTAACGAAGCTAATTATCATCTTTTTATATTCCTAACTATCGTAATATCATTCGATTCGTATTTGCAAAAAAAAAGAAAAACAAAAAAGAAAAGAGAAGAAAGAAAGGAAGAAAGAGAAATAAAAACTTGAAAAGTTTTCTTCGTGTCTCTCTTTTTATTTCTCTCGTCGAGAAGCCGACGATCTTAATCGAAAGAAAAATTTGTTTGAGAATTCGATATAACTTTGAGAGTAAGAGAAAAAGGAGGGGGAAGAAGGAGAATAAGAGATGGAGACAGAGAGATAAAGGGAGATAGAAATAGAGATAGAGAGAAGGGATGCAAAAAGACTAATCGTTTAAAGTCCTTAACGAATGTCATTAAATCGCGATCAATCTATCTTGTCTTGTCTTCTATCTTGTTTACCATTTTCTAGAGTATCCCGTCAAGGATTTCTCTCTCTCTATCTCTCTCTTTCTTTTTCAATCAATCTATCTATCTATCTATCTACCTATCTATTTCTCTATCTCTCTTTACCCTCGTATATTAAATTCTCTCTATAATTTCGTTAACGAGCATAAGCGTTTAGAAGCGGCAGCGAGCAGTATCGTTTAATTCTCAAGAGTGTGAAGGGATGTAGAGGGATGGTTCTTTTCTCGCGCGCGCGCGCGCGCGTGTGTGTAGTAGTATGTATTTCGCATACTCGAACCGTTTAGTACTTCTATCGTTGTCGTAATCGGAATTTCCTATTAAACGTGGGGTAATTGATTTTCAAACGTTTACACTCGTAAAAGATTTCATTCATTGATCGTTCATGACGATTAATACATATTAATAATCTCATAATCTCATTAATCGTTTACGATGATTAATAAATATTACAATCTCATTAATCGTTTATAATGATTATTTATAAATATTATTTATAAACATTATAATAAACACGAATCGTTCATAACTATTAACAAATGTAATATTACAAAAATCGTTCGGTAAAGTTTTAAAATTCATAAATCGATACATAATGTACGTACATAAACGCGTGTGTACATACGTGTGTGTACATATCGATCTCGTCTACCGTTTCCATTGTTTTTTCCTTCCACTTTTTCTTTTTCGAATCGAACGTCAAGAACGAATTGTAAACGAAGAAGAATCGGACGTTCGGGGATTGTAGAAAATAGAGAAAAAAGTAGAAGATGGTTGAGAAGGAGGATGAGGTGGAGGATGAGGAGAAGGAGGAGAAGGAATAGGAGTTGGAAAAAAAAAACTGTAACGAGTCTGTCGTTGAAAATGACGAATGTCGTCGACGATATTTTTGATGGGGTGGGGGAAAGGAGTGACGCGGGAGAGGGGACGGGGAGAAATTCGATAGAAACGTGTCGACCGTCGTTATCAGAAAGAATTATCACGGTTTGCCAATGTGGTTTCACAAGTTAAAGAAAACCTTTATTAATTCAATCGCGATAATCGTTCTCGGCGATCCTTAATTTTCGAATGTTTCCGGCGATTACGCTGTACGTCAGAACGAAATGTGAGATTTCTAATCGAATTTTTTATTTTTTTTTATATACAAATAGAGAGAGAGAGAGAGAGAGAGAGAGAGAGAGAGAGAGAGAGAGAGAGAGAGAGAGAGAGAGAGAGAGAGAGAGAGTGAGAAAGAGAGACAATGTACTATAGGAAAATATATAGGAAACGTTTAGAGGGAATAGATTTAAATGAAAAGACAAAGGTTCTGATTGGTGGCTAATAATACATTATCCTTGTGTTTAATTATCTCGAAATTTGTGCGTTTCAAATGAAAATCAATGAATGAATAGATGAATGAATGAACGAATTATGTATACTCGTGTTTGATATATTATAATATAAATGTTATTTCTTTGATAAAAATGTGATATGTGTGCATATATATATGTACGTATGTACGTATGTATAAACGCACGAATGTATTCATGCTCGATATAAGGAAACATCAGTAATGGTGAAGTGTTGCTTTTTATTTGACTTAACAAAAAAATTTTTCTTTAAACCTACTCTTTCTTTCTTTCTTTTTTCTTTATTTAATTTTCTTAATCCTTTCGTTAAGCAAAGGCGACTGCAAATTATAACCAACCTACTCCCATCTTTTTCCCTTCCTTGACTTTAGTTGAACGCACGTTTTTATATTAAAAGGTGATTATAGTTATCCGTCTAAATTTTTGCATGACTGAAAAACCTTTTTAAACCTTTAAAACCTTTTAAATTAGCAACGTTGGCAACATCTTGGTTATCCGGCAACGTTTCAACCGAACTGCTCATTTTTTTTATCCTATACGTATGTTCACATATAAAATTTATAATTTGTAACGATTTGCGATATGAAAATTGAAATATGAGAAAGCAAATATTTACATATAGTACGACAAAGTACTCTTATGTTAAACGCGTATAATAGCTTTAAAGGGAAAGGGTTGAATATTGAGGTTGCATTTGTTGCTAATAGAAACCTATAATGTACGTAGCTCTCTGTGTGTATGCTCAGCGTATGTGTGTGTGAGTGGGGGAGGTTTGTAAAATATTAGGTATTCCGTTCTTTTTCCCTTTTCTTTTCTTTATATTGCTTTCATTTTTTGCTTTTTTTCTTCTTTTCTTTTCCTTTCGTTTCTTTATATATCGTTTATGTTTAAACGTTTAGAATATTTTTGTTTGATGACGTGACATAAGAGAATAAAATATGACGTTATTATAGAACATTTTCAGAGAAGGAAGGCGTAGGATATGATTGAATTATATACGTGTGTGTGTGTGTGTGTGTGTGTGTATGTGTGTGTAGTGTGTGTGTATAGAGTTTTAGTTTAACTTGCTGTAGGGAACGGATGTCGTTGATATTTGAATGATAGGAATCGTTGAAAAGGGATCGCGAACATGTGCGGAGCGATCCGCACAAAGGAGAGTCCGTGACCGCAGTGAATGATGTGACAATTGTGCGGTGTATATATATATATATATATACACACACACATACATACATACGTTATGTATAGTTGGGAACATAACGAAAGAACGATTTTGCGTGAATTAACTTCGAAAAGGAAGTGTTCGTCGACCGGAGAGAAGATAAGCATGTACTTGAGCGTGTGTGTATTTGTTTTTTTTTGTGTACCCGAGCGCGCGCGCGCGCTCGTGTATGTGTCTGGATGGATGGATATGTTTGAAAAATGTCTTTCAAATAAATGAAGAACGATCGTTCATTCCTTTTTCCTTTCCCGACGAAATGTTTATTTAACACGTTTTATATACGAGTTATACCACCTACCGATAAAAGAATTTTCATTAAAATATGAATGAAGGTGCGCGTTGTGTGTTGATATTAACACTGGTTAATTTAGCCGGGTAACTCGCGAAGAATCTATTAACCCCTGCATTGTTCGAAGCCTTTGTTGTATCTTGCACGGAGAACTGAAATTGTTTAATAGTATATATATATATATATATATATATATATATATATATATATTCCCTCTACCTCTCTCTCTCTGTCTCTCTGTCTCTCTATCTCTCTATCTCTATCTATCGATCTATCTCTTTTATTTTCTGTGTATATGTATGTATGCGTGTGTTTCGATTCTACATAGAAAAATTGATATTATTCACGCCAGTGAAACTAATCTCGAATAGATTAGATATGCATACCTCCGTATGTACATACGTATATGCATTTTCTTAAATTACTTTCGACGGTGTTATCAATGAAAGAGACAATAAAAAATTAAAAATAAATAAACAGGAAAAGAAAAGAAATTCTCATTCGATCTTAATCACTATTATTAATCGTTCCAAATTAATAATATACAATACACATACATTTGCCGGCTGTCTTCTTCTTTTTTTTTGTTTCATTTTTTTCGTTTCACAAACCCATGGACATTTATTTATTTAATTTTGTTTTCTCATCTTTATCGTCCCATGGATCATTTTTTTTTTGTATTACAGTCCCGTGACGTTTGTTTATTTAATTTCTTTTTCCCATCTTTATGGTCCCAATGGTTTTTTCTTTTTCTTTTTCCCTTTTTTCTAAACACGATTTCATTCCATTTATGTATTACACGTTCTATGTGAGTTGGAATATTTGTACTATTTGAATTTGGGTCAGTTAGTCGTGTTCGAGTCACGACCATTGTGTATATATACATATATATGTGTATGTGTTTATATATATATATATACATTACTTAGGAATTCTGAGAATGACCGATGCAATCATCACCGAGGGAGCTTTTCTAACAATTGCATTCTTACGAACAGAGTTACCCTATGTTTCGGTTTGTAACCCTCGAACGATAGAATAATATTATCTTTTACTTTTTATTTTTCTTTCTTTCTTTTTTTTTTCGCTCGATAATATATCCCGTCACTCCTATTTCTTTTTTTCTTGACAATTCTACTCGTCATTCCTATTATTTTCTTCTGCTTTTTTTGTTTACCCAACCATTTCGTCGTCGTTCAATTTAGATACGTTCATTAATTGTAATCTAATTAAATTTATTACTGCCGTTTGACGGTAAAGGAAAAAGAGGGATATAATAATCGGTCCACGTTAATATCGTTATTACTTCACTTCATCGGTAATGTCTTCTTGAAAAATGATACGAGAATATTCGTATGCATGCATGCATGCATGCATGTGTGTATGTATGCATGTATGTATGCATGTATGTATATGTGCGCGCAACCTAAGTTCGTTGATATCCCTTACGTGCACGCGCACATTTACATAAGTATTGTGCCTTTGAACTTTCCGCTTTGCGATCTATCGCATGTCATAGGGGACGATATATGGAGTAGTACTTGAAAGCTTTCACGTTTCTTATTCTTCTACTTTCTTCTTCTTCTTCTTCCTTGTCTTCCTCTTGTTCTTATTCTTTCTTTTTTTTTTTTTATTCTTGTTTTACTATTATTTTTGTCTTTTCTTTTTCGCCTCCTCCATTTTTTTCTTTTCTTTTTTTTTCTCTATTTTAAGCCGATGAAACTTGAACGAACTCTCGCGGGAATATTGTCTGGCCAGTGTATCTCTCTCTTACTCTTTACGTCGAGACGTTTTGCATCGTAAATCTCATACACATAGCTCTAAAGCTTCTCTTCTTTCTTTCTTCCTTCCTTCTACTCCCTTGTACCCCTTCCCTCACCGCCTCTCTCACTCTCTATCTTTATCTCTCTCTCTCTCTCTCTTTCTTTTTCTTCTTTTCTGTCTTTCTCTTTTTCTCCCTGCGTTAAAATATGTACATATTTAATCGAACGCGCTTGATCGTCCTACATGGAAATGCGATAATTTACTTGGACGCCACGATGTCTGCCGAAAGGAGTTTACGAAATGGACAAAATGGTAAAATGTTATTCGGTGATTTAAAGAGCCGACTTTTAGCCGACTCTCGGCGTCGTTATTATCGACGTAGAGTAGTTTTCCCTAAACGTTCAATTCAATTCAATGGCCCGCAAGAAACAAATCCAGTAATTTTTACCAGTGGATTTTTTATTCATAAGTGTAATGAAACTTTAAGTAATCGACCGATTCATTCGGTCTTCCATGCCAAATGATATTATTATTGTCCTATATGCATCGTTGATTAAACTTCTGTAACTTCACGTAACTATAATATATCACGAATTTGAATATTTTCATATCTTATCTTATTTTATTTTATTTTATTTTATCTTTTGAAAGTTTCATTTTGCCTCATTATACCTCGAAGTTCATTGTTACTTTCCTGTCCGAAGTTTTAAATACTTCTTTTTTTTTTATTAGCGTCACGATATAACTATTATATCATTCTTTTTTTTTTGTATAGATTGAAGCAAATTGATTTTACCTAGGCTTGATAAGATTAGATTCATTTTGTATCGATTTTAAATTACATCTAGTTACTAAAATATATATATAAAAAAAAGTGAAAAGAATAGAAGTTGCGGGTATAATCTGTGCATATTGTTGCTTTAGTTTACTCGTCGTTTTTATTCCCAATTGCATTTGTTGTAAACGATTTGATTATAAATAAATAAATAAATAAATACATGTATGTAATATTTTACATTAAAATTTGTTTATAATTTCGCAATCATCGGGAGGACTTTTTTTTACTTGAACGTTCGTTCATAAATTTTTTACTTTTTTTTTTTATTTTGTTATTTTTGTACCACGAAAGAACTAAAAGATGGCATTGAAATAAATATAAATTGCCCGGTCGTTATCAGACATCGGATGTGAACCGTTGGATACTTGCGTCGGGCATTTAACGGGCCTTTTTCGAAATGAAACTAATTCTTTCTCGGTAAAGTGATCTATCTCGGCGGAGCCGCATCGTTTTAGTTTCGTTTGTCTTGTCACTTGGTGATTGAGAGAATTGAAAAGCGAGTACAGCTAATTCACGAGAGCGTGCTTAGCGTTCTTAGCGTACTCATCGGATCGTACTCGTTAAAACTTCCATCGTGATTTTTAATGAATTTTTCTTTTACGATGTATTTCCTTCCTCTCTTCCTTTTTATTTTATTTTATTTCCTCGTTCTCGTATTTATTTTCACGAATTTTTTATTTAATTATTTTTTTTTTTGATTTTACGAAACATCGACTAATCCTTCGAATCATCGAGAAATTACGAAAATGAATAATACATTTTTTCCTATATTTAGGTTGTCAGGAACGTATCGAAGTGATACGGTACAACGAATTTTTAATGGCAATTAAATATATATATATATATATATATATATATATATATATATATATACATATTTTTTTTTTCTCTTCATATTTTTCCCTTCAAAATGATCATTCGAAACAATCTCATCGCATTTCAACCTACTGAAGGTCAGGCAGATTGTTTTATGTTATGTTACACATGATAAGCAACCGAACGACCAATTTTGAGACCCCCGTAGCGTCTTAAGTTGGCTTAAGGGTGGGTTGTATGGTCATTGGTCCCTATTAAAAAGTTGTTCTACGGGGGATCTCTTCGACGGACCCTACGGATGTATGGGTGGAAAACATTTTAGGACACTCAGTATGTATATGTATATATATATTTTTTTCTTTCTTTCTATAAATGTCACGTTTGTCGCTTGCTTTGATTTTTTTTTTTTTTCGTTATCGCCGTTTTACTCTTCCTTTTTTTTCCATTTTTTCTTTCTTTTTATTTTTATTCTTCCACACGATTGGTCGCTCGGCAGTTACCGAGGTAAAAATCCAGTCGAAACGCTATTGTTCGCAATTTTTATGGATGGTTACTTAATCTGCATGCAGGAGCGAAATAAACTCTTTCTGTTCTCTTCGGAAAAAAAAGAGAAAAAAATGATGAAAAGAAAAAATACAAAATAAGGAAGGAAAGAGGAGAGAGAGAGAGAGAGAGAGAGAGAGAGAGAGAGAGAGAGAGATATGACGATATTAAATAAAACATTAGAAACTCTCGAAAAGACTATACTGTTTTTGCAATTTCTAGCCATTCGTATACGAGCGAAAAGAAAAAGGAGGAGAAGGAGGAGGAGACGTATTCGCTAGGGAATATTCTGTGGACGGATATGTCGGTTTTATCTCTCTCTATTCTCACGTATAACGTTTCGTATACGTTTATACCTCGCTTTAGAATGCTTATCTTATTATCAAATACTTGGTCGTGTATATGCACTGTTACTTTTTCAAAAACTTCAATATCGAAATACCTACAACTTCTCTGTATTTTTCAGATTTTTAAGATAAAACTGACAACACGAGATAGTTCCGTTTTATCTTTTCTTTCTTTTTATTTATTTTTTTTTTTTTTATGTTTTTTTGCACATTTAAATTTCATGTAATATTCATACGAATGTGTGTGTGTGTGTGTGTATACATATATATACTTGAAAGAGGTATTCGTATTCTTCGTAAAGTTTAAAACGAAAGTCCCTAGGGTTGGGGATCTCTAGCTGAAGGGATCCTAAAGGTAATTTTTTTAAAAATCAATTACTCCTTTACTTGACTAGGTAGATTTTTTGTCAGTCCTGCAGTCTTGCAAGCCGAGCTCGCAGTTTTACAGTCTGGGAGAGAAAGGAGAGGAAAATAAAAAGATAATTAAAAAAGAAAGACGAAGAAGAAAAAAGAGAAAAGAACAGATATAAAAGAGAAAGGAAAGAAATATTAGCCCGAAAGTTCTCGGGAAAGGGTAATTGATTTTTAATATCGCCTAGTGGGAACCTTTTTGTCCTCTTCTTGTATTATGCATTTACGTACTTCAAAGAAAAAGTAAAAAAAAAAAAAAAAAAGAAAGAAAGAAAGAAAAGAAAAAAAACAGATCTTAAGGAACAAATATATATATATATATATATATATATATATATATATATGTATATAGATAGATAGATAGATAGATAGACAAATATGTAGACTCACTAAACCTATCGGATAAAATTTGAAAGATTTTCCTTTGTTCATAAAACTTTGATAACTAAGAAAGTGAGTTAGTAAGGCATAGGGAAAGAGAGAGCAAGATAGAAAGAGAGAGAGAGTGAGAGAGAGAGAGAGAGAGAGAGAGAGAGAGAGAGAGAGAGCAAGTGCAAGAGAGCAAGAGTGTTGATCAGATTTGACGAGTCGAGTTTTCGAACTACGGTCGAAATGTTATCGTGAGAAGAAAGAGAGAGAAAGTGAGAGAGAGAGAGAGAGAGAGAGAGAGAGAGAGAGAGAGAGAGAGAAAGAGAGAGAAAAGAGGGTGCCTCTCGTAAGGATAAAGTGGGTCGTCAATTTCGTCCTGTGTATATGAACCTCCTTTCGGGCTCGAAGGAGTAACCGTAGAGAAAACGTGATCGGAGTGGTAATGTTAGGCCTCCATAGCTGAGTCAACGCAAATTACCGAAAAGCTTGCCAGAGAACGTGGCGGTTTCTCTTCTCTTCCCTTGCTTCTCTAAGCCTTACAAGAGCCAATTCTCTTTCTTTCTTTCTTTCTCTCTCTCTCTCTCTCTCTCTCTCTCTCTTATATCTTTTCTTTGGTTATTCATCTCACACAGGGATACTTTCATATAAAATATAAGTTTTTCAACTATACAGGTAAATAGTTACGATTTACGTGCGTACATATGTACGTGTAAGTGTGTAACATTCCGTAATAAGACATATTTCAAAGAATCGTGGCGACAATTTCAACGTACTCGAACCCATCATCTACTCTCCGAGATAGTTAAGAAAATTGAATAGGGAAAGCCCCGTGGTTTTACCTAGTAATATAATAAGACTTGGCAAAGAGTAGTGTGTGCGCGTGTGTGTGTGTGTGTGTGTGTGTGTGTGTGTGTGGGTGGGTGGGTGGGTGTGTGGGTGTGTAACAGAGAGACGAGGAAAGTTTCTCGAAAGGTCGTGCGAGAAGGGAAGAAGTACGCGCGTGGATGCACCAAAGAAGCTTTAATAGTTCGAGATCAAGTTACTAGATACATTTGAACGATCCCCTTTTACTCTCGAAACTTTCATTGACTCGCCTTAGTACCTGGTATATATTTGTTTAGCACAAATAATGCATTGTTTACTTTTCTTTACTCTTCTGGCGCTTTCTCTTTTTTCTCCTTTTTGTTTTTTTACCCTATATTTTTTTTTCTCTCTTTTTTCTTTTTTTTTCTTATCTTCCGACAATCTCTCCGAAGATTATCATACTTCTATAAATCGTCCTTCAATCGTATAAGGACTTTCAACATTTTTTGACCTACTTTTCGTTTTTTGTTTTTTCTTTTTCTTTTTCTATTTGTTTATTAATATACCAACCTTTTCAATGACATTTACATCCAGTTCTCCTTCTCCTCAAGTTAGATCCGGCGAATCCACGAGACAGGTGTCACCGTTAGAACTTGTGTCAGTTTTTTCGTTGATAATATTCACTATCTCGTTGAACACAGCGCGTTCCTTCGACTCCATCGCGATTATAAATATTCGTTCGTCAATGTACATGAATTCACTAATCATCATCGGAACTATTTAATAGTTGATCGCACTATATCTGTCACGAATATATATTAATATATATATATATATATATATATATATATATATAATATAACATATAATATAATATATATATATATTAATATATACAATGTCGATATATTAAATCGTCAAGGATGAAATTTGTGGTCAATAATGCTTGATTGCCTTTTTTCTAAAAATTTCATCTTTGACGATCTAATATATATATATATATATATATATATATATATATATATATATATATATATATATAGATATATAAATATACACACTTTCCCTCCCTATCTTTATTTTGAATTTTATTCCTCTCTGGCTGTTGTTTTCTTAGATCGAAATCACTGCCAGGTGCACGTTGATTAATACTTTCAAAAAAGACATAAAAAATAATAAAAAAAATGATTAAAAAAAAAGAAAAAATACGTCGAACCGTACTCCTCGAGATGACTCGTGCGTTCGTTCGTACGTTAAGTTGAATGTTGAGTTAAGTGAACGATCGTTTTCTTTAGCGTGTAATAAAGAAGAAATAGAGAAGAGAAGAGAAGAGAAAGAGAGAGAGAGAGAGCAAAGACGAGAAAGATATGAGGAAAGATTGAGATGAAGATAAAAGTAACGAGAAGAAAATGAGGATAAAGGAAGGAGGAAAGAAAGAAGGGGAACAAATTACTTCTGAGAAAAGTGTTGAATGGATACTACTCAAACAATTCGCTGAAATCTCCAATATTTTTTCTCGATCAACGCTGACGCGTTGCAATTTCTCCCTATGTATTCCTACTTTTACCCTTTTTTTCTCAACGTGTCTTTCCTTTCCCTCCTCATCCCCATCCCCTTTCCTCCCTTATTTCTCTCTCTCTCTCTCTTTTTCTTTCTCTTCCTCCCTTTCCTTTTTTCTTCCTTTTTTCTTCTATCTTCGTTGCAAAGACACTCGTATTTTTGTTCGTAGAAAGGGGTTCCAAGGACTGGCAAGAAAATTGGGATATTTGTCGCGCGTTCATCCTATTCTAGTTCATCGTATAGTAGAGACTTTCGAAGGTTTCATCGTAGGTTCATCGATGGTTCATCAAAGAACTACTCGTCCTTTCGAGGTTTCCCTCACACGGTAAAGGTCAATTTTGTTTTTTCTGTATATCCGTCTATCTATCCGTCTATCCATCCATCCATCCATCCATCCATCTCTCTCTCTCTCTCTCTCTCTCTCTCTCTCTCTCTCTCTCTCCCTCTGTCCCACATGTGTATGTTGAACCTTCGTTTAATAGTCGGCAAACGGAACAGTGTCATCGCGATAATAATCGATGGACGACGAATAATCGATGTGTTCCAATTTAACGAGCGAAAGTCGACCATCCGCGATAACCTCCGAACGCGTAACTCGAAATCATAACTGGATGCAACAACATCTCTGTCTATCTCTATCTCTCTCTCTCTCTCTCTCACCGACTCTATCTCTTTCTTTTTCCGTATCTGTCTTTTTCTTTTTATCTCAATTTATCTGTCGTACTTCTCGCATTTAAAATTGGTCACACACGTAGCACTTTCTCCTCTTTATCTTTTTACTCTTTTTTTTTTTTTTTTTTTCTAGAAAACCTGGTAAAATCGAACGTAGCTTGTACGTGTATATGTATGGATGTATCTATCTATGTATTCCCGGTTGTTCATACTTGTTCCGTTGCTCCATATGAACCAGAACGAAACGTTATTGGTTTTCGTTCGGAGAGATATGATGAAGTTTGATTGCGAACAAACGCGGGCACGATTTTATGCTCTCACTGCGCTACCACT
>OU427000.1:4283180-4315680 GCA_911387935.1 Dolichovespula saxonica | reverse complement strand
CGTGTTTTCGTTCTATTCGATATTGATAAATAATTTAAGGCGTCATTCGGGGGGAAATAAGAAAGAAAGAATAGATGATACTTCTTTCTAACATATGAATATGATTATAAAATGCTGCACTGCTGCAAATGACGTATACATACTCGTTAAACCGTACATTCATTTCCATAGGACGTATACATATCTACTTTATGAAGTATTCAATTCAAAACCATGGATTCGTTTAATTAGAGGAAGTATATATATATATATATATATATATATATATATATAAACGTTTTCACGAGATTCGATATCAATACGCTGGGGTGGGGGATGGGGGGAGGATATTAATTAGGTATACATTGCTCTTTAACCCTTCGATCTTTTATTATCGACATAAATGTTTTCGGACATCTCGATAAACGTATTTCAATAATAATTGTATATCTGTGTGAGGATATTAATGTCGTAGGTAAAAAAAAAAAAAATAGAAAAAATTAAAAAGAACAATGAAAAAAGAAAAATGAAAAAAGAAAATAAAAAAGTATAAAGCAAAATAAAGAAAGAAGCAACAGTTATTTCTCGAATGGTGGAGATCGGTTCGTTTGGTCGGATTTTTTGGGATGAAAAATGCGTAGATAAAAAAAATATATATTTTTACGTATACAATATATATATATATATATATATATATATATATATATATATATATATATATATATATGTAGTAGTAAGATTTAATAGATAAATAATAAAGTAGACGACGACCTCAACGGACGTTAGAGAAGGGACCTTTTATTTTTATACTATCTTATGTTATATCTTTTTTATGTAAATTTAATGAGAGATTGAGAAAATGAGAGTGTGCGATAGAGAAAGAGAGAGAGAGAGAGAGAGAGAGACTCGTAGCAACAATAAACATAACGAAGGAGAAACAATAACGATCCCGGAGCATACGTTTTACATTGTCGATTATCCGTTTATTAATATAAAAATTAATTCGTACTTCATAAACATATCGACATAATAATACACCTTTATCTAATATTTATAAGTAAAATGGCGCATTATTATGTGTATTCGTTAGAAATTAGGTCTGATATAAATGTTGATATCAGGAAACACGAATAAGATCATCGTTTGATATACTATAATAATAGTTCACACGCATATAGTAACGCCATTAACTTTTCGATTAATTAGATTTAATGGGGGGTTTGTTACAGTTGAAGCGTTAACGTTTGACGATAAGAGGGGATGGTATTGTTAGACGATACTTTATCTATCTATCTATCTCTACTCTCTGTCTATCTCATTCTCTCTCTCTCTCTCTCTCTCTCTCTCTCTCTCTCTCTCTCTCTCTTTCTATCATCTATCTATCTCTTTCTCTCTCTATCTCTATCTCTCTCTCTCCCTCTCTTTCCATGCATCCTACGTTCCGTACCTCGAAGAAGACGTTTGAGCGTAGCTAGAAACTAGGTTGTCCTCGCGTTAAAGAGATAATTCGATTTTGGCTATATTTTGTAATACGATCGCTCGCCATAGTGCATCCTAAAACGGATAGCATGCAAAGGGGCCAAACTTCGTAAAATCTTTTTGACCTTGACTAAAAGATTCTACACTATATGGATCTCGTTATTTTCTATGTTATAATACTTTCTATTATTAATATATATATATATACATATAAATAAATAAATAAATAAATATATATATATATATATATATTTATATGTACGCATATATTCGTTTTAAATATATTCTTTTTCTGGCTCTTCGCATATCGATTCTAATCGTTAGATGAGCGTCTCTAATGACGTTCTTTCTACTCCATTTTTTTTCTTTTTCCTTTTTTTCTTTTTTTTTTTTTTAGTTCGAAACAATAATATGACAGTTCTCGATAATGATAATCAAGAAAATCGTAAAATATATTTCATATAGTTTTGCAATAATAGAGATCGATAAGCGCACCGATGATATTATTTTTCAAGTCGGATTCTATGATATTCATAAATATGGTTACGATCTGTGCTCGTTCTAGGTATTCGTTGAAAACGATGAGAGAAATATACCTCGTTCGTCTTATCATATCCCATTTTTGGCCTTTAAAGAGCATTATCTTTCGCCTCATACTATAAATATATATCTATATATCGTTCACTTTATAGGTAATGGTGTATTTATAGGTAATGACGAAAAAAAAATTATATTAACGAAAAAAAAAAGAAATATTTATATATTACGACAATAGATTACATATTTACGAAAAAAATAAAATATAAAAAATAAAAATAAAAGAAGTTCGATATTTTTCGAGTCAGAGGAAGAATGAATCTTTTTTTTTGACAAATTACGACGAAGTTTTACGGACGTTTTGTACGTTCTGTGTAAGTCGACAATTCATCGTCGCGGCAACAATTTTATCGAAGTGACAAAAAATCATCGACGACATTTTCACGTACCTTCAAAATCGATTTCACATACACACAAACACACACACACACCTACGTGTATATACATTTGGTTGTCGGTGGTAGGTATTATGTATTGTACGATGTTGATAACAAAGCACAATTCGAGAGAACGTTACGTGCCCGTTTGCTGAGGGACCAAATTATATAATTTGGTGTACAACGAAATTTGTGGGGAAAATTTGCTCATTCATGGAAATACGATATAGTAACTTCGTTAATGGGACATAACTGACACGAATATTTTTGAGTTAACAATCGCCGACAATCGTCCGTTATATTATAATTATTTTATTGTTTAATAATGTCGTATTTTCGTTATATTCCAACGAGTGGGAAAAATCGTACGTATGGTACTCAATGACGTTCGATAGTCCATTAATTATTCTCATGATATTATTATATCGAATATATTTTTCTGAGAATTCGATTTTTGTTTATACTATATTATTCCACGATTTTATTTTCTTTTTGTATTTTATTTTAATTCGTAATAATAATAAAAAAAAAAAAAAATTCCGGTAGATTAATCCCGAAATTTTTCAATGTTATTGCACATCCAGAGCACGCCTGTTCGAGGAAAATATATTTGTTATCGGTTTTATGATACTTAATTCCTTCTCTCTCTCTCTCTCTCTCTCTCTCTCTCTCTCTCTTTCTCTTTCTCTCATTTTTCTTTCATCTATTATTTTATTGGTTTTTTAATTTTCTACGCGATAAAAATAACTAAGGTAAGTTTCTTAAGGCGATTCTTGATGATGTGAAATAAAAAAAAAAAAGAAAGGAAAGAGAGAAAAAAGAAGAACAAATGTCTAAAAAAGAGGCCACGATGGTAGAGACATTGATAAATAACGAAAATTAAAAAGTAATCGTTCTACCATTTGGAAGGGTTTCATATCTATTGAAAAATGAACGATTCGAACATAATTCATCCGCGAAATTTGAAATTAATCGACGAAAATTCGCTTTTGCGACAGTGTTAAATATTGCTATTATACGCACAGATATACATATATATAGCAAGAGTAAAGAATTAATCGTTGTTAATTTATTTTGATAACGTGAAAATCTTCTTTCAGATATTTTTCACGATTAAAGAAGACGAGAAGGTTCGAGGAGAAAGAAAAGATTACAAATTGTTGGCTAAATCCTACGAAATAAATTGAGAAACGAGCTCAAACGTTTTTATCTCCTTTGAACAAAACGTCCAAATCTCTCTAAGCTGATGATCATTTATTTTTTGATGATCTTGGAAAAGGGTTAATAACAAATTAATTCGATATAATGCCGCGTAACCTTGAAAATTACACGAACAGTAGTGGTAATTTAGAAAATCATACGTTCAAGGCTTTATTTTATTTTGTTTTCGTTATCGGGGACGTTTCATTGTAGACATCCCTGTGTATATGTATGTGTGTGGATGTGTATCTAATAAAATAGAATTTTATATATAAAATTAATAAAATTAAATATATAAAATTTTATTTCATTATAACTCGTATTAATTTTATATTTCACATTATTATTCTCATTAATTTTTACTTCATCTCCGAAGTCATAATTTCATCATAATTTCTCCCCTCTTTGTCTTTTATTTTTAGTATAATAAAATTTGCTTTTATTAATTTTTGTATTCCAAAAATATTCTTTCTTCTACTGTTCTTTTTTACTTTTCTTTAATAATATTCATCATCATCTTCTTCTTCTTCTTCTTCTTCTTCTTATTATTATTATTATTATCATTATTATTATTATTGTCATTGTCATTGTTGTTGTCATTGTCGTTGTCGTTTTCATTGTCGTTGTCGTTGTCATTGTTATATAATTTGCTCGCGACTAATTAGGACGGAATATTTACATCTTATTTGATGAAAGTTTACGCTTGTCTTAACTCTTCCCAACCATTCTATCCTTTTATAACTATCATCACTTAAGTTTCAACAATATATATATATATATATATATCTCAACATAACTATCTTCTACGATATGCCAGTTCTTTTATGTACTTTACGCGAATATCGCTATATAAAACAACTCGTCTGTGACACTTTGGTGTCGTTTGTAAATAATCTGAATATAGTAGGATGGCAATGTCTGACGCGTGTTTAAACCACAATCGACGAATTTAATTAGCCCAGTCGTATTTCCCGACGAAATTTGTGCGCGCATAGTTGTCGACGAAAATAATTCCAATTTATATACGATCAATTGTACGCGGTAGACGAAAAAAAGAAAACAAATTTTTCGTTTGAAATACGGGGTAAATTATTCCGACGAAAAAGAAATATATTTTATGATTAACGATGTTCAGATGAGTGGGTGGTTGACGAAAGTGGGAGTGGGAGTGAGTAGGTGGGAATGGGGGAGGGGTGGATTTAGAATATCGGAAAAAATGTGGGATGGCAACGACGAAGAAAACCAATAAATCGTCCGTTTGGAATCGTTAGATAACTATTCGAGACGTTTACGCGAAAGGAATAAAAGGGAAAAAAAAGAACAGAAATTCTATCGAAATTATGTTCGATAACTCGATCCAACAAATATGTTTGTAAACTTTCGCGAACAGCGTTGATGGATATATTGTATATTGATAAACGATATGCGGTGGGGTAGATAGGTAGTGGTGGTAGTGATGCTAGTGGTGATGGTGTTGGTGGTGTTGGTGATGGTGGTGGTGATGGTGGTGGTGGTGGTGGTAGTGGTGGTGGTGGTAGTGGTGGTTCCGTAACACGAATATAGTTGCACCGACAATGGAGTGTTGGACCGAAACATCAAGCCGGTAATGAACCACATAATACCGAAGTTCAAGCTGCGGTAAGTAACGCGTATCGTGTGATTTCTCCCCCTCCCCCCATTCCACCCCTCTATGCGTTAATACATATACATAAATACATATAGGTATTAAGGATGTACGTACTTACAGGATCCTGAATGTGTGAATACGTGTACAGGAAATGCGGTAGGAGGAAGGAAGGGAGGAAGGGAGGAGGAAGAGGATGGGTGGGTGGATAGGTTGGTGGATGTGTGGATATGCCTCTACATAAGATCGGTTGTAACACGAAATATCGAATGTATCTATACCCTATTATATATATCCCCATAGTTGGCCATAAATTTCAACGGGTTAATTAAAGTGAATCGCGTTTGAAATATGCACTATATCTAATACGCTGTGCACTAACGAAACTCCCCGAAAAGTACGGGATGATCGATGATTATCTAGATGAATGAATTTAGGCACCGGGGGGAGAGATGAGATGTGTGTGTGTGTGTGTATGTGTGTGAGAGAGAGAGAGAGAGAGAGAGAGAAGGGAACATGACCAACTAATTCTCTCAGTGAACTTCGGAGCTATAGGCGGCTTATCCACTATTTGCCGATGCCTATGGACCGATCGATGGATTTACTAGGGTCGAGGAGGGGAGGGAGGAGATGTGGTGGTGGTAGGGCCAATGGCTATTGGCTGGAATGGGTCGGTGTATGTAGGAAGGAGAAATACAAATCGGAGAGAATCGGGGAATGCTGCTGGACATACGATCGTAATTACAGGTCGGATTTAACATTAACGGTGGTTCAACGCGTATTCGATATTTGATTTAACACTCTATCGCCCTCTTCTTCTACATTACCAATAACCTCTAACCCATACCACCGTCCTCCCTTGACCATCCACCCATCCCTGCTATCCCCGCCACCCCCCGAATTCGCTTCCGTCCTCCTCATCCGTTCTCTTTTCTTCCTCCCTTCCTTTACGCGTATGATCAATTTGTGTCGTTATGTTTCTCACTAAGCCGTTTCCCCGTTTTCGCGTTTTCTTAAATTTTTTTGCATTTTTCTTCGATCGTTAGATACTATATTGTATTGTCGTAAACAAACAACGGTAGATTTCGGTTCAATATAGTTATCAATAATTCATAAGGGAAAACTGCATATATGGTGTCGTTCAAGGATATATATATATATGGTATAACCGGATTCGGGATTGTTCGTGAGTATCATCAGAGAGAGAGAGAGAGAGAGAGAGAGAGAGAGAGAGAGAGAGAGAGAGAGAGAGAGAGAGAGAGAGAGAGAGAGAGAACGTGATACGAGTGGATAGCTGGCTTTTATCACCGCTTTGAAAAATTTATACGCGAGGCGTATAAAGTGTGGCCATTAAATACCTGCGGATTATTTTTTTTAATATTTTTTTTTAATTTCTTCTCTTCCCTCTCTCTCTCTCTCTCTCTCTCTCTCTTTCTCTCTCTTTCTCAGTTTATCGATGAATTACACATAACGTTGAACGAGTTATCGTATGTATATCGAAAATGAGAGATCCATCTAAACCGTTTAAAATATTAAAAAAGATAAAAGAAAAAAAGAGAGAACGATATACGTATCTTGTCTCGCACGCTATTATCTTTAAATATTTAAATAACACGAAGGAATTATTACTCGAGAAAAAAATTATTTGTTATGGATGAAATTATTTTTAATAATAATAATCATTATTATTATTAATACTTATTAATAATAATAATAATAATAATATTTATAATAATAATAATATTATTATTATTATTGTTATTTATAAATATTATAAAGTCATTTTTCAAAGGGTGTGGGGGAAAGTAACGCTTGGAGCAATCCCATCGGTTTTTATTATAATTCTATTCATGTTTAATAGATTTATCGTTCGTGACTGCACGCAAATGCGGTCTGTCGTTTAGATACCTTATTTGTTTGCTAAACGCATTATTTTTATGATAGAGTGAGGGAGAAAGAGAGAGAGAGAGAGAGAGAGAGAGAGAGAGAGAGAGAATTGATGAAGTTGAAGTAAATAAAATTATCAAGGTAAACGCGATATTTTCCAGTGATATTTCTATTCTCCTCTTTGCCGTGGTACCTCCGTCGATGATATACTTGATATTAATTTAGAAAAACAAAAAAAAAAGGAAAGAAAACTCATAACCATTCAGAACACATTCGTAACATTATTATGACAAATTCATTGAATAATTAACGGATATATTCTTTATTTTCTTTTCTTTTTTTTTTTTATAAATCATTTTTTCCTTTCTTTATGAAATATTACTATTTCAATAACGTATGTATCTTCGTCGAGGTAAAACGTCAAGGATGGCCTCTGTCTCATTCATTTCGGCGTCTAGAATTCATCAAATTTTCATAATTCTCCGACGTTTAGAATATTCATAAGGGTTTTTTTTTCAAATAGCTTTAAGAAAGAAGAAAGAGATAGAGAGAGAGAGAGAGAAAGAGAGAGGGAGAGAGAGGAGTGCTAACAAAATGTTATATACTAGCTACATTTATGGCACAAAAGCAAGCTTTACGACTACGTTATGGCGATAGAGAGGAGCTTCCTGTATACTTTTGTCGACAGCAAGGGAAAAAAAGCTCGCATTATTGGAGGAACCGACAGGAGCGAAGAAAGCATCTCTCTCTCTCTCTCTCTCTCTCTCTTTCTCTCTCTCTCTCTCTCTCTCTCTCAATATATATATATATATATATATATATATATATATATATATATACTCAGAGCACTTTTTTATATCCACTTCTTTTCCCTTTTTACCTTCACTCTTAACACCTTTTTTGGACGCAATAAGAGGAAGAAAGAAAGAAATAAAAAAGGAACGAAAGCAAGAGAGAAAAGCGCGGAAAGCTTATAGAACGAAGTAGTAAGTTTTATGCTGTACGAGGTTAGCATCCCTTTCTGCTTTTTTGTTTTCTTTTCTTCCCTCCTCACATCCCCTTCTTTCTCTATCTTTCATTCTTTTCCTCTTATTTGCTTTGGATTTCAAGTTGACTACTATGTCAAGGTATTCGACCAACCTCTGTTCCTCTCTCTCTCTCTCTCTCTCTCTCTCTCTATATATATATATATATATATATATATATATATATATATATATATATATATATATGTACTACATACAATATATATGCACACAGATACACACACAACACACACATATATATATATATCTTATGTAGAAACGAGAGAGAAATAGTGCATTACGAGGGGTTGTTCATTTCGTATAAATCCAAAGTTCTTCCTTTGACAGACCGGTAATATCCTTCCGTTAAGAAGGAGAAATTTGTTAAAGGGGAAGTGTTTTGCCGTAAGCTTAGTACTAAAAGAAGAGGAAGTATAAGTAGTGAAAGATAGTAGTGTAATGATAGTAATGGGGATGGTGTTAGTGGACGTCTCGGACATTTAGTACTGTAACTTGAAAAAGTATAGCGGTAGTCGGTCACAAACGGAAGTTGCTTGCTTGACTGGCTTGGTTTGGCTTGTCTTGAGTTGGCTTGGCTTGGCTTGGCTTGCCTTGGCTGGTTACCTTAGGGACAAATTATTTTCTTTGTTGAATTGTTCTTCGGAATGTCCCTTGTCCGACTTTCATCATTCTTTCTCTCCCTTTTCTACCTCTTAACGTGGATCGATAACATGTCGATATGTTGAAAGCTCTGTATGTGAGAAGAAGAGAAAGAGAAAGAGAGAGAGAGAGAGAGAGAGAGAGAGAGAGAGAGAGAGAGAGAGAAAGCCAAAGAGAGAGAAAGAGAGAGACTGCACGTATCGTTTGTAAAAACGTAAGGAAATAGCTTTTACTACACTCGTTCTTCTCGATCTTCTTTCCATAAGATATCTCTCTTCCTTTCTCTCTCTCTCTCTCTCTCTCTCTCTCTCTCCTTTTGTCGAGCCAACGTTTTATTTCTTTTTTCATATCGTTTCTTGAAAAATCTAAAATCTCGTTGTTTTCTTTTGCCGTTGAACGACGACGAGCCGAGAACGACGATGAGTCGTAGTCTTCGTCGTCGTCCTTGTCGTCGTCGAACGATTCACGGATTTATATATATCGTTCGAACTCTCATTCGAGAGATGCGAAAAGTTTTTTAATTGAGAAACTTGGAGAAGTAACTTTATTTCATAAAATACGGGTTCCAAGTGTGGGCCGGGTTTTCGCGGTTTTTCCCTTTCTCTCTCTCTCCCTCTCTCTCTCTCTCTCTCTCTATTCATTTTTTTCCTTCGACAATATCGTTCATGATTCAAGTGGATCGTGATTAAGAAATAAATACCTTGTTTATTGTAGCAAAATTGTCTTGCCTCTTTTCCTTTCTTTTTTTTTTTGAAATTTATGTTCTCTTGAAATAAATGCAAATATTCTCTCTCTTTCACCTTTCGCTCTCTCTCTCTCCTCTCTCTCCTTATCTCTTTTTTTCTTTTCTTATTTTCGACGATATTGTTCGTGAATCAAGTGGGTCGTGATTAAGAAATGAATACCTTATTTATTGTAGCAAAATTTTCTTGCCTTTTTTTCTCTCTTTATTATTATAATTAATATTCTTCTTCTTCTTATTATTATTATTTATTTATTTACATGTTTCTTTATTTTCTTCTTTTTCTTTTGAATTTATGCTCTCTTGCGCTGCGCGAGAAAAGATCAAACATACCGAGCATGTTTCGATCAAAGCGATGTATCGATCTTCGTTAATGTCAAGCATCAGAAACGATACCGATCAACCAATAAGTAAATGACTATGGGATGTGTGGGGAGGGATGGGGTGTGGTGTGGAGGAGAGGGGTGGCTATGATAATTATCAAACGTTTGACGAAGTAGATTCCCTTGTTTTACTCGCTTGTCATGCATACGTCTATCTTCATCGTACGAACCCATCCGCCCTGTTGCACGGCTATATATACGTCGCCTTTATATTTTCTAATCCAACGCTCTTGCGATATAACGTTGCTTGTCATGTTTCGTACGCAAACATCATCGTCATAGGGCATTATGGTGTATCTATCGTTGTCAACGAATCTCATCAATGAGTTTAGTCAAAACCCGTTCAAAGATTTCAAGCATAAGCATTTATTGGATGAATTTATTTAGATTTTTTATGTACGTCAAAAAAAAAATCTTACGCTGTGTATTTTCGTCTCGTGTATTTCTTTCTTTTTTCTTTAAAAATGTTAGCTTTTCCAATATTTTCCTGTTCTCTCGTTTTTCTCCTTTTTCATTTATTTTTATTTTCCATCCGTAAATAAATTTCGCTCGTGAGCTTAGAAATTTATTACAACGAAATCGTATATAAAAAAAATATATTTATATATTGATAAATCATTAACTATGTAAAATAGTAAGGAAGTAAAAAGGAAATAAATAAAAACGTTCTATTCATCGATCAGATTTAAAAGTATGTTTCTTGTTTTTTTTTTTTTTTTTTACACGAATTTATGAATTAGATGAATTTATTTCGATTTTACGAGCATTAAAAAAAAAAATCTTGCTGTCCGTATAGTTTTGTTTCGTCTTTTTAGAAATTGTTATTCTCATTTTTCTTTTTAATTCCTTTTATTTATTTTTTTTTTTTTTTAATTTTTCATCCATAAATAACTTTCGTTATAAGATAGAAATTTATTACAACGAACGCATACAAAAATATTTGTGTATCACTTTGGCTACGTGAAAGATTAATAATTTGAGAAACGAACGATTTATATTTACTTGGTTAACAAATGGATGAATAAATTAACGTATTAATTTAAAAATAAATAAATTCATGTTAATTACGAATTCAACTGAATAATGGACGAATAAATCGTAAGAATTAAATCATACTTCTACATTTATTCGTTTAGTTCGTCCTAGTGAACATGCATTGTATATTAACGGGTGTCTTGTCACGTACAAAAGTAATAAACTTGCTTGAATTCACTATAAAATTAATTGACAGACGTTCACGTCTGCCATCTACAGAATATGATTTTGATTATGTTTCTTACTTACGTAGGGGAAGCGAGAGTGAACGCGAACGTCTTTCTATGCCAAGCCGCATTGCGTTACATAATATCCAATAAGTTTCTTTCGCTTCAATGAATCATTTCGTGTTCGTTCGTATTAGACCTCGTTAGACGGGATATATTTTAGAAAGAAGATTTTTATTTTATTTCTTATATATATATATATATATATATATATATATATATATATATATATATATATATATACTGAAAAATTGGAAGAAAAGAAAAGAAAAGAAAAGAGGAATATCGATAAGAGATGGATGCGATGAAAAAAAAAAAAAAGAAAAAAATGGAAGAATGTATAAAGTATATAATAAAATGCATAAAAAGATAAAAAAGAGGAAAAACGCATAAAATATATCGAAAACGTCGATCGAGGCAAAAACACTCGTGTCGTGTATATTGTAGAAGACGTACACACACAAAAAAGTATATATATAATAAATATGAATGTTATAACAAAAAAGAATATGCACGTCGGTGGTGTTATGCTTCAAACAAAATTTTTTATCAATCCTTCATCCCGTTCATAACCGTAATGGTATGTGAGAAGCGATTTTGAAAACTTGTGTTCGGAGACATTTGAAAGGGTATGACGAATAGAACGATTTACTTTCCACGTACGTTTCGTAGTTATGTTATCGGAAACGTTTACGTTTCTCTGGAAACACGAAGAAAACGTAGTACGGACAGTTTTCTCTGCCACACACCAATAGAATAAGCAGCTTGACCGAGAGACGAATGTGTCGAAAGACTGTTTCGTAGAGATATACGAAGAGATATAAGATAGAAATGATCGATCGATATAGGGATAGAGAATATCTTATGATATCAAGATAAATTTGACAAAAAGGAAAAGGAAGAACAATCGTACATATACGTGATGTTACGTTTATATATACATATCTGACGCGTTACGTTAATAAATAAATAAAAATTGTCCTTTTTTTTCTCTCTCGAAGAAATCATTGTTCAATACTTTTTGATGATCGTTTAAACGACAGTTCGAATAATAATTTTTGATAACATTGTAGTTCGAGATTTAATGTAAAATGAGAAATAAAAAATCTATAGAGGTATATATATATATATATATATATATATATATATATATATATATATATATATATATATGTATGTAGAAGATACTGCATTGGTTCGATGCGTTCGTTCCCGATTTATCCTCGTTATACTATACATATATAATCGCGTGTATGTTGTGTGTGTCTTTAACTTTGTGTGTGTGTATACGTCATCGTCGTGGCATTCTTTTTCTTAATACGTTTTGTATACAATATGTACGACACACAGCTCGAGAAAGCATTTCCAACACACACACATATATCTCTCGACGTGACATCGTTTTCGAGATAATAATCGGAGGGTCGAAGACGTAAAGGGGTTTGCTAAGGGAGAAAAGAAAAAAAAATGAAGATGTTCCGAAGTCAAAAAGACGTAGGATAAAAAGGAACGACGAAAGAATATATGTTAAGAGAAAGTGAGACGGAAGAAAAGAAAGAAAGAAACGAACATGACAATGGAGTAGGCATCAGCTGCTGCTGCTGCTGTTGCTGCTGCAGTAGTGACACACCACCACTAACAATAACAACAATAATAATCAAAACAATAGCAATAACAAATAGTGGTGGTAGAGTAGCGATTGTGATAACAGTCTCGTTCGATTTTTTTTTTGTGTATCATCATCGACGACGTTGCCAAATAAAGAAACGTAGAATAAGTTAGGTCACCGTTTATATTCTACATATACATACATCATACATAAATACATGCATTCATAGATACATACTTAGCACACACATACACACACACAGCATATATAAATGGAGATACATATACGGTTTCTCCGACCTTCCACCTTTCTTCGTTCTTTTTCGTCAACGAGCCAACAGAACAATGTAATGCAACAACTCTCTCTCTCTCTCTCTCTCTCTCTCTCTCTCTCTCTCTCTCTCTCTCTCTCTCTCTCTCTTTCTCTGTCTCTCTCTCTTCCTTTTGTCCTTTTTCTTCGTACGCTACATTCATCTCGTCCTCGTTAAATATCTTCTTATGACCTTCTCCATCACCCTTCTTCTTCCTTCCCTTCTTACCTCCCTCCCTACCAATTCTTACCACCCAACAACCCCTCTATACACAATCCTATCCCTCGTCTTAACCTTCATATAATCAAGGTGAATCCTTTCCAACTGGCGTACTTACTTTTTTACTTCTTTCACTTCTATGTATTTATATATACATAAATATATATATATATATATATATATATATATATATATATATCCCAATCTTTCGTCGTCTTCCTACTTCATTATACATTCAAAAGGGTAACTAAAAATATAATGACTAATTACGGCTCCTTCTTCTTCTTCTTCTTCTGCTACTACTACTTCTTCTATTTATTCTGCAGAGTGAAAGAGAGAGAGAGAGAGAGAGAGAGAGAGAGAGAACAGCCATCATCATTTCTCGGACCCTTCTAAATACAATAGCTCTGACATTCGACCGAAAGTGTATTTCTGTTTCTCTCTCTCTCTCTCTCTCTCTCTCTTTCTCTTACTCTTATATCATTTCCTCCTCTGGATACTTGAAATTCTCAAAGCCATTGTTTACGAACAATAATATCATACAATTAATCTTAGCAAGTTATCATCTAATCTCGTCCTAGTTCCCCCTCGTTCTCTTGTTCATACGTATGTATATTTATGTATAGTATATGTAAGTATTAACAAACCTCGACGAATTCGTCCCCTCCGTCAAAGACGTTGTTTTAACGACCACGACTTCGTTTGGAACGTTTCAACGAATGAATACGCTCAAAAGCTATTATTATTTTTGCGAGTAAAACTTGTTAGTTTTTTTTTCGGTTTTTGTTTTGTATTTATTTTTTTTTTATTTCTATTATTTCGTGCTATTAACGAGTTAGGTAAAAGATTACGTATTATACATACATACATACATACATACATACATATATATATATATATATATATATATATATATATATATATATATATATATATATTTGTGTATGTATATATGTATGTATGATTTGCTATTATTATTAAAGGTAACATTCGATTTAGACAAATCTCGCATGGCTTTTTCAAATCTCGTATGGCACCATGTTGAAATTTCTTCCTTTAGTTTTCCTTTATGTCTTTCGTCGTGAAAAGTTGCTTGATAAAACAGGAATAAAAAAGAAAAATAGAGAGAGAAAAAAAGAAAAAAGAAAATAGAGGAGAGAGGGAGGAAAAAAGAAGAGAAAAAAAATAAAGGCTACTGGTGACGTTCGATATTTAATATCGATTTTCCGATAGAGAAACGATATTAAAGTCGAGATTTCGCACGTCCATAGTCATGGACATATACTTTCATCTATATGTGTATATAAAATATATATATATACACATACATATATACATATGTGTGTGTGTGTGTGTGTGTGTGTGTGTGTGTGTATGGTGGTTACTCTCACGTGTAGAGTAATACGTGTGATATTGGAAAATCGTGCTATGTGACGATAACTTTGTGTAAAATCGTGCACGTGGACTCAACTACTACGGGTGCATTTTTTCCTAGTATCTATCGAGAAGTACGATGGATAAAGGGGTGAGAGGGGCGGGCGGGCGGTTGGTCGTAGTGGTCGGTGAGCCGGGGAGGATCTTTCTCTAAGGGAGATCAAACACGTGCCCATATATATACCACTAAGAGGGTGGCGCGCGTAAGTGGGTGGGCAGGGTGGTGGTAGTTATTAAATTTGCGATCGTATACGTTTACCTGTAAGCATGAAGGCATCGTCTTCTCCGCTAGAACGAAGTTAGAAAAAAAAAAGAAAAAACCTAAAATAACTTCAACCGGGAAATATTCGTTTTCCCGATAATCCCCCTTTCGTATTAATTCGACGAATTTAAAAAAGAATTTTAATAATCCCTTCCATCACCCACCTTTTGTGGTATTGACAATGTGTCGAAGGTATTTTAATTGTTAAATTGTTGCATTTTATTTGTACAGGTTGTCGCAAAATTGAACCTCTCTTACTTTCTTTCTTTTTTTTTCCCCTTTCGTTTTCTCCCCTTCGATCGACATTCGTTTTTTAACGACGATGTACGCGTGTTAAAATTTGTAAAAAAAAGAATTTGCGGATCACGTGATACTGTGAGCGTTATTTGTGAAAATTTATTTAATTTCTTTTTTCTTTCCTTACCTTTTCTTTGTACGTCTGAAAGAAAATATAAATGTAAAATGGTGGTGATTGTATTCCGAACATCCTGTACATATCTTTACCTTGCTTTTTTATCAATTCGTCGTCCTTTCCGATTGATAATCCTCCCTTGCGCCCAAAATATCATCTAAAATGAAATTATTTCCGAATCGCGAATCACGATTATTACTAAATGGCATTTCTGATCGGTTATGGCTAACGGAAAGAAATCCAAGAAAGCGGATATTTTTCTATTTCGATCGAATATATATATATATATATATATATATATATATATGTATATATTTTTAATTAATTTTATACTTTAATTTGCCCCTTTTCAGCGTCAAAACCGTTTGATCTTTGTCCCCACGATAAACTTTGTCGCACAGAGAGACGCGCATAGTTCCTGGTTTCGTCCCTCCTCTTCCCTCAGACCCTCCCCTGGTTATTATAACGCCGTCGATATTTCCTTTAACCAAACTTATGTACCTTTGCGGAAACTTTCAATAATGAAACTTTGGAAACTCCTTGATATAAGATCGATAAATAATGTGTATCAATCGTTTCCGAAATGATACTTAATTACGTTAATCAAAGAAAGACAAATATGTTTCTAACGGTATAAATAAATAGGATATTAATCGTTGAGAAATTTTTTTTTTCAAAAGGCAAAAATAAAAATTATAAAAATCTTTGATCGTAGGATAGACAGATTCTTCGTGGATAAATTTATCAGACGCATTATCGTATTTGTGTATGTACATGTGTAATATAATACGTTCAAACATACCTATACAAATACGTACGTATGTACGTACACGAACACATACACACTACATATGTACATATATGTACATTGTATATCATTGGAAATGCAGGTCAGGGTTAGTATAACCTAACGATAATAAGATCGTGGCATGGTATAATAGTGGTGGTGGTGTGGTGGTGGTGGTGGATGCAGTTGTGTGGTAGTGGTGAAAAGGCGTGTTCTACAAGCTAATGGCGATATCCTACGTAGACGTGAGATAGATGGATTGATAGATAGATAGGTAGATAGATAGATAGATAGATAGATAGAGAGAGAGAGAGAGAGAGAGAGAGAGAAATGGTGTTGTTCTCTCTCTTGGTATGCACGATTAAGTGTTAAGGGGTATATTACGACGTTAAAAACCGAGAATATTGAAAAATAGGGTTAACTTAAAAAATGATATATACTGATGGTATCTACGGAGTAATATTAACTATATTACTATCGATTCGATTTTATTCGATTGAAGATATATTTTCTCTTCAAGAATGTAAATCGTAAAAACAAAAAGGAAAAAATTTCAATCGGACGCCCCATGGGATATAGTTTAATGATTATTCGAGAGATAGGGAAAGAGAGAAAGAGAGAGAGAGAGAGAGAGAGAGAGAGAGAGAGAGAGAGATTTATTGTTTCGAAGCGATTATGATATTAATCCCTGCAGTGACACGTTGATCCTAGACAGTTAAATATCCTATCGATTTATACAGGGTGTCCTATAAGGTCTGATACTATAAAAGAGACAGAGAGAGAGAGAGAGAGAGAGAGAGAGAGAGAGAGAGAGAGAGAGAGAGAGAGATTATAAACAATCTATAGAAATTTACTGTCCGATGTTGCACATGTGAAAAAGAAAATTGTACCTTTCGAGACGTAATGTTTTATTATACATCTTGTATAACTTAAAGATGCGTGGGCGTATATACGCGCAAGAAAGACACCCTGTTTTCAGAATATCTCGGTTTTTTGAACGTTCATTACAACCCCTTCTATCATTCGTTGAGAAGCATCGTGCATCGACGTGTGTCAGAAAAAATACGAGAGATACATAACGCATAAATAATACAATATGTATATGTATAATATATATACATATATACACACACAATATGCGTGAGCGTGTGTTAATGTTAAATTGCGTGATAATTGAGTATATATATATATGTAAGTTATGTATTAATTATTTGGCATATCAAAAGAAATTCTTCCCCACCGTCTTGACGAAGCTGACGGTCTCTGCGGTAGCATCGGTCTGGGCTCTGCGTAGTCGTGATCGTCGAACCTGAGACAGCGTACGTGGACAGAGTACGACGCCCTGAGTACCGGAGCCGGAACCGGAAGCAGGCATCATAGCCGTTGGCGGGGGAGGCGTTGTCGCCATTGATGACGATGACGATTTGCACCACCAGGGAAACTGGGCGTTTTTTTAGCACGTTGTTATATTTGTACAAATAAAAAGAAAGAAAGAGAGAGAGCGAGAGATATATAGATGGTGTGAAACGTAAGAGATGGAGATAGTAGATAGATAGATAGATAGATAGATAGATAGAGAGAGAGAGAGAGAGAGAGAGGAAAGACGAGTGCAAACGGTGGTGCTGATTGATCGGATAGCGAAGAATGGATAGCGATAGAGTAAGAAAGAAAAGGAACGTAGTGTGATAAGCTAGAAAGAGAAAGATATATATATATATATATAGGGAGAAAGAGAGAGATAAAAAACTTTTCTCATCATATCCACTCTCAATTCTTTACAGCTTTTATACACTACGATTTATTTCCTCCTTTACTCCCCCGGAAAAGTACTCTCTCTCTTTAAAATTTGATCGTGATCTCTTTTTTAATTATCTAAACTATTTAATTACTCTACGTTCGATTATTACTATAATACTAAACTACGTTACTAGCTCTACACTAGATATCATGTTGAGTTAATTAAACAAAAAAAAAAAAAAGAAGAAAAGAAGAGATAAGAGATGTGTGAGTAGAGGAGTGAAAGAAGAGATAGGGAATGAGCGAGAGAGAGAGAGAAGAGAGAGAGAGAGAGAGAGAGGGATGGAGAATGGCGTGGCATAGAGTGTGTGGTACGGTGGGAGTGGGGATGTGTGTGTGAGAGTGATATTTGGGATCATTGAGATCGAAGAGATCGTCGTAGTGAGATCGTCGACTGACTTCGATGAAAGAATTGATGTTTCGTCGATAGAATGTGACAAAAAAGAAAAAAGAAATCGATTGCAATACTTCCGATATTTTTGAGATTCGACTTCTACGGATATTGTCAGATAAAATGGTGTCGAGGGATCGTCCTAAACAAGAGAGAGAAAAAGAGAGATAGAGAGAGTGATAGAGAGAGAGAGAGAGAGAGAGAGAGAGAGAGAGAGAGAGAGAGAGAGAGAGAGAGACGAACAGACAGACAGACAGACAGACAAATAGACAGACAGAGACGAGTGATAGATAGACGGATAGATAACTAAAGGCAGTTAGAAACGAACAGAGTAGACGGATTCTAATCTGACACGATTATAGCGAATTCGACTTTGGGAACTCGACGGGCCAAGTTAAGAGAGGAGCGCACTAAACTTTAATAGGTGAATCTGCTACTATTGGCCTAACTATGAATCCAACGAATGCTTCGATTCGTTTTGATCGTACGATCGTACGATCGAACGATCGGTCGATCGATCGGTCGGTCGGTCGATTATATCAAGGAACCTTAAACGAGTTCGTTCAATTTAATTGAAAAAAGAAGAAAAAACGAAGGAAAATAAAATAAAATGGGAGGGGCGGGGGAGGGAAAAAAAATGGCGGAGAATGAAAAGCAGGAGGAATCCGTCGTAAAAGTTCTCGCTGAAGCATTCCTCTTACTCTTCCTTTTTTTTTTTTGCTTTATTCTTTTTTTTTATTTCTTTTTTATTTTATTTGTTTTTCTTCTCCCTCCCTCCCTCCCTCCCTCCCTTCTCTCCATCCCCTATCGCTCCCGACTAATCGAACGATCCTTTGAAACCCTTTTTTTCCCCTTTGGAAGTAATGCACGGTGGAAAAAGTAAATGTAAGTTTTCTTCGCCCTTCCATTCGTGAAACCTATTTTCGCGGAGCCTTTTTCGAAACAGAAATGTACTTTCGTTAATGAAGGTTTCCTTTCTTTCTTTTTTTCCCCTTTTCTTTTTCTCTCTTCTTTTTCCCTTTTTTTTCCTTTTCTTTTCTTTCTTCTCTTTCTTTTTTTCCTTTCTTTCTTTCTTTCTCTTTTCTACTTTTTTTTTTAGATTACATAATGCATAGCACACACGCGGTATATTCCATTAGATTTGAACGTCTCATAGTATTTCCTTCTCATTTATATTTATACTCTCGCACGATACATATATATATGTGTACGTATGTATGTATGTATGTATGTATGCATGTATGTATGTATGTATGTATGTAAATATGCGTATGTATGTAGGAGGACTTCGATATCTCGACAAATGTGTAACATAACAAAACCGACGTTGAGAAAATATGTATAATATGTTAGAATATATTCGAGTTGGATGAAACGTGCCAACTAATTTCATTCGTTTATCCAACGAACAACTATGATATAAAATGCATTTTGTTTTTCTTTTTATTCTTGCTATATTTTAAGATACCTTAACAAAGGACAACCCCCCTAACCCTCCTGTCGATTATCGAGAGTTATAGTTAAAAAAAAAAAAAAAGAAAAGAAAAGAAAAAGAAAAGAAAGGAGTTTCGGTTACTTTAACTTTGATAGACACCAAACGGTCGATATAGTTAAATTATGAGAAAGGAAAGGAACAAGGAGAGCGAGAGAGAGAGGGAGAGGGGGAAAAAGAAATAAATAAAGAAAGAGAGAGAGAGAGAGAGAGAGAGAGAGAGAGAGAGAGAGAGAGAGAGAGAGAAAGAGAGAGATTTGAGGACTCGCAGCGACGTTCCATGGGACGTTAATAGCTACTAAATTCGAGATTGATTCAGGAAAGAATGGAAAAGTAATTTCGAGCTTCTCCTCTATTCTCGAGAACGATCTAGCCGAGTGAAATCGTGCTGTGGAAAAGCTTCTCGGCTTATTCGAGAACAGAGCACAACGTTGGATCTCGACGAAAAGCTCTTTACGATTCGCGTACGATTCAAACCGAGACAGACTGACAGAAAAAAAAGAGAGCGAGAGAGAGAGAGAGAAAGAGAGAGAGAGAGAGAGAGAGACAGAAAGTTTGAAATGGTTTTACGTGGTTTGTATTTTTAATATACATAATTAATTATTTAAAGAAAATTCCACGTGCAAAGTATAAAGTAATATAAGGAAATATTTAAGAAATTTTCATTTTTATTTATCGTATTTATATACTTCGATATATTTTATATATGTATGTATGTATATGTATGTATGTATGTATGTACATACGTATGCATGTATGTGTGTTAGTACGAATTGAATAAGACGGGTGCGAGGATCTTATGTGAGAGATTCTAAAAGAAACGAGAAAAGATGGTGAGATCCATGTGAAATCCCTTTTATATATTCAACGTGTTGGAATAACATATCCTTTTCGTTCATATCGAACGAAACGTGTATATCTCGTTGGATAGTAACGGAGCATCCCTGCTGTTCACTCGTCCGAATAAAAATGTTATGTAACGAAAATGGTGAAAATCGATATATATATATATATATCGATATATATATATATATATATATATATATATATATATATATATTATTTTAGTTGACGAAGATTTTATAAAACGAGTGTTAAATTGACCGGATCAAAATGATACTCGATGCACTCGTATTTGATTTATCTTCGAGTAAGATATAAGCATATCAGAAGAATAAGTAAATAAATAAATAAATAAATATATATATATATACATATGTTTGTTTATATCTGTGTATACAGTAGCAATAACGTTGATGATTTATTATTTATCGTATTGTAATCTTAAGAGCGAAATGCATATTTTCTTGTTTTTTTTTTTGTTTATTTTCATTTACTTATTTATTTATTTATGTATTTATTTATTTTAAGATCAATAACTCTTCGAACATCGAAATTTCAATCTTTTCCAACTTCTTCAAATGGAACCGTTCGGGCGTATAACGAAGCTAAACCATAATAATCATAATCGTTAAAGCGAGAAAGAAATGGTAAAAAAAGAGGAAGAAAAAAGTGTCTGAGAGATAGAGATAGAGATAGAGATAGAGAGAGGGAGAGAGAAAGAGATAGAGCGATACTCAGGTAAAATTTAATGATAGCAGACGGGAAAAGTGGTCATTATCATACTCGAAAAGGAAAGAAAAGGAGAGAAAATAAAAAAAAAAGAGAGGAAAACAAAAAGAAAAGAAAAGAATGGAAAATAAATTACAACGAAAAAAAAACAGATAGAAGAAAAAGGATTTAAAAAAAGATAGAGGGATAGAGATAGAGAAAGAGAGAGAGAGAGAGAGAGAGAGAGAGAGAGAGAGAGAGAGAGAGAGAGTCGTCTTAGAGACAGTGGACGGTCGCATAATCCAACGATTATCTCGTTCTGGGATTACGCCTGGCGTACCGTCCGGAGACGCGAGAATTGATTGGAATTACTATGGGGGATAGAGTAGTAGTAGAAGTAGTAGTAATAGTAGTAGTAGTAGTAGTAGTAGTAGCAGTAGTAACTAACGGAACCCTTTTCTTTCTTCCACGGAATATTCTGAAACATTTCCCAGCAATTTTCTTTCCGTTCATTAAGCTCTCCTAATACACCGGTAGATTATTTCTCTCGGTCGTTAATTATTTTTCTCCCTTTCTCGCAACTTTTCATCTACTTTTCATAGTCCCTCGTCGTTTCTTCTCTATGTCCACGAGAACAGAAGTCTTTCTTGTTTTTTTTCTATTTTATTTATTTATTTTCTTTTTTTTTTAGTTGTCTTTCGTGTTTACTTTTTGTACTTTGTTATTTCCTCTTTCTGTTTCGCGTTCTTTTTTTGTTTTGTTTCTTCGAACATGGTAATCTTCTCTGCTCTCTCTCTCTCTCTCTCTCTCTCTCTCTCTCTCTCTCTCTCTCTCTCTCTTCCTCTCCTTATATATATATATATATATATATATATATATATATATATATCTTTATTTCTTTCGAATTTTCGACCTTATCGATATTAATTGATTTTCGTCGAATAATTTGATTTAATGAACGACCTTTAATTATGTTTCTTTAAAAGAAAGACAAAAGGAGAGAGAGAGAGAGAGAGAGAGAGAGAGAGAGAGAGAGAAGTTTCCTCCAAAAAGTAGGTAATGTTATTGTTAAACCCGTTGACGTTAATCCAGTTGTACGATTATATCAGTTCGTTTATCTTTGATAAGCTTAGCGGAATAATAATTAAATTTGAATACTTTTGCATATCATTGAGATGTAAAAATAATAATAATAATAATAATCCATAATGTATAAATTACGTTGAATAAGTAATTATCAGATAATTGAAAGACGTGTTATTGTTGTTATTACTATTATCATGATTTTATTATTATTATTATTATTATTATTATTATTATTATTATATTTTGTAGATTGTTTGTAATGAGTAATTGACAATCAATTTAATTCATCGATATCCGACAATTAACTTCTTCTAAAATCGGTAAGTTTTAATCGCTCGGTCATCTGAAATAATATTTCATCGATCGACTTCCACCGCAATGCTGGACATGTTATTAATGTTAGACTGCATATACATATATATATATTTTTTTCTTTTTTGATTTAATATTCGCTCTCTAATTAAAAACGCGCTCGCTGAAGGAGGGCGAGGGTGGGAAAGAAAAAAGGAATCACCAAAGAAATGGAGATCACAAGACAGAAATTGTCGTCGCATCGAGAGAGAGAGAGAAAAACGCGCGCGCGCGTCTGTGTATACTCGCGACGTTTTGCGGTTTGAATGAAATTAATTTCTGGCTTTTTCTTTATTTTTCTCTTCTTCTTCTTCTTTCACTACTACTACTATTTCTTCTACTTCTTCTTTCTCCCTCCTATCTTTTTTTTCTTCTTCTCACCGTGAAACTTGAAAAACATGCACCGCGTTTTACTCCTTGCGCGAAAAAGATAAATTCGAAAATAAGTTAAAAGCAACAAACAAAATGGGGGAGAAAAAAAGGAAGAAAGGAGTTGAATGGAGGAAAAAAAGAGGGAGAAGAAGAGAAGGAAAAAAAGAAGAGAAAGATAACAAAAAAAAAAAAAAAGAAATACATATACGAAAGAAACAAATTAAGTGAAAAATTGTTGGATGGAGAAACGCGAGCGAGTCAGCGGCAGAGGCAGCAGCACGTTTTAGTACGAATCTCGATTCTATGCATGACATACTCGAGGTTGGGAGGGGGGTTGAGAGAAGTGGGGGAGAGGAATGGTGGAGTAGAGAAAGAGGAGGAGGAGGAGGAGATGGAGAGTGAAGCTTGATTATAGTTCGTTGGCAGTCAGCCAAACGACAGGATGCTCTTTTCCTCCTCCTCTTACCCTTCCGCCCAGTCCACTACCCCAATCCTCCATGCCTCCTAGCCCCCTCTTTACTCCTCTACCTCCACCTCATCCTCCACCCCTTATTCCTCTTTCTACTCTTATTCTGGTTACGATACCTAGGTGGCCCCGACACGTCAAGGAAAGATAATTAAACTAACAACGTCGCGAGCTCTCCTCTTCACTCGTCTTTCTTCTCATTTATTGTTCTTTCCATTGTTTTTCCTTTTTTGTTAATTTTTATTTTCTCCTCTTTTTATTTTTTCTTATCTTTTTTTTATTTCTCTCTCTCTCTCTCTCTCTCTCTCTCTCTCTCTCTCTTCCTTCCTTACCCTTTATTTTCTTTTTTCTTTACTCGCTGCTCGTTCGATTCTGGCTTAGTCGTTGTGACGATGACCGAATGCGTGCGAATAATTGTTCGACGAAGAAGTAATATTTTATAATTAAAGGGGAAAAAGAGAGAGAGAGAGAGAGAGAGAGAGAGAGAGAGAGATAGACAGAGAGATAAATGGATAGATAAACAAATAGGGGGAGGAGAAAGATAAGAACGTGTGTAGAGAACTGTATCGCAATATTACGCTCGACGTACGAGTTTTCGTACGTTTTTACTACTTGTACGACTGTACAGTACGGAAGATCTGTAGTTTTCACTCGGTATTAGTTTCTTACGTGAGGAACGACGAGTGTATGCGCAATAAAATCTTAGAGGGTCGAAAACACGCATACAGTGCCATCTATTTTCTGAGAGAAAATTCGTAGGAGAAACTTAGAGAAAGAGAGACAGAGAGTTAGAGAAAGATTGATCGAATTTGTTAATTAATATAATTTCATTAATTAAATAATTAATTTTTCTTTTTAATGAATAAAAGGAGGAGAAAAGATAATTAAAGTCACTCCGCTTGGTATCCGTCGAACCGAACGGTTCGAAACGTCAACGTCGGTACGATCGCTTCCTATTTTCTCCACTTTTATTTTTCTTTCAACCGTTAACTCCGCTACCCTACGCCAGGTGGCGCGACGTAGAAGTTCCAACGATAAGAAAACGCGTCCATAGCCGAAGGTGGTTTTTTGATCCAACGATTGATATGGAAGAAGAATTTTATCTGCGTCGGTAAAGCGCGAAACCGACGTAGGATTCTTCGCCTTTTTACTTTTTCTTCTTTTTCCTTCGTAAAACAGATATCGTGATATTCATTTGTTAGTTTACCTTCTCTTTTTCATACTCCTGTATTTATCGATATGAACGTATTATATTTATTGTTATTATTATTATTGTTATTATTATTATTATTATTATTATTAATATTATAATTAATATTTTCGTTAAAGAATGCAAAAGGAAGAAAAACACACGAAATATATGGAGACACATTAGAAAAAAGAGGGTAGAAATAGTAGGAAGTTGCAATGCTGATTAAAGATAAGAAGAGACATATAAGGCTAATGAACACAGATGGGAAATATAACAGAGAGAAAGAAAGAATGAGAGAGAAAGAAAGAGAAAGAAAGAAGAGAGAAGAGAGAGAGAAAGAGAGAAAGAAAGAAAGAGAGCGATAACTCTCAAGGTTCGATCTTGGATCTTGGATCGATTTATCAAACGAATATCTACGAGCAACATTGAGAAAATAATAACAACAATACATCGAGAATGACCATAACGAAGAGAATAAGAAAACGACATCAAGATTAATAATAGTGTGTTAATTTTTTACACAAGGAGATTGCAATAATGACGAAGATAATGATGATGTTGATAATGATGATGATGATGATGATAATGATGATGATGATGATGAGGGATAAGAAAGCGGCGAATGAAACTTGTTCTTAGTGTTAGAAATAAAATGAATACGAGAACGCGTTTGTCAATTGATCAAAGTATTAGTAAATAAAAAGTAACAAATGATGGTTGTAATTTTTTTTTTTTTTTTCTTTCTTTCTTGATATAATGTGGTAATAGTGATCGTAATGGTAATGGTAAATGGTGGTGGCGATTGTGGCGGTGGTGGTTATGGTTCTCTGTGGCATCGAGCAAAAATGCAGAATATAATTGTTGCGGCTTACCTGTCGGAATTGTCGTATCCCACCATTGATCCTCAATGAATCCGCAGCTATGCCGGCGATTCCGTCTCCGGGCTCGCGTAATTGCCGCAGAGAGGCAGCACTCGGCGCTATGCCGGCATGCAAGTTGCAACAACATCCGGAACAACAGCAGGCCGACGCCTCTGGTTGTGAACTTTGCCGTATTATCCGTGCACTTGGAGATGTTGTTACAAGTACCGGCGGTGGTGGTGCCTGACAGGGACAGCAATGATGTCCGCTCTTTACGCTCTCTCTGTTTTTTTGGCGCATATGAAAAAAGAAAAAAGAAAAGAAACAGTCAAAAATAAAATGTATTATTTGATTGTTATCGTTGTTGGTAATTTTTGTTTTGTTTCGTAATTGTGTTTTCTCTTTTTTTCTTGTTTTTCATTTTCTTTTTCTTCTAACGGAAAATTCCACATTAACAAATAGGATTATTTATTTAATCGTCGTTCGAACTTTAAGGAATCGGGTTTCTCGTCTCTAACAAGAAATGACACTTGTTTGTTAATTACTATCGGTTCCCGTCGTTGGCTCTTATTACATTGATTAACTCGATCGATGAGGGTGCTCCTTCTTTGAACTAATAACGGTATTCTTTACGATAATAATGGACCGACGGTTTAAGTAAGTAAGTGAGTAAGAAGATGACGATAAAGATAAAGAAGAAAAAGAAGAAGAAGGAGGAGGAGGAGGAGGAGAGTGGAAAATCTTTGCTTCGTTACTATTATTAGTTCGTCAATTTCTTCGATAAGCATCTTCCGACGGAAGAAAAAAAAAAAAAAAAGAAAAAATTATTCGGTTCGATGCAAACGATGTGTGCGCTCATTTTTATCTCTACGTAATCTTGTTTGGATGCGTGAAAGGTCGATTAATAGACGATTCAATTTTCATTTTTCACGTTTAATGATAATCGTCGATGTAACATTAAAGGGGAGTTCGTTTCAGTAATTTTAGTACTTTAACGATTCGTGGTATGGTGGTTCTCATAGACGAGACCAAACCAATCGATATTTGCTTTGGACCTAATTGGTCCTTTCCTTAATTGCCGAAGGAGATAATCCTCACTTTATTTCGTTTATTTCTTTCTCTCTCACTCTTTTTCTCTTTTTCTTTTTTCCCCTCTTCTCCTTTTATACGTTTTTATTCCAACCAATTCCATTGTGTATTTGACACCTCTCGTTTTAATTTTATTTGTTTATTCGTTTTTTTTTTATTCCTTTCTTTCCGTACATAAACCCTTGTCGCAATTTGTATAGAATATTCATTAATGCATTTGAATTGCTCGTTTTCCTTTTTCATTTTTTGTTATTTTCTTTTACTCGTTTTTTTTTCTTTTCTTCTTTATTTTTTATTTTTTATTATTTCCTTATCTAGTTTAATATTTCAACGCGAATGAAATCACGATTTTCCATCCGTCGTAGATTACGAAGCCATTTAAATAAAGGGTAGGAGTCGAGGAGTTAAAGAGAGTATCTCAGAATGCAAATCTCACTCTCTCTCTCTCTCTCTCTCTCTTTCTACTGTCTAGTAGACCGTGATCAATGTTATCGCTACTTTCACGAACCCTTTTTTACGATTAAATGTCACGAACCCTATGCCGAATAAAAAACTTTAATGCGTCTTCTTTGGTATCTTTTAATGTCGTCATCGTATTAATGATACAAATTCCAATCAAATAAATTAGAAAACCATGGCTGGGTTAAAGAAGAAAACGTATGAATACATAGACACCCATATACGCGCCTATTATATATATGTACACACGTGTACACGTATTATATATGTGTGTGTGTGTGTTTATGAATGTATTTATATATCATATAAGCGGATCAACTAACTACATACGAATATTGTATTATCTTCGTTAAAATGTGACAGCCGTCACACGAAAATACCGAGCCGTAGAAATTCTCAATTTCGATTCTATCGGGTATTCCAGTAGCATTATCTACTTTGTACCTCGCACTTTATGAATAATTCACACGGACGATTGTATATTAAATCCATGGGGGAGGAGGGTGTGTGGGAGAGAAAAGAAAGGAAAAGAAAAAACTCGGCACCGGATCTGATCTTTCCATTCCCGTCCGTTTATTCGAAAGACTTTCTCGCCCGTTATGATATATATATATATATATATATATAATTCAAGATGGGAAATAGAAATCCTTCGTAGTTCCATTTTCAATTTATTCGTTTGACCGTAGCCTTTTTAATCAATGGATCTTTCTTTTCTTTTTTTTTTTTTTTCTTTTCTTGTATCTCCGCTGTAGGACGCCGTAGTTCGGCTATCAAAAATATCATCAAATTTTCATGTCGTGAGAGGAAATAACGTACAGAGGGTCCGTCGTATTCTTTTTCCGTTCTCTTTTTCCTCTTTTTTTTTTTTGTTTGTTGATTTGATTAATCTAATGACAATTCAATCGGGCTTGATAAAATTTTCGTGCCGTTGATCGGAATAAGGGGACACGAGAAACACGAGAAAATCGACTTGTCGATGTTTTCATCAGAGTGGTATTTACTTAATGAAAAGTAATCCAAGTAAAAGCATATTTTTTTTCTTTGTTTATTTCTTTTTTTAAGGTATAGTAATATGTCCTTTGAACAATTTTCTGAATTAAAGAGATTATGATTTGAAGATAATATTTGTCTTTCCCTCTTTTTTTCTTTCTTTTGATTTGACTCTTTTTCTCATGAACTTTAAAAAATTGTTTTACGTATTATCCTTTTTACATGAGTGGAATGAAAAAGTAAATATAAGTGGTCCTATATTTTTCTTTCGTTTATTTAATCATATATAATTAGATATTACATTTAAAACATTGTAATATATATATATATATATATATATATATATATATATATATACACACATATTTATTATTTAAATGAAGAACATAAAATTTAATAGAAGGATAGAGAAGGAATTTATTTTTTTTTTTATTTTTTTAAATAAATATTATCCTATAAGCGCAAATAAGTAAATTGTTTATCTAAATAACTTCTCTCCGTGCGTGTTTCGTGGGATATCATTAATTATTGACGAAGAAACTACTGGAAGAAACTTTGAAAATTCTTGTTGTTCTTTAGAGTTTTCGTCTTTGCTCTTAACATACTTTTCTTCTTCTTCTTCTTCTTTTTATTATTATTATCTTTTTTTTTGTTTCTGTTTTGTTCTACCTTCATGAAATTCTTATACCTTCCCTCAGCTAAGGAGAAGAAAAGGTTGACAGAACGTGTCTAGAATCTACGTTGGTTCACTCCTCTTAGATTATACGTGGATTAACGTGAAATGTAATATTACTTATTTCTTTTTCATTTTCATCCTTTATTTCTTTCTTTCTTTTCTTTTTCTCTCTCTCTTTTTTTTTAACTTTCGGATTTTCTGATATTTTTGCAAAAAAATGAGAAGGAACCGACATAACTAAGCAAAAATTTTTTTTCTTCTTCTCTTTTTCTTTCTTTTTCTTTTCCTCTTTGAACGACCAAGAAACAGATAAATCGACGAGGTTATTTATCTAAGCTCCGTTATATCCTCTCGAAAGAATAGACTGTTTTATTATTCACCGTGAAAATGTAAATCCGTGAAAAGGATTGGTTCGTCATTCTCAGAGACATTCCCGGTTCCTCGTAATCTCACGCGAAGCTCGTCAAATCGTACGAGAGCATAGGTTCTAAACATAGAGCGAGAGCGAGCGAGAGAAAAAGAGAGAGAGAGAGAGAAAGAGAGAGAGAGAGAGAGAGAGAGAGAGAGAGAGAGAGAGAGATAAAAAAGACAGATAGAGAAGGAAGATCTCTACGAAAGTCCAAGTCAATCTTTCGAACCAAACAACATCGTAGAAACGTCGTCGACGCTTCAAGCCACGAAATTCGAGCGTTGTGTTTCCCTCCCAAACTCCTCTCTTCCTGTCATCGTTCCAACCCCCTTTCCATCCCATCCCTTTCCATCCCTTCCCTTCCCTTCCCTTCAATTCTCTCCCTATAGCCCCTTTCCCTTTGTTCCCTCGGGAAACGTCACCACGAAATGGACCTACCATGTACGTAACTACATGGTCTATCTATGTGAAGAGGAACGACCTTTGACCTCCTCCTCATCGTAGAGAGAATTTCGTTCGATCGAAAATTCGAACCCAGGAAATAATTCTTCCAATACCTTTTCTTTACGATCGTCGTCGTCGTCGTGATCATCATCATCATCATCATCATCATCATCATCATCATCATTCGAGTCGATGAGTCCGATCTAACGCGCATGATCTACGAAAAATCTTTGACAATGCGCGTCTTTTACTCGACACGTTTGATTTCAACTAAATCGAATTCAACGGACTACTTTTGTCCTTTCACGAAAATAAATTTCAAAAACAAGTTTCTTTAGGTAAGAAACACGTTTTATCCTTTATCCCGCTTTTTTAAAAGCTATCTCTTCGAATCGATTTTTATATTGGTTCGCGTATCTATTGAAAATATCGTTTCTAACTCGTTCTCGGGATGGTTCTGTTTCGATTTAAACGATTACAAACTTTCTTTTCTTCCTTCCTTCCTTCCTGCCTCCTTTCCTATCTTTCTTTCCTTCTTTTTTTCTTTCTGTCTTGAACTTTTATCGAAAACGTAAGAGGTAATAGTACGGAAGAGAATTTGTTTCTTTTTTTTATTTTTATTCTTTTATTTTTATTTTTTCATTTTTATTTTTTTATGTATTGCATTATACGTAGGTGTATGTGTGTATAGTGTACGTATAAATAAGTTATTTTTATATGATTTTGGGGAAATAACCTTCAGCATACTTAGAGCATATTGTTTATTTAACACCTTCGAGAGCAACGAAGCAAAGTACACAGGGTGGTTAAAAAGTTTCTAGTTTGGTCAGAAATTTCCGGAACCAGTCAAATGTTTCTAGATAACTTTACGCAAGAATTATTCTTTTTTCGTAACATTCTGGATTAGTGTATATATATATATATATATATATATATATATATATATATATATATATATCTTTTTTTTTCTTTTTAATTTTTTCAAATCGTAAAATCATAAACCTAAGAATTTCGTTTCCAGTGTGAAACAAAAGAGAAAAGAAAAATAAAATAAAAAGATTAGCCGGGGATAGACTCGAAAAAAGGAATAATCAATTTATATTTTAAAAATTCCTTTACGAACCTTTGATCCGTTCTGTATTATTACGTGAAACTTGAACGTACGATGAATTATAAATTATACTATTATTATGGTACGTACATTGTTTGTAGTAAATAAATCTACGAATAGGTATGACGATCTACGAGAAATTCAAATTTATATTCTTGTTTATTATATAAAATGTAAATCCATCTTTTCCTATGTTTCGACGTAAGAAAATTTATTGAACGTATAAAATTTAGCAAATTAATTTTGATAATAAATATTAATCAAAAAGGAAAAAATAGGAGGAGAGAAGAAAAAAAATAGACTGACCTCTCGTAATTTTCTTTTCGTTTTTTTTTAGCGTATCATCGTCTTATTTCTTATCGATATTATGTCTCGTACGTCGTCATTCAGTGAGATGCAGTACGTGTTTAAACTCGAAATAATTCACGCGACTCGTCTTACAAGTTTCCAACATCTCAGATACGTCTCGATCGAAGTTTTCCGAAAGGGCAAATATAAATTGGATGGTCCCTCAAAGTATTCTCGGATTTGCTCGAGTTTTTCCAACGCTATGTTAAACTCAATTTTCAAGACGAAACTTAACAACGACGAGACACGCACGGAGACTTTTTTAAGCATTTCATTTCGAGATACACACACACACACACACAACAGACAACAAACAAACATGTCCGTCCATGAATGTCCGGAGCAAATGTCACACAATTCGTTGAAGTTACAGAAGAAAGTTTAATAAGAAGAATTTGCTTAACATAGCACGTAAAGATTTATTTCTCTTGCGCGTGACTTTTTCCGAGTTATCAAGGTCAGTATAAGGAATTTTTGTTCTTTTTCTTTTGGATTAGTGTTCATTCGTGATCAAAATCGTATCTAGTAAAATATTACTATTGCGAATTATCGTGTACGAGATAATTGGCATATATATATATATATATATATATATATATATATATATATATATATATATATATATATATATGTTCTATTTTATCCACTTGCCCATTGATAAATTTCAGTATCAATTTATTGCGAATTATGATAACGTATATATGGAACATCAAAATATCACGGAGTGTATTACAGATTTGTATCGAAATTCCAGTGGCAAATCCCTTATATAACGAGCAACTCTATTACGATTATAATAAAACGATGAATATATATATATATATATATATATATATATATATATTATATATTCATATATATATATATTATATATTCATATATATATATATATATATATATATATATATATATATATATATATATATATATATATATTCATCGTTTTATTATAATCGTAATAGAGTTGCTATATATGTATATGTTCAATATCTACGTTTCGATTAAGCTCTCGGATAATTAGAGATACTCTTGTGATTGAGATAATCAATAGAGTAAGAGCCGTATTTGTTGGCTATGTATACACACACACACACACACACACACACACACACACATATATAATATATAAGAAAATTCGTCATGACGCGAAGCAACGTTTAGAATT
>OU427000.1:4158180-4268180 GCA_911387935.1 Dolichovespula saxonica | reverse complement strand
GGATCTAAATCGGGAATCGCGGAGACCTTCAAAGCGAGGCTGACCCTTAGCAAGCGTGTAGGCGTCGCCTCCATTTCATTAATGAAAGTCACGAATACACCTTTACGATCAGAATTTGGTGTGTGTGTGTGTGTGTGCGCGTGCGTGTGAGTGCGTACGTGCGATATGTGCGCACACATCGTTGGTGTGTGTCATTACAGAGACAAACGAGATCGACATTTTTCTACCTCGTTACAATTAAATTTCAAAAGAAAAAAGGGTCACCATCGTTGGACTGTTGTGCCACGCTCTCTTCCTCATTACTATACTCTTTGGACGGTTCTTTTTTTTCTTTTTCTTTTCTCCTTTTTCCACCCCTATTAAGGATAATATCTTATTCTTTCGATCTAAATGCATCATTATCGTTGAACTTTTTTTTTTTTTGTATTATACGTAATTATATAAATATATGTATATATATGAAGGAAAAAATGGAGATAGTTTATAATCGATTATATATTCATTTGGCTTAATTTTGTATAGAAATATTTAATTTAATTTCGATTAATTCGGAGAAATTAGTTCGAGAATCTTTATCAATAATTGAGATTCCCCGTTTCCTCTTTTCGACTCTCTTAAAGAGTAAGAAACTTTTAAGATAAAGAAACTCTCCTTTTAAGATAAAGAAAAGAATGGAGATAATTTATAATCGGTTATATATTTTTCTGGCTTAATTATTTATATAGAAATATTTAATTTCGATTAATTCGGAGAAATTAGTTCGAGAATTTTTATCAATAACTGAGATTACCCTTTCTTCTTTTGCCTTTACCCTCCCATTACCCTGACTCTCTTTAACAAATGATTTTACTAAACAAAAATATACGTTAAGATAAATATGTTAAAATATACAATATATAGGAGATTAAATTAAAAATAAGATAAAATAAAAGATTTTGTTATTAAAATGGTAGAGTGGCGAAAGTAGGAACACCATAAAAACAAAAATTGTCATAATTAACAATTTAAATTTCGGAAAGTTTATATTATATTCTCCTGTGACGCGCAATTGGATCTTTCCACTATTTCTGAATTTGCATGAGATTACATTTGCGAGTGGCTACGATTGTTTTTGCATTTTTTTCTTTTCTTTTTTCTGTGATATACATAGAAATACACGACGAATAGCAACTGTGTTGCCATACTCAACTAATTTTTTAATTTCAAATGTCGCATGCATTAAACATTAATACATTGTAATTTTCCTACCACACGAATCCAATGGTTAATGTTAAGTTCCGAGAAAAAAAATTATTCTATCTTATTAAAAACTCATTTAATCTTCTTTTTTTGTTTTTTAATACTTTTTAAGTTTTTTTTTGTTTTGCTTATTTCTTCATCTTTTCATCTGACGAAACGATGGAGAAGTGTAATAAAATCGTCATAATATTAAAGAAAAAAATAAAGGAAAACAAGAAAAGAAGTATTAAAGTGAGATGCATTATTTAAATCGGTTATTACAAGCGCTTTGAATAAACGTTTTTCTAACATTTACTCTTGGCGTAAAGCGAATTTGCGAAACAGTATCGAGGGAATATTATTATTCATGCATCTACGAGAGTAAATATCTTTTGTCGATATTTGCACGCTACTCATTACTTGCTGTGTTTACTTTATTCATGTTTCTCCCCGACTACGTCACGAGTATCCACTAACGAATTTTTAAAGATGATTCCACAGATGCGTGCATTTGTTTCTACATTTTTTTTTCGTCCCATTAAATTCGATCTTATGTTTCATTCAATCTTTCATGAATTCGTTAACGCTCGAGATCAGTTTCATCTTTTTTCTCTTTCTTTTCTTTTCTGTTTTTTGTTTTCCTTTTTTCTCCGAGGGTCTAAGGGATTTCGTTCCAATTTCTTGAGTTTTCGTTAAAATGGAAGAGAACAGAAAAAAAAGAAAGAAAGAAAATAAATAAAATAAATAAGTCGAAAGGATGGAAGGGAGAGGGTGATGTATATATATATATATATATATATATATATATATATATATACACACACACATATGTATATACAGGGTGGTCCATATAAGACCACCAGAATGTGTTTCGTCGAATTGTGATGATTGCGAAAAAAAAATAAATAATAATAAATAATAATAATAAAATGTCAGTGGTATCAAAGGATGAACGTACGATAAGAATTTAATTTTGTAAGTCCTCTAGATATTTTTACGGCGATAAAAAAAAAACATATTTTCTTGACGTTCACGATGATTCAAGTGTCCCGGAAGAAGCACTGCAATCTCGATGGAATAAATTTAATCCATCAATTTTATCCATAAAAGTTGTAGTTTTCTTAGATCAGTGTCGTTTCGAAGATCGTCCCGATGCTATCTTATCCGTACGTACGTACGTAACGTACGTATGTATATTTGATCGGATAAGATACGCGATAAAAAAAATTTGTATACGAGAAAGAACATCGATAACTCGAAAATGTGAGACCCTTCGAAAGTACATTAATGCGCATTCTTCATTTTAAAAATGACTACTCGCCCGAATAAAATAATATCCTTCCTAAATGATCCTACGATTTTATTCTTCGATATCGTTCAAGTTACGTCAAAAATATTTTTTTTTTTCATTATCACAATTCGACGAAATATTTGGGTATTACTTTAGTCTTTACTTAAATGGACCACCGTGTACATATATACATATACATATATAGTGTACTCGAAAAATTCGTTCGTACTAGTCCGAAGAGAATCACGAACGTTCTTCGTCAATATTGATTTCAAAGACCAAGTTATATTCCCTCTCGAAGGTGAATCCTTTTCTAGTAGACAGCTCCTGTGGAATACACAAAACATTTCCATTTCACCCTCGATAGAGTGTACGAGTTACGTAGGACAGTTGGATGGGAAAGCAAGGGAAAGAAAAAGAAAGAGAGAGAGAGAGAGAGAGAGAGAGAGAGAGAGAGAGAGAGAGAGAGAGAGAGAAACCAGACCTTATCCAGGGTTAGTTCTATCACCAAGTAGAAGGAAAAGCTTGAAAGTACCTACACGATACGAACGAACGAGAAAACACAAGTGAGAGGGGTTAAAGGGGTAATACTTGAGAGAAAGAGAAGGATGAAAGTCTATGCCACAAGTAGACGTCCTCTTCTGGGACGGCCAACTACAAGTCCCTCCATTGTACCTGATTCTTGGAACGAGAGGGGTTAAGGGTCAACGATACTCGAGTTTCTCAAAACGTGCGATTCTGCAGTTACGGTTATGCTCTTCCTTTCTCTGTCTCTCTTTCTTTTTCTCTCTCCGTCTGTCTGTCTTTCTTCCTTTCTTTTCTTTATTTCTTTCTTTTCTATTTCTATTTTTCTTTCTCTATTTCTCTCTCTCTCTCTCTTTTGCTCTTTTTCCTTTGTTCAATGAAGAAACGTCTGAGTCAACTCGGTTTTGACTTAAAGTGTTATACGTACATACGTACATATGTATATTAAGTATATCACTTAAGCGTCATAAATAAATGTGCAAAGGACAAGAACGTCCTCGCCCTTGTCCTTGTATCTCGTCCGGTTGTTTCTGCTTTCGGGCGACAATTAGTGTTGACGATATTACTATGAGAAAACATAAGGGAAAGTGAAAGAAACGTGATACGAATAGGAGGAGAGGTGGGTGCCTTTTCTTTGCCGTTTGTCTATGCACACTCCGGTAATTTCCGTTTCGAGTTGGACGAGAACATCGTTCTATTTTCAAGGTATGTATACTTAGGCTACGTCTATATAGATAATATATGTGTGTGTGTGTGTGTGTGTGTGTGGGTGGGTGGGTGTACACAACCTAGTTGTTTTACACGCTTTTTCCAAGTATTCGGAACTTCGGAAGCATATAAGAGAGAAAAAAAAAGAGAGAAACTTGAACGATGTTATCCCGTCGAAAAAGAAAAGGGGAAGGAATGGGAAAGAACGTTTTGTCAGGGAATGTTGTAGCCGAGAGAATAATGTAGCTTATTTTTTGCGTTCACGAAGAATAACGATATCCTTTGTCGATACTCGAAGAGTCAACGAAATAACGTTTCCCCGTTATAACGAGAAACTCGGGTGAAAGTTGCGAAATCGCCAAGTTGTTTCTCTCTTCAATCTCGTTTATACTTCTTACTTTCCTTTTCTCGGGTAGCAAAGACATTGGCTTTTATTGTCCGTCGTCTATATAAGTACAAAAAAAAAAAAAAAAGGAAAGGAAAGAAAATTGCGTTTAAACACGAGTTTCCATTGTCCTTGATTTCCTCGTTATTGCTTTCATCTTCATAAAATATATAAATATAAAATAAATAAATAAATGTATAAATATGAAAGCGATTCGTTTTATTTTCATATGATACAGAAAGTATAACGATACTGTTTCTTTCTATTTTTCTTTTTTATTTTTATTTTGCTTCTGTTGTTTTATATTTTTTATTTCATTCAAACGACCGAATTAATTAAAAGATATAAAAGATCTATATTGATCCAGTTGAATTTATTATTACATTTTCTAACATAATCATAAAACTTTCGTTGAACTTTATTCCCCTATTCTTCATGTGCTCTTTGGATTTTTTCTTTTTTCCTTGTTCCTCCACCGTTCATACAGTTTTCAACGTGCTAGTAACGATCTCTCTGCCTCTCTCTCTTTCTTTCTCTCTCATACACACACACACTCTCTTTCTTTTTCTCTTTCATTCTTTCTCTCTGCAGTTCTTTCTGCGTATTAAGGTCTGAGGAAAGTTCAGTAGTACGATTTGAAATTGAATTTTCCTGTTCTTTTGTTCCTTCTTTTTGATTATATGTATATAGTAACGTGCGTAACTGCAAATATATAATAAATATGAGGATGAAAGAGAGAGAGAGAGAGAGAGAGAGAGAGAGAGAGATAGAGAGAGAGAGATCGAGAGGAAAAAAAGTAATGCACATAATTTGATAATCGATGCCTTAGAAAAAATATTGTTTCGTAGGATTAAACCTTATTTTCTTTTTTGTATCGATCAATGCTCATACCATTTATTTGTTTAAAACGTTTTCAAGAAATTTTAATAATTCTTAAAAGGTTCCGAGTTCGTTAGCCAATTAAGAAAATTGCAACGAGTTATAATATGGTTCGATGATTACACCTATCGTATAAAAAAAATATATATACATACACGTGTGTATGTGTGTGTGTTATAATCTTTCCAAAGGGATTTCGAACTTTCGAAAGATTTTGTAATATCCTAATGCAACGCAAAAGCTTGGTTGTTTTGAAAGATTGTATTATATTTTTTTCTTCGTTTCGCTTCTCTCTCTCTCTCTCTCTCTCTTTTTTGTTTTCCTTTCGTCTTTTTTCCATTTTTCATTTGGCTTATAGACGACGAAAATAAATGTATAGGAAGCTGCTGATATCCAAGGGATATTGCTATTGCTGCTGATGGGGTGGGAGAGAGGGCGGGGGACAGAGGGGAGTGGTATTAGTAAAAATGGTTGGTCGGAAAACGCAAATTGAAGAACGGCCGATTGAAAAGGGCCGCTCTTTTCATACGCTGTATCATCTAACGATCGTACCTTTCCTGATTTTAAATTGAAACGGATCTCGGCGTCTGTGGTTAGATGAGGTGAGGCGAGGCAAGGGAAGGTGAGATTAGGCGATTCATTTTAACAAGAAAATGCACGTCGAAATGATGGTAATGAAGTTAAATTCAAGGTTGATTGATTTGTTCGGATTAACGATTCGAATTCGGTCTAAAATGCTAAAACTAACGATAATAATCGGAGTAAATATAAGTATCATCAACAATGGCTATGTTTGTTTGCAACAAATCGAGTATTTTATATATATATATATATATATATATATATATATATTATTATTATTATTATTATTATTATTATTAGTATTATTATTATACATTATATTATTATTATTATTATACGTCAAGTAGTATTATTTTGTATGCCTATGTAACATCATTTGTTTTTATGATATATATATATATATATATATATATATATATATATATATATATATATATATATATATATATATATATACACACACACACACACACACACACACAAACACAGATTTTCCTAGGCTTATAAATAGACTACGAGGGATTGAAGGTTCCTAGAATGCTTTATCATCTTGGTCCAGTCGGAAGCGTGTAAAAATAGAGAGAAAGAGAGAGAGAGAGAGAGAAAGAGAGCAAAGAGAGAAAGAGCAAAGAGAAATCGGTAATGTGCTAGCGTAGGCCTTAATAGCATTTCCATCTAGTTGAAAGAGATCCCTTTTTCGTTGATGGTGAAATTGATTTAATCGGATCGTAAGAATGAAATTTTTATCGCATAGAGGATAGGCAACCGTTTCATTTCTGTCGAATTTCCGTGAATTGTTCATGCGTTAATTATACACATTCTTCTCAGTTATCTCTCTCTCTCTCTCTCTCTCTCTCTCCCTCTCTCTCTCTCTGTCTGGTGTGTACATATACATATACACATACACATACATACGCGCACACACACATGATGATGTCCAATTTGAAATCTCGTAGAAAGTTATTTCCCAAACTATAGATCCTTTCAAAAAATGTTTCGAATAAAACTGAACCTACGATAGTGAGGTATAGAAAAAGGGATGGGGAGGGGAGGACATTTAATGGGAGGGTAGCAAATCTTTTTTAGGTGGATATATGGTGATATGTTACGCGAGATTTCAAGGTGACCGTTGCTTTCGCTTTTCTACCATTATTTTTATTTTTTTTTTACCGAACCGTATTTAATACCCTTCTAGACGAATTCATTGACCGTACCACACTTTGATCTTTCTACCAAGTTAGTTCAAAGTCAAGTAAAAGTAAAAATAAAGGTCACCTTGAAATATCGAAAGTACGTCCACCTAGAAGAAGATTTAAGACCGTCTGTCTTTACTTTTCCCACTCCTCTCTCTCTCTCTCTCTCTCTCTCTCTCTCTCTCTCTCTCAATTCGTTCCTCCTTCGAAACATGGTAAGTTTAATTTGTAACATTTTTTTGAAACGAGTTGTAGTTTGGTATAGAATTGCGCACGCTAACTTTCAAACGGGACACCCGGTATATTTAGTACTCTAAACAAATTTACGAAATTGTAATGACTTCGTACGAATAGCGAAATTTTTCTTTGACGTTAGAAAGAAAGAGAGAGAGAGAGAGAGAGAGAGAGAGAGAGAGAGAGAGAGAGAGAGAAAGAGAGTGAAGTTTAAAAAAACATTGATTTTTTAAATTCGATTTCACAATATTACGAACACGCGATTGAATAAAAATTTGGAATTCTATGAACAACGAGAATGTTAGGTATTCGTGGGAAAACGATTAAAATGGAACACCCTGTATATATATACTTGATAAAAATTTTCATTCAAGCAGGCTTTTTGCTCGCACGAGCGTAAAACTACCGTCGTTTATGACGACCTCGTACGAGGACATGTATTCGAACATTTGTGCCTTTTGTTGAAAGGCCAATACTCGTTAAAAATAATCTCGTTACCGTAGAAACCATGGGGGGGAAAATTTTAGTAATACGCTTTGAATATTTCCTTTAGTTTATTTATTTAATATTACGACACTCGCGCGCGCGTGTGTGTGTGTGTTACATGCGTACATATTACATATACATATATATATATATATATATATATATATATATATTTTTTTTTTTTCTTTTACGTCGTGTAATTTATCCTCTTTGTTATTTGTCAATTTATTTTCTTGCATGAACGTTCATAAAAAAAAGAAAAAAAAAATTACACCGATCGTTACGTTGCATTGTATGTAATATAGTGAGTTGTCTCTGAGCTATTGCAGAATTATTGGTTGGAGCGTGTCGAGCTTTTTGTAGTTTAAGGGGAGAAAAAGAAATAGAAATAAAAAAAAGAAAGAAAAGAAAGGAGTCACAAAAGGAAGAAACTAATATTCTCTCGCCTATTTCTTTTCATTTCTATTCTTTTTTTTTTTTTTTTTCATTTCCGAAAACCACCATACCTGTGCAACTCATATATATTTTATTTTTCGACTAGAATTGAAGAAAGAAATTTATCGTCGATTTTCTCGATCTACATATATAGTATTTTGGTACAATGTGTATGCGTATACATACATACAAACATACATGCATACATACATGCATACATACATATATGCATGTACACACATATATACGACCATATCATACATTTTGATGCGAACCTACTTTCATTGTAATTTGCAAGAATCTTTGATAGAATCGGTTGTTTCATTTTATCTCTCTCTCTCTCTCTCTCTCTCTCTCGCTCTCTTTATCTCTCTCTCTCTCATTGTTGTTGTTGTTATTTTTCTTTTTTCTTTTTTTTTCGTTTTAACTCCATGTAGCATCGACATATTCGTGATATAATCCGGCGTGTGTTCGTACGCCTTTATCATTCATCTTGAAAATAAAAGCAAACGATCATTACGGACATCGTACGAACTTTGACATTTATCGCGGTTACCTATGTTATATCACGTTTTAAGCGAAATTCTATTTTATTTTGCGAAAAGAGAAAGAGAGAGAGAGAGAGAGAGAGAGAGAGAGAGAGACGGGGGAGGGGAGAGGAGGAGGAGAGAGAGAGAGAGAGAGAGAGCAAAACTAAAAGTAGAGAAAAAAAATGGACACCAATGTATTAGAAATATTCGATCTGTCAAAGCGTGTGTGAGCGCTCGCTTCTGTACCGTCTCACCTTTGATATCGTACGTACGTACGCTCGCTCTATTTCTCGCTCTCGTCCTTTCGCTTATTTTTTGTTTCTTATTTTCTTTCTTTTTGTTTATTTTTCGAACGAGTTTGAAAACCCAATGGACGACTGCGTGTGATCTTTTTCAATCTGGTTGCATTCACGTTTGCCTTTTGTCGTTGACAAGGAATCTCTCTCTCTCTCTCTCTCTCTCTCTCTCTCTCTACTTTTTTATACGTACTTATTCATCTATCTTTTTCTATCTGTTTACTATAACAGTGTTACTATAACAATATCGAGTATATTATATCGATAGGCAGAAATTAATATAACTACTGTATACGTATTGTGTATCGAAAGAAAGAAAAATAAAAAGGAAAAAAAAACAAAGAGAAAGAGATAGAGAGAGAGAGAGAGAGAGAGAGAGAGAAAGAGAGTAAAAGAAAAGAAGAGAAAATGGGAAATGAGATTGGATTGGACACATTTATCGAAAATTAAAGGGATCAAAGAAGACGTAAGTCTTAAATCCGGTCAAATCTGGGTCGTTCCGGTAAAACTATGAATTACGGTACTGCCCATTGGTCAGAAGCTTTTTATACTGGCCATCTCTTCTATCTTTTTATCTTGTACTCTCGTGTTCTTCCTCTCTTCTCACATATTCTCGTTCTCTCTCTCTCTCTCTCTCTCTCCTTCCGCTCTCATCGATTTCAAAGGGAGAATGAGTGCGGGATATATAGAATGATACTCGGGGGAGACCTTTAAGGAGGAACGTTTGTACGTCCACCTACTGCGAAGAAAATGCGTTTTCACGATTTACTCTCGATCCCGACGATTTATTTATCATCCTTCCTCCAACGGGTTGAGAGGAACATTTTCTTTTCTTTTCTTTCTTTTTTTTTTTTTTATATGTCCTTTTCCCCTTTCTTTTCCTTTCTTTCATTTCATCCTTTCTTCTCTCTTCTTCCCTCTTTTCTTATCCCTTTATCTAATTTCTCCCTCCCCTCCCCTCGCCACCAATTTTACACGTCACGATCGACGACGTTATTAATCGCGTTAATCGAATCAATCCGCGATTTTAATCGTCCCAGTGTTCTCCGTTTGTCGATCAATTTCATTCTCCTTCTAACAGGTGAAATTTTGTTGGAATATATAAAAAAAAAGAAAAGAAAAGATAAGAGAACATCGGAAAAATCGATATTACAAATCGTTCGTATTCATATGCCATTGTTTATCACATTTATCGACGAATTATCGTGTACAGTTTTGTTGAGCGTTATATGAAGGAAGGTTTTGTATTACGATTGTCGTCGATGTGTTGAGAACGCGTAGAACTCGTAAAACGGATCGGGATGGGGTTGTTGTTGTTGTTGTTGTTGATGATGATGATGATGATGATGATGATGATGATGATGATGATGATGTTGGAGATATTGGTTGATCGGGGATGAGTGTCTGCCTGGCTATTAATGATGGTGATAATGGTACAGAGAGGTACCGCGAGAGAATTTTATATCGAAATCTTCATTGTCGATTTGAGAGATGTTCGTTCGATCGTTCGTAAATTCATCCGTTCGTTCGCTCGTTCGTTCGTACGTACGTTTTGAATACGTATTGGCCGTAATGCATTATATCGATCGTAGTGAAAAGCGCATAAATAGCTAACTCACATCATTCTGAGACTTCCGCGGCGTATTTCCGTGTAATGGAGTACACGTCGGTGTTTTGGTGTTTAGTATCAACGGAAATTTATCTCTCTCGAACGATGTGTCTCGGTCATCGACTTCTCTACACTCTCTTCCGTTCTTAGCTTCTTTGCTTTCCTTCCGTGCCAATATATCGTCCCAGTTAGAGATTTACACGCGAATATTATTACGTTCGTATTACGTTTACGCGTAATACATATACATACGTATGTACGTACGTAAGTACGTACGTTCATATAATACATACTTAGGTGTGTGAGTGTGAGCGTGTCTATGTATGTGTGTGTGTGTATATATGTTGATGATAGATTGATAGTGCATATGTAAGGAGCGTTACTGAGATTGAGATATCTCTTTTAAGTACAACCTATACAAAACTCTCGTCAGAGATGGGAAAGAAAAAAGATTTTAATATTCTCGACGCGACGACAACGTCGACGTCGACGACGACGAGGATGACGACGACGACGAGGACGACGTTGCGGTAAAAATGCTATACGTTCGTTCGTCTCACCGAATATACATATATCAGTTCACAGCCGGTGCGTTTAATAAAGAAAATTAAATCTAGAGTGTCTAACGTCGAGATGGTTTGGTTGTTGTTCTTGTTGTTATTATATTCGCTTGGAAACCGGAACGAAAGTGTTCTATAAACGTCTGGTTTGTAAAAGATAGATACAGTTTCTCCGATGAAATATAATGTGTGTGTGTGTGTGTGTGTGCCTGTGTGTACAGTATGTGCTGTATATACAAAGGGTGTTCCTATTGTTTTTTTTCTTTTTTTCTTTCCTTTTTAACGTAACGATGCCAGAGCATATTTTACGAGTAAAAGTCAGAGTAAAAAGTGTCAATGCGTAATGCCGCGCTAAAAAAAAATCCTTTTGTATTATCTAAAATTTTAACAATATACTCGAGCATAGATTTATTCGGAAAATTTAGGAACACCTTGTATACGAAACACATGTATGCGTTTGTGTGCGTGTGTGTATACACAGGTACTATATAAAATAGAAAACAGATTTTAAAATGACAACTCAAAATGAAAAATAGAAGAGATAAAAGGAAAATAAAAAATTAAAGGAAAGAGAGAAAAAGAAGAATTAACGAAACAATCTTCCATCCATTTCTGTCGTTCGTCAGGTATTTTTTTCTATTTCTTTTCCCTGTTCCTCATTAAAATATAACACATATGTTTCCTTTTGTTGTAAACGTGTGAGAAATTCTAGATTTCGTCGTTGCTCGTGAAATATTTGATGCCTCTGGCAACGTGCCTTGACCAAACATTGATGCAACAGTTACGGAACTATCGAATTCACAGGAGAGAGGATTCTCTACGTCTCTCCCTCTCACTCTCTCTCTCTCCTTCTCACTCTCTCAATCTCTCAATCTCTCTCTCTCTCTCTCTCTCTCTCTCTCTCTCTCTATGTTCATTCGTCCGTCAATCCGTCTGTTTGTCTGCTTGTCCGTCTGTCCACCTGTCCGTCTGTACGTCTGTCCGTTTGTCTGTCTATCTGTGGTAACGAAGATATTACGCAAAAGGGATATGAGCGATCAACTAGCTTTAGCAAAGAGCCTCCTGCTTGCCTGTTTGCCTGCCAATTCCTTATAGAAGATTATAGGATTAATGTAATGAAGCGGTAGACACGGTCGCTAGAAGTAAATCCAATCAAGGGCCCTTCACGTCGGACTCGTGGAAAAGAAAGCATAGACGGTGAGGACGAAACTGGCGCATGGGAGAGAGAGATAGAGGGATAAGAGGGATAGAGAGAGAGAGAGAAAGAGAGGGATAGATATAGATATATTAGAGAGACCGGGGATTGTAGATCGGTAATTCAGAACTCTGAATTAGCCAATTGCGAGTCAATCCTATTGAGGATGATCGTCCCTTCTCATTCTCATCGTTACTCTATATATATATATTTTTTTTTTCTTCCTACGTATGTATACGTGCGTTAAGTATAACCCTGTTGAGAGATACATAGGTATACCTATGTACGTAGGTACATATGTTTTTACGTTTGATTGATTCGTATATACCGTAGGACCGATTCGTCCTGACGTTTCATGAGTTTTTATTAAAAAAAAAAAAAATAAAAAAACGAAGTTGAAAGGAATGTTAGTTGAATGAAAGAAAAAAGAAGGAAAGAGAGAAAAGAAAAGAAAAACTCATGCAATTTTCTTCTATTATCGTCGGCAATGTTAACGAATGACCAATCCGTTATCTTTTTCTATTTCATGTTTTTCTTATGTTTAGGAAAGATAATTCATCACCCTAACGTCATTTATGTTCATCAAAGCTTCGACCGAAGAGAGATAGAGATAGAGATAGATAGAGAGAGAGAGAGAGAGAGAGAGAGAGAGAGAAACCGCATCGTGAGAAACGAGACCTAGTTCGAAACGCCGGCGGACGTGAGCTCATTCTTCTTTGCCGGTAAAACTGGTAGGGGTGCTGAAACGAGGCTTAGCTTGGACATTAACGATAAGTCAACATTCTTGCGTTAATGCTTCGTTTCTCGCCCGTAACAACTCGTACTTCATTGGAAATGCTAGGATGTATTAACACGTGCCAACTAGAAGAAAAATATTTCTCACTTTTTTTTTTATGAGAATCGATCCTACAAACTACAAATTCTTGTCTATTTTTTTTATTACATGTATCTCTCTCTCTCTCTCTCTCTCTCTCTCTTTTTTTCTGATAATACGTATAATAAGTTAATACGTAGAACAAGAAAGAAAAATAAAACAAAAACGTTGAGGAAAATCCTTGCTAATCGTCGTAAACGAATCGTTCCCAAAGTAAAATATACGCAGATGAATTTTATCAAGATAATATATATATATATGACTTTGAAGTTTTCATTCGAGGGCATTTAAATGTAAGCAGCTAGAAAGACAAATGGAAGTAAATTTGTTTGTTTTGTTTTGTTTTGCCCCCCTCCCCTCCACCAAACTTACCACCCCACATCGCCGCGTTGAGAGTCTTATATAAATAAGAAGATACTATACCACGTATAACTGTTGATACGAGCTTACTTTATGTACGTAACGGGAGGGGCAGGGGACGGGGGAAGAGCCACGGGCTTATAGAAAGCCCGGTGAAGTTCGTTAGGAGCCCTTTGTCTCTTTGTCTTCGTTGAAAGCTTAGAACTGTAAACATTTAGGCGCACGTTACATCGTCGTTGGACCTTGGCGAAACTTGGCAAGTGGAACGTCGTCGTATTAAGAGTCAAGAACCAAAAACCAACCTCTTCCTATTCTATTCTATCTCTTCGTCGTGTTCTTCCTATGCCTTTTTGCTTTTCTGGCTCTCTTCTCCACGGCTTTACGTCTTTTTATTATGAAACGAGAGAAGCCATCTTTCACGCTTTTTCGCTTACTACTTATTCCCTTTTATGAGGTATCCTATGTGTACATTGAAAACAAAATGAAAAGGAAAAATTAAACGCACGGCCAGCACGTTTTTAGATATTAACGAGAGAAAAAAAAGGAATGTGCATTTAACCAGTATAATAAGTTAAATTCCGCCCGGTGTATTTTAATAATGAAAATTAATGATCAACGAAAATTATTATGATTTTTTTCTTAGGCGAATTAAATGATATACGATTGTACGATATATCAATTAATTATATACACGGGACGCTCGTTTTCGTTTTTTTCTTTCTTTATTTTTTTTTCTTTTCAGATTTAACGTTCGTTAATTTTTATCCCGAATTAAGTTTGCTATTTTTTTTTCTGTTTCTTCTTTTTTTTCCTTTTTCTCTTACTTTTATTTCCCCGACTTTGTAACTCTCGTTAGCGAAAGTTTGTCTTTTCTCTTTTTGTTAGACGCACATTTTTGCAACTTAATATACATATATTCGTACTGTTAAAATGAGTGGAGGAAGAAGTTTTTTTTTTTTTCTCGAGCGTCGACGACTAGAAACGTAGTATCTCGAACGAAAGAATCTTTTCACTCGCGAACGAGTGAAGTTTCGTAAACAAAAAAGAATTTGCAAATTTTTTCATTTGCATCGCGAGAAACGTTGGAGGTTAAAGCTTTCGATCGACCGGTGAAAAGGAGAGAGAGAGAGAGAGAAAGATACACACACACACACACACAGAGAAAGAGAGAAAGAGAGAGAAATTACGAGTTCTTGTACGTCGTTTGTTCACCCTTAGAAATCCAAATTTATATTTCTAAGCTGATGTCCGGCCAACTCGAAATTTATTGCACGGTACATGTAAACCAGCATACGCTCGCTTTGTTAATATAGGGCTTGCAAATGACCGTTCAGAATCATTTATGTCCTATATACACGTACATATATACAAGGATGAGTCTAATAAATTGGGGACCTCGGACTATAACTTTGTTTTTATTGAGGATAGAGAAAAGAGAATATTGGTATCGGTTAACAAGTTCGTACATCATGTAGTTGGATTTTTTTTTTTATATTTTTATGGAAGTGTATCCATCGATATAGTTGCAAAGTGCAATTGCGTTTGCTTTTTAAGTGGAATCCTACGATACAAGTTTTTTTTCCTTTTTTAATGAATTGATTACTTGCGCCATGCTTAATAAAAGGAAGTATTCCGTCGTAGAAAATAAATCTCATTATACGATGATAGTGCTCGTTAAATGATTCAAAACAAAATTTCTTTTACACTTTTTTTCCTTTTTTTATAATTTTCTTTTCTATCTTCAATAGAAACAAAGCTATTGCTCGCTCATTATATTCACCTTGTATATTTGTATGTATGTATGTGTGTGTGTATATATAGAGAGAAAGGTTGAGAGAAAGAGAGAGAGAGAGAGAGAGAGAGAGAGGGAATAAAATTACATTTACAAAATGAAAATATAAAAATAACACAGATAATAAAATGTCAAAGTTCTTATCCAATTGTCGGAATTATTTTCGATATTATTTTCTAAGATTGGAAATAAAAAAGAAATAGAAAATGTAGATATACGGATAAAGTGACAATGAAGTGTGAGATTTATTCGGTTGGTTCGGGTGCAAATGTATCAAATGAATAAAAGCATTGACCCATATAAATCTTTATAAAAGCTTGCCGTATTACTTGTGGATATATAATCAATGGACTCTGCGTTTCGACGCGTTCGTATATCGTTCGGGCAACATACAATTTTTAAAGAGGTTGGATCCTTTCAAAAAAAAAAAAAAAGACAGAAAAAAAAACATAAAAATCAAAGAAAAAGAACTTCGAACGAAAGATGAAACGAAAGAAGTTGTTCGAAACTTACTTTTGAATGATTGAAAAATGAAAAAATAATAATTCTTTATTATCGAGAAGTAGTTCTTTTTTTAAACTTAAATCAACTTCGATTCGATCAAAACATCTTTTTTTCTTTTTTATTTGTTTTTTTTTTGAGGTGGCTTTTTTTTTATTTTAGTGATTTCAGTTGATTTTTTCTCTTTAAGCTTTGATAATTTTGAACTGAGCGATTTAATTGGAACACACTGATCGATAGGTCGTCAGGTCATTTTTGTTGAACCCCAACGTATACCTAACTTATGAAATATTTAGATAATTTGTCAAACTTAATATATATATATATATATATATATATATATATATATATATATATATATATATTTATTATATATATATATATTTACTTATTTAAGTTTTATATATATATATAAAATTTAAATAAGTTATTTTACAGAGGGTGTTCTAAAGAGAGAACCTAAGTGATTTTAAAAATTAATTCTGAAAAAAAGTAAAAGTAACAGAAAAGTTCTTAAGCTTCTAATTTGGCAATCTAAAGAAGGAAACGAGAGAAAAAAAGTTAATCTATATAATGTCGAAAAAAAGGTGATACAATTTGTTTTCTCTTTTCTTTTCTCTTTTCTTTTAATTTTAAATCACACAAGAACTTTTGATCCACCCTGTATACCAAGTTTGACTTAACGATCCGACAACGAGATTTTTGAGAAGAAATCTTTATTTATATTTTCTATTTCTCTCATTTCCTTTTCTTTTATTCTCCTTTTTATTTTTTTTTTATTTCTTTTTCTTGTTAAAGTTCTCGATCAATGAGCTTGTCGATAATGTGCCGTCCGATTAATTTGCGACGCGTCGAGCTTTTTAGGATGCACTTAAGACACCTACATAAAACGACAGATGTGCTTGGATTAAACTTTTTACGGGCAGTCTGGCGAACATAAAGTTTTTTTTTATAACTTTACTGGGGAAACACAAGTATGAACCGGTTTTATCGGAAATTTTGTCTTTTTCAATGTTCCCTCATTCTTCCCCCGTCTCTGCGAATATAACGTTTCGACACTTTTAAAACGTAGCCTCGTTTACAGTATTCAAACAAAACGATTTTCCGCAAAATAGTTATTGCTCGCATTTATCGTATGCTTCTAGGTACATATATACGTATGTATGTGTTCCATACGCTTAACTTGAAAATCTCGACTTTAACAAAGGTTACACGATATACGTGCACGTATATACATAAGGTACGTACGTGTGCATACGTTCGCACACGTTCGAGATAATCGTTTCGTTCGTGTTGAAATAAAACGAATATCGAATATATTCCAATTTGTTTTTCCGTAGAAAGAATCGGCATTGCGATAATTAACAACGAATGACAGATTATTTGTACTCTCATTGATATCTAACATACCATCGTCGGGAACGTATTAATTAATCATGTACAGATGATCTGTTAATTAATTTATTATTAAAAAGCGATTACATTTTGTATAATTACATTTTTATTACGAATATCTAGGAACTAATGATGATTTAAGATATCCATGATTGTACGTAGATACATCTATGCAGAAAGAAGAATGAGCCTTTTTTTTCGACGAGATAAAGAAAGAACGGGATAGGAGGAAGCAAGAGGACAACGTTATCGAGACAAGGGGTCAGGAAGATAGAGTGAGAGAGAGAGAGAGAGAGAGAGAGAGAGAGAGAGAGAGAGAGAGAGTGAGAAAGTGAGAGAGTGAGAGTGAGTGTAGGGTTGACCATCGTCGAGAGTACCTGAAGTGGTATTATAAGAATAGCCAGGAGGCTGCTCGTCGGTGTTATCGTTTCTATAGTAGCTCGCAAGTATAGTTTATATATCTACACTTTGTCCTGTGCATCGTTAATAAGCAGATATATACGTAGTATATAACGTATATACGTATGCATATATGCATGTGTGTGTATGTGTATATATATATATATATATATATATATATATATATATATATGTATGTATGTATAAATGCATGCATGCATGCATGCCGCTCATCTCCACATTTTCCTTTAAATCTCTAGGGACCATAACAGGCAGAATGATGTTAGAATTAATAGTAAAATCAAAGTAAGAATATATTTCATCATTTTTCTCATCTCTCGATATATGTGTGTGTGTGTGCGTACACATTCTTTCGGATACGTAAAATAAAGAAACGCGCCTTTAAAGTTTCGTACCCAATTTAATGAATAAATGAAATGATTAATAGTAGTAATGATGGTAGAGAACCGCGATATGATTGCACGTAAATACGAGACAAATATTTCATTCGTTTTTGCTTTTTATCTTCGTATACAATTTGTTTATCATAGAAATAGAGATAGATAATAAGGAAGAAAAAAATGAGTAAGCGCTCGCGCAAGCGAGAGAGAGAGAGAAAATCGATTCGATACTTTTGAATTGCCTTAACGGAAGCATCGAGTTAAATCGTGTGTGCGTAACGGAAGTCGACGAGTCGATTCGTATCCGATCTCTTCTATCTCGTCGTCCCACAGTCCCTCGATAAGAGGGTTGGAGTGGAGGAGAGTAGGGAGGGAAGGGAGGACGAGGGAGGGGGATGGCTAAAGCGGAATGGGCTTTCATCGTTTGACCGCAAATCCAATCGTGACGAGGGATAATCGGCCCTCTTACCGGCTTCGTTCGTTTCAGAGCGAGAGATAGGAAAGTAAGAGGGAATGAGAGGGAGAAGAAGAGGACTTTGGTTTCTCGGATAGAATGCACGGGAGCTTTTCTCGATACTGTCTCGATATTTCAGTGTCAACTCCGATGACTTTGTTAATCCTCTTGTTTTTATTATTATTGTTATTGTTATTGTTATTAATATATTAATATTTTTTTGTGTGCTTTTTATCCTTGTTAGGACCTATCAAGAATAAAAAACAGACGTTCATACATGTGTGTGTGTGTGTGTGTAATAGTGAATGCGACTGTCACGCGAAAATACCAACATCGTCATCGTCGAAATTAATCTACATAGTTATATACTCTCATGCTCGCGCGCGCGCGATAAGTGCACATTCATAACTCACAGATATGTGTCCAAGTATCGATTTGTATTCAGCTGCCACGAGGTCGTTGCTGTTTAATAATCGAATCCAATTAAAGCTGCTCTGACTCTCGCGCAAAACGCGAGTCTCTCTTCTATCTCTCTCTCTCTCTCTCTCTCTCACTCTCTCTCTCTCTCTCTCTTTCTTTCTCTCAAATAAAATTCTAATAATAATAAAGAGGGAACGAAATATTATCGTAAGAAATGTTTCGTTTTTTCTTTTGTTCTTTTTAATTTTTTTTTTTCATTTTCTCTCTTTCTCTCTCTCTCTTTCTCTCATTTACCTGTGTATTATAAATAAGATAAAACTGGAAAGAGGGGTCTCGAACGAACGAGTCACCTTCGTCGAGTATTGTAAATTTTATAAAGAGAGAGAAGCAGTTACAACGTACCACGCCGAGAGAGTAGTACACCTATATTTTCGTTTGGATCGATACGTTAGCGTTCTCAGTCGCTTCTCCGATTTTTATTCGACGTAATCGTATTCGAAGACGATCGATTAAACAACTACGACAATCTGTGGACGACAAACTATCATAGATTTATTTATTTACTGTATATACATATATATATATATATATATATATATATATATATATATAAATAATATATAATATATATTATTTTTATATCATATTATATCATAATACGTATATGTGTATACATTTTTATATAGTTTACTTGTTTAATTGAAATGATTAATTAATTCCATTTGTTTCAGCACTTTCAAAATAGAGATTCACTTCAGAGATACGATCACTGAAGGATTTTTAACTTTGTCAAGAGGGTGGTGGGAAGTGGTAGAATACGAGTGGTTATAAATTTTTCTGATGCTTTCTACCTTCCTTCCCATCCACCCACCTCTGCCCATTATCAAAAACAAATCAATTACATAGACAATAAAATATATTTGTTCTCTCGTTTGGACAGTCCATAGAAAAGTACGAGATGAGAAATAAACACTGTGCAAATTCAATCGTAATATCAGTCGTAAATATGGAAATACATATTTTATTTAATGGTTACCGGACATTAAATTAAATTTATTTTATTATATAAGCTAATATAAATTTATATTGTCCTATGGGGAACGACGATCCATGTTTAACGGTAGCCCCTCGAGGCTCTACCGTTTTTGTTCGTAAATCCGTCATTGGTTACAATCTGCGTGGATTTCTAATCGATAAATTTTGGAGGATCTACAGAATTACTTTTTCTTTTTCTTTATCTTTATTTTTTTTCCTTTCCTTTTCTTTTTTTTTTTCTTACACGGATAATAAATGACGACCCGATGAAGTTAGGAAACGCTCGAGGTTAGTGGACGACGACGATAAACGGAATGAAATTTCACCGTCGAACGAGGATGCTCGTCGTTTTAGGGTTAACGCTTAGGGTTAACTATTTCAGAGTTTCTAGAGTGGCTATAACGTTCCAGGACGTTTTTATTCTTCTTCTTCTTCTTCCTCTTCTTCTTCTTTCTTTTTTTTCGGAAGGTCATTTCTTTATCTTTCTTTATCTTTCTCTTCTATCGTAGTTCTTTCTTTATCCGTCTCTGTCATATTACTGAGTTTCCCCCAGAGAATAACCGAGCTTTAAAAAGGTAATATCCTTTAATAAAAATTCCAACAACGCGACTGAGACCGATTTCTCTTATGCTTTTATTTATACTTGTCGCTTCTATGACCGCGCGCACCAGCCGCGGAATGATTAATATAATACGGGAATTAAAAAGTAAGAAATAAATAAGAGAGTAAGATATTTGATTTGTTAACATTTGGTCACAGATTTTACATTTACATTTCGTTTTGTGTTTTTCGTGAAATATTTGAATTAAATAACGCTAGGAGATGGGGAGATAGGTCGACCAAATGTAAATGAGTTTAAATATGTTATCTATGTAACGTCGACTAGTTTATTTGAGAGAAAGATAAAGAGATTGAGAGGATAAATTCATATACGAAAAGTCTCTTATCTGTTCTCTCTCTTACAATTTCTATTTTATTTTTAATATACATACACACACACACACACTGTATAGCTGCAATATATGTGGGTGTTGAAAGAGAGAAAAAAAATATGTCGACATACGATAGTAACAACCTAGCATAATCTCGATGACGATGGTATAACGTCGGAGAATAAAGAAAATGAATTAAGATTTTCTCCGCGTGTTATCGTACCAAGAGGAGCCTGTGAATTCTTCCGGATTGAACTATGTACGCCGTAGACAAAGGTCGCTACCACCGCGTGATAACCTTAAGCCTTTAAGACGAAGCTTATATCTCTTTTGACGTATAAATCGTGGGAGTTAATTTTGCGAATAAATCGCCGGGCAATTTAATTCCCTGGCAATGGATATCTCGGGACGTCGTCGTCCTCGTCCTCGTCCTCGTCCTCATCCTAGTTCTCCTCCTCGTCCTCGTCGTTGTCGTTGTTGTTTCCTAGTAAGATCGAAATGGAAAAGGGCACGACCTCCGGTGATCTCTCACCGGTGTTACGTCGAAGAGAAATCGCGACGTGAATAGGGGACTTGACGGACGATACTCTGTGTGTGTGTGTGTGTGTGTGTGTGGTATATCCTTACCAACCAGATCTTTAAATATAATATAAAACAAATAAGATATAAAACGATACTTAGCTTTTCCTTTTTTTTCTTTCCTTTCGTTTGTTTTTTCTTTTGTGTGCAGACAGAAACGATAAAATAAAGTCGGTTATTTTAGATCTCAAGATTTAGGGCATTTCATGTCTCGATATAATTTAACTTGAAAGTTAAGATTTGGTTTTCTTCGTTATCGCGATATTAAAGTGTATCGAATTTTTAATGCAACTAATCCGTTGTTTTAAATTTTTCGTATGGCGTTACACGGCGGACATAATTTTATTTCTTCGATCGTCATCGAAATTTATGAATCGGGTGTTAAACGTTCCTCGTTTCGACGACATTAGAAACATTTTATTTCTTCTTTTTCTATTTTTTTTTCCTTTTTTGTTTCAAATAGAATGAAAAAGTAACGATTTCGAATAGGTGAATTTGTCGCGTTTCAAAATTAATTGTGCGACTCGTCGAATTTGAAAGGGAAAAATTTCTCCCTTTATTATTTTATTAAGTGTTAGGTTAGAATTCGTACCGTTATCGGAGTTTCTTAAACGGTCATGATAATGAATAATTAAAATACATGTGATAGAATTTCATTCCCAAAGAGGTCACGTAATTGAGGCAGATGTCCGTAGATAATAGATATCTTTGTAGGATAGAACCTGTGTACAGGTACGTATGTACTTCAAAGTTCACTCTGGTTAACGGGTCAATCATTGTATTGATTTAATGCAAACTACTTGTCTCTCACGTAGGACTGAAACGAGAGAGAGAGAGAGAGAGAGAGAGAGTTACTTCATCGAAAATCCGCTTATCATATCGATATCAGCGATTGAGAATCACTGACACGAAAACCTCGTTTTGTAAATTACATGAAATTATTATTGAATATTATTGTAAACTACGCTATTATAGGATTCGATGAAATTTATTTTAAATAGATCAAGAATCTATATAGTATAATCAAATCAGAAAAATATGATTCGTCTAATACACAAGTTCGTTAATGAGATCACAAAGAAATCGTATATCAATCTTTCGAATTATCTTAGTATTCATATTTTACAAAATTATCGTTCCTCTCTCTCTCTCTCTCTCTCTCTCTCTCTCTCCCTTTCTCTCTTTTTATCATTCGTTATCAATATCTCGTTAAATGAATGGTTTGATCGGAACGATTTTATTCGAAGATTCACGATAGAGTTGCTAGTCTCAAATCGATAACTAAGTATCTTGTTATAGGATGATGCCGGGATCGCTTGTTTGAAAAATAAAGAGAAAGAGAGATAGAGAAAAATAGAGAGAGAGAGAGAGAGAAAGAAAGAGAGAGAGAGAGTCAGATGGATAGGCAGACAGACAGACAGGCAGACAGATAGACAGACAGACAAAGTGGGAATCGTTTTCAAACTATATTTTCGAAAGTTTGCCTCGAAATATATTACAAGGATGAGCAATTTATTTATGGAATTCACGTCATACATCACGATCGTACGTCATAGTAAAGAAAACTTAGTGTTAAGAAAGAGAGAATGAGACAACGCAACGGTTTACTTTTGAAATACGTAAGGAAAACCACGCGCGTCACCAAAAAGGCCTGGCAAATTTTCACGAAAGAAAGACGAACGAATCCATGCTTTGGCTTATCGCCCAAAACGTACAAGCAAGCAAGCACGCACGCATTCATTCATATCTATTTGTCGTTATCCATTCTTTCGTGAAAATTGCAGAATGAATTCATGATTCGTAATAAAATAGTTAGAACGCGGGAAAAAAAGTGCGGAAAAGAGAGAGAAGAGAAAAACGAAAAGAATAAAAAAGAAAAAGAATAATTCTTCTCTCTTTTTCTATATTTTTTTGTTTTTGTTTTTATATTCTTCTTCTTCTCTTTCACAAACGAGACGAAATTTTTTTAACGACATCGTAAAGTTGCCGTTTGTAATATAAAATGTTATGTTTTTTCGTTTCCGCTTTCGTTTTTGTTTGTTTGTTTGTTCTTATTTTTTTTTCCCCCGAGAAAAAGTAGAAATGAGAATGTAAGAGAAAAATGAGAGAAAGAAAGAGAGAGAGTGTGTGTGTGTGTGAGTGTGTGTGTATTATGAAAAATCTCTCACGTTACGTTCTTATCATTCGATTAATTATTTATCAGCAGAAAAGTTTTCGGAGCTTTTAGATATGTGTGTATGTATTAGAAATTATCGATACCCCTCGATATCGTTGATAGCGAAGTTTTAAAATTCTCGTTAAAATCATCATACTCTGTTAGAATTAGAAAAGAAGGGGTGGAGGGGCTGCGAGGAAAAAGCTCAACGTCGGCTATACGATTCGATAAGTATAATATTATATTCACAACCGTAATAGCCGCACGTGAAAAGTAACATTTTAATCGTTTAAATTTCGAATTACAGGAGCGAAATTTTATTCGCGTTGACAAATATAGTCAAATACCGTTGATAAATCTTTTAGAAAAAAAAAAAAAAAGAAAGAAAAATGAGACAAAATTTGCGAGATTAGAAACGATCGCGTTTAATAATGTTAAAGTATTTAATATTAGAAGTTTAGTAAAAAAAAAGATCTGACGAAACGAGTGTTTAATCTTTGAAGATTAATGAAACATTGTTAAGAAAAAAGAAAAAAAAAAAAAATAATAATAATAAAAAAAGAGAAAAAAGAAATAACGCGCAATCGTACATTACGTTCGTATTATTGAATTTAGTTATTTCTGACGCGTTGATGTCGTGCCAAAAGAAAATAGTCGTCCTGGTCTCTTATATATATTCACGTGTAGAATTTTTAAAACGGAACAACGACAACGAACGACGACGTTACGTTGGTAGTACGTGTCATGATCGACGTTTCGGAGTTATAAGAGCGGCGAATTGACTCGCGAGTAGGGTGTTGTACAGGCTATCGAGATTAACGAGGACCGATAATAAACTAGATTATCGTTGATAAAGTTCTCGAGCTTTTGTGATAGGTATAAAGTTCCTCGTTTTATCATATTCCTCATAAGAGATAGGAAAAAGTTTTTTCTTTCTTTTTTTTTTCTTTTCTGTTCTTTTTTTCCGTCTTTTTTTGTCCCCTTTTTTTTTATTTTTTATTTTTTTTTAGTTTATTTTCTCTACTTACTATTAGCACATTTCCGTACAAACGTTCTACTAATAATATTGCTTCGGATTATTCGAATTTTCGAGCCTCAACGTCGTCGTTCTCGTCGTCCTCGTCGTCGTAGTTCTCGTTCCTCTTCATTAATTTGACGTTTAATGAACCCAACATCCATCCAACCCACACCTATTACTTACACGCAAACCCGAACCGAAGACTTTACAGAGAACGTTTCTCTTCTAATTTGGCCTAGATCAGCCCAATTTTCATCTTTCCAACCTTACCTCAAAAAGGAGAAGCAAAAGAGAGAGAGAGAGAGAGAGAGAGAGAGAGAGAGAGAGAGAGAGAGACTGAGAAAGAGAGAGAGAGAGAGAAGTGTACTTAGACTTCTCTTCTTCTTCTTATTTTTTTTCTCTACATTTTCTTCTCTTTATTTTAAAGTCAAGAACAAAATCTTAGCCTTCGCTATAAATAAAGTCACAAGAGTGATGCTTTAAGAATTTTTAAAGTAGAAAAAGGAGAGAGAGAGAGAGAGAGAGAGAGAGAGAGAGAGAGAGATAGATAGAGAAAAAAGAGAAAGGGAAAGAAAGACATAAGAAAAGATAGAGAAAAGGGAAAGAGAAAGAAAGAAAAAGGTAGAGGTAGAGAGAAAGAGAGAGAGAGAGAGAGAGAGAGAGAGCAGAAACTTAAATTTCGTGAATAATTGAAAAGTTCATTTTCTTTTTCGACGTCCTTTGAAATATTCAAATAAGACACCATCTTCTTTTCGCCATACGAATGAGAATTTATCAAAGACAGAGAGACATCAAAGTACATTTCCCTATTTAATTTTATTCATCGATGTGAGATTACGATATCCGACGATTATTATTTCTATAATTATAAAACGTAAGAAATTTTTTACGTTCTAAGGATGGTGGCTGTTATCGATCATTTTAGAAACTAATACGTATATTCGTATCCATCTTGACAAACAGGATTAATAATTCTCGTACATGTTTGATAGTTAAAATGTCGGATGAAAACTTTCTCGATAATTGTTATCGCGAAATTAAAATGATTAAAGATTTATTACTGCGAATCGTATAAACTGTTCGTACTTGACAATTAGTACGAACTGCATTGAGCGTAACTATAACTTAGAAAGTTTCAACTTGCGTTTAGTTGAAGTTCTCGTTTGAACCGAAATTAAATCAACTTTGTAGACAGAAAGGAATGAAGCGAAAGAATGAGCCACGTAGAGTACAAATACATACACGTGCAAAGAGAGAAACCGAGAGAGAGAGAGAGAGAGAGAGAGAGAGAGAGAGAGAGAGAGAGAGAGAGAGAGAGAGAGAGAGAGAAATAGAGAAATAGAGAAATGGAAAGAGACATTCGTATATTCTCTTTGGTCTTTGTTCACGGAAGCAATAGAAGAGAAAGTGAAAGAGGGTGATGAAATAACTGCACGAATGACTCTATGTCGAGAGTATGCCACTACACGTTTGCGCTTTGCCAAAAAGAATAAATAAAAGGAAATAAGAGAGAGAGAGAGAGAGAGAGAGAGAGAGAGAGAGAGAGAGATATCTCGTCGAGCATCAAATTGAAACGATTTTACGTTTCCATGCATGTATGTGTGCATCGTTTTTCACGGTAATTAAATTAAAATAATATATTCCATCAATCAATTATATCCTTTTGTTACCTATCATAATAATTAAAATTACGGATATATTCTATTATGAAAATTTAGTTATATCAGGCATTTATAATTAAAATATACGATTATTGTATATCAAAAATGTACATATTCCTTTAATGGCATTAATTTTTAATTTAGATTTTAATACATCAAAATTAAAGGACCATCTCTTCTCTCTCTCTCTCTCTCTCTCTCTCTCTCTCTCTCTCTCTCTCTTTTCTCTTTGGAGAAATATTACAAATTATTAAACTTCTGTGTACCTATAAATATTGAAAGTCGATATAGGATACGAGGTCGAGTTCGTATCGATTTGATATTATCGAGAGGAGTATTGTATGTCTGCGGTGTTTTATAAGAATGTTAAAACTTTGACAAATGTGAATTATCCAACGAAGAAAGGGACCCAAGATACTTGCGGAATCTTTAGCATCATCGAGAGGCATCGTTTGTCTTATCTTTTCGCTTGTATAAGCATTTTCGAAGCTGTTGCGCTTATTCGAACAGTTTTCGATCTCGAAGGTGAATATACGAAAAAACTATAACTAAATAATTTACACGATATATATATATATATATATATATATATATATATATATATATATATCGTGTAAACTAGTGATAGTCTACATATATTCTTTTTCTCCTATTTTTCGTTTTTTTTTTATTTTATTTTATTTTTTTTTTTTATCTTTTTATCTCTTTTATCTTTCCCAAATGCGTAATGTTATATAAGTTCGATCGTCGTTTCGATACATGTATTTTTTTATCGTAACGATAAAGTTACCAGAAAAAGCTTTCTGAAAGGATCGAAACTCATGACGAGACGAGTTACATCAACGTTGACAGGATATAGGATAAGACACTAAGTTATTTACTCACTTAATCTACCATTCCTTCGTTTATTTATAAGATAATGTTGGATTACACTGATACCACCACGTCGTATCATCCAACCCTCACCCATTGCCAGCCACCACCATCACCCTATCTGACACTCACAATTCATTTTTTAATATATTAACACGTAATAATGATATTACGATAAATCGTATAAAAAAACTTTTTTTGTGCGAATTTATGTGTTTCCTGACAAACTTCATTATCAAACGAGAAATGTATGTTTTTCCTTTTAACATGAAATATGACGTTCAGTTTTTATCTCTCTACTACCAAAACGTTTCCAGTAATGACTATGTTTCTCATGACATTCCGCAAAACAAACAAACGTTCCAGGTAATATTAATTAAAATGCTCGTAGATTTGTTGTAACAAATTTCAAGAATACTAATATAGTTCGTCTCACGTGAACAAACGTGTCGTAAGAACATCGCGCTGTTATAAAATTCGAATCAGAAATTTTTTATTCTCATTTTCATAACAATTTATTTTCTCTTTTATTACTTGTCGAAAAAAGAAAAGAAGAAAAAAGAAATTATTAGAGAGTAAGTGACAGTACATTTTTGACGATTCGCTTTCGTTTTAATTATTTTAAAAATATAAATAGAAAAAAATTTTGGGGGATATATACATATTTTTTTTCCTTAGATTAATTTTTTGCGAACATATTTCTTCTTTTTTTTTTTTTTTTAATTTTCACCAACTGCGATTAAAGAAAAATAATAATAATAAAAAAACACAAATAAACAAACAAAAAGGAAGAAAAAAATATCTTTTCTCTTTTTCCTTATTACAATTCGTATTATATAGATAAGATTCAAATGGGAGGGTTAACATAACTACTGGATCGATCAATCAATCTAAAGGATAAACAAAGTTCCAAGCAAATTTACGTTTAAGTTTTTGCTTGTGACTGGCGTAGAAGGATCGCGTTGTATCCAATGAGTAAGAGCGACGAGCGCATCTTCGATCGATCTATATGTCTTGAACTTATGTGTATCTCTCTCTTACTCTCTCTCTCTCTCTCTCTCTCTCTCTCTCTCTATCTATCTATCTCTCTCTTTCTCTTTCTCTTAGCCTCTCTTTCTCTCTCTCTCTCTATTCTCGCGTATCAACGTCAGTTTCCATAAAAATGACAGCAACGCTTTTCTCTTGGGGATGTCTACGAAATGCGTTATTCCATTATGCGATTGAAATCCATTTTAGATTTTCATATCCCGCAGGGTATCTAATATTTACACAAGTTGCAACTAACTTTCTTTATAACGAAAAATGTTCGTTTTAGTGATTTCGTTCCGAAGCAGAAAATAAGGGGACGAAGAAAACGATGAAGAATACGAGGAAGGAGGAAGAATAAATATTTTTCTACAAAAAAAAAAACAGAAAAGAAAAGAAAAGAAAACAGAAGAAAAAATGAAAATGAAAAAAAAAAGAGGAAAGAGGAATAGATTCATAGGAAAACGTAAGATCTCTTTAATCTTTTACTCTTTTTCCTTTTTTATTTATTTTTCTTGTTTTTTTTTTTGTGTTTGCTCATCAAATATCCTTTTAAAGAAGAATACGCGATTTCCAGTTCCCTTAGATTCCTCCCATTATCGCGTAACCCTGATTTATTAGTGACTCAGAATTGTCATGTTTAATGTACGTATGTATGTATGTACGTACATATGAACAAACGTAACGACGATATATATATATATATGTGTGTGTGTGTGTGTGTGTGTGTGTGTATATATATAATTTGTGCGTTATGCACATTAATTCAGATATACGGTGCTACGATGATGCATCTCCTGTGATTTGCTTCGACGTAACGAATCGTACTTGAAATGCATAGTTTTGGATAAGCAAGGACACTATGAACTTACGTTTCGCTTCGTATACGTTGAGACACGTACGTATACGCATATTTTAAGAGGTACATAAGATGAAATTTAACTCACGAAGAGAATAAATTGTAGGGGCTTTATTTTTTTACCGTTTAGAATTCAACGTTACTGTTATAATAATAATTACACATTTACATAGTTACTGTTATAATAATTACACATTTGCAAAAGGAGAACTTATTTGTTCGTCTTAAATGATTTATATCTTATACAAGCTTTCGTACGAGTATAGGAATTTTTTTTATTGAAATAATTGACGTTTCTTTTTTTATGATTTAGCGCGAGGTTCTTCGCACCTGACGAATTTATTTTCGAATAAACGTGAACGGAATTGAGTTCGTCGTGGAATGAATAAGTGATTTTAAAGGTAAAAGAAAAGCGTGGCTTTGTTTCGTGTGTCGAATGAGAAAAAGAAACAATAAAGTGGAAAACTGAAAAAAGAGAAAAAAAAAGAAGAAAGAAGATGAAAAAAGAGGAAGAAGAAGGAGAAGAAAATACAAAAAAGAGGAAAGGAAGAGAAAAAAAGTATCATGAAAGTTCGTCTCGAGCACGTCTTGTATTCACGCTGAGAGATGACCTTATTACGAGGTCTTAATAAGCTAGCCGAATGAGGTCACGTACACACGCGTCCCAAGGCAGTTCCGAGCGCATATGATTGCGCGCAAGTCCATACCTGTGTTACATTTACATACGTACGTACGTACATACGTATGTACGTAAGTACATATTTAAAACCGTTTATGTGTATACATATATACATATATATATGTGTGTGTGTGTGTGCGCGCTCGCGCGCACTCCTGCATACTGATTAGTAGTAAAAGTGTGTACGTGGTAAACAACGAGAACGCCGATGTCGTAGATTAAAAGTACTGAGTGCACATCGATTATCCGATGTTTGTTGCTGCGAATCATTAAGGTAATAATTACTGTCTGACGGGGAACTTCGTTTAAACAATATGTGTATATATATATATATATATATATATATATATATATATGTATGTATGTATGTACGTATGTACGTATGCATGTATGTACCCAACGTGAGTTACGATAATTGCAATTAAATAAATGGGTTAATTAGGTGGAAACCTATCGACAACTATTTTTTATGAATATTTCAATGGAAATTTTCATTATGAGTGGGAGAGGGTGGAGGCGAGTGTCGCTTTTTATCGTTCTAATTACTGGCCGAGCATCGAAATTGTGTTTTATAACTGTTCGATGATCTCCCTAAATATAAGAATACGATTATTTCGTTATTTGGTATTGTTCGATGATAACAAAATGAAGAAAAAAGCTGTTTCGTTCGTTTATATTCGAAATTTTATTCGGCCAATTCGAGTGCAATTTAAAAAAAAAATTGAAAGAGTGAAAAATAGCTTTCTTTTTTTTTTTAATTCGTGACCCATTTTGAAAAAACGATTTCTGATAAATTATAGTTGCAATTATTGCTTATCATGGATTTAACACGTCGACAGCCATGGGGGTCACCGGTGACCGGCACTCGACTTGGCTACAGCGCCGTGGGGGTCACCGGTGACCGACGACGCAGCAAATAATAAGAGTACATAATTAGAGTAAATATGAATACTGATAAATTTGTCAATAATACCATAGTTACTATAATGATTAAATAACTATAATGATTTTTTTTTTATTATAATGATTTTATAACTCACTTTATTTGTTGCAAATAGTATTTCAACATAATATGCATCGCATAATGAAAAATTCACGTTGGCGCCTTGGGCAAACCATGGAAAATGCGCCTGGCAGTCAACGTGTTAATAACGATCGAAACAAATTAAGTAACATCGGTATTATATTACGTTCATTTATTTTAATTGTAGACAAGTGATATAATATAATGTTTAAGTATCACGTACTTAATTTACGCGTACAGACATATTTACGTGCGTAGACACGAATATATTTAAAAATGTTCGATAAAATAAATCGTACGCGGGGATGTATGTATGTATTTACATCGCGTATAATTTTATCGACGTGTCTTTTCCCATCGAGTTAGTCGTCGTCTGACGGCGAAGTTAGGCGATATCGTTGAATATTTAAATGAACATTGATTCGGTCGAGCGTTGCTAACAGTCATATGTTAATCGATAAGATCGAACCAACGAAAGATAAATTTATCAATTGATTTGTAAATTATTGATCATTCCGTTCGCAATGCTTAGTGGGTACGACGTAAGGAGGATGAAATTAGAAAAAATGCAAAAACGTACAAACTTATTTGATATTTTTACGTGATATATTTTTATCTTAATATGTTTTACTTACTCTTTTCGCACGGTTCGCAAAAGCGCACACTAATTAATTCGGAAAAAAATATCATGAAAATCATACGTATTTTTTTGAAAGTATATATATATATATATATATATATATATATATATATATATATATATATATATGCATGTGTGAATGTGTGTGCGCTCGCGTATATATTCTTTTTTGTTTTTCATTTTACTCAACACATTTTAATTTCTCTTTTATGCGTTTATCAAATAAAATGTTTCGAGTGAATTACATTTCTATGTTCTAAATTACTTTTTTTTTTATATGCAGTTCTACGTCAGTTTAATACGAGTTTTATACGTTTTGTAAGTCAATTTTTATACGACTTTTTTCACGCTTCTTTTTTCCTTTTTCTCTTTTCCTTTCTTTTTTTTTCTTTTTCTCTTTTACTTCTTTATTTTCTCTTTTTCTTTTACACTTTCAGCACCCACCGCGTAAAAAGTATTATCGGAACAATCGAAGGTGTAATTTATACGATTACATTAACATACAAAATGTTATCGAATCGCCGTGAAAAATATATAATTAAGTATAACGAGTAACAGTATTATTAATGATAATGCGTTTGCTTCTTCCTCGAATAACCTTTCTCCCGAGAAAAGATTCGAACGACTTGCAAGTCGTTGAACGACGATAGAACATTTCTGAGGCATACGGTTGCTTCTTGCTTTTATCTCGTCAACGGATACGAGATTGGTGATTCGGCAAGGAGCCAAGAAAAATCACCTCGGCATACTCTTTTTCGTTTATTTACGTTAGGCATATCGAGACGGTGGCACTCGTGAGGCCGAAGGCGTTGAAGAAGCGTATACCCGGCGATGGAGGATCTCAGCTTGATCATCGATCGAAATTCGCGTATTCGATAAATATATATATATATATATATATATATATATATATATATATATATATATATATACATACAGACATATATATATATGTGTGTATATATGCACACATACACAATCGCACACACATATTCGACGAAGAGAGATTTAATCGGATCGTTGCTTATATGTTTATATACTTTCGCAAGGAACTCGGGTTTATGCAAAGTGGCACGTGCCGAATGACGTAATCGAATTCGAACGTGATTTTCAAGATTAAGACGACGATATATAGCAATGCATTTCCCATGCGTACTTTTTGTCAAATATATATATAGCCACAGAGAAAGAGAGAGAGAGAGAGAGAGAGAGAGAGAGAGAGAGAGAGAGAGAAAGGAATAGATAATAAATAAGGTCCTTTTTTTACTTTTTATTTTTTTGTTTGTTTTTATTTTTGTCGATTAAATATCAACGTTGCGTAGCAACTCGTAGAATAAACGATATTCCTCTCTTGTATTATCCATCTTAAGAAAAATGAAAAAAAAAGGAAGGAATGAAAGAAAAAAAGCCGGACTAACGCGAGCACTCTCGATCAAACCTTGGGACATAATCCAATCGATCGGATATAAAATGGATGGTCTATGTGCCCGTATACCGTTTCCGATATGGCCCGATATCGCACGACATTCTTACGTTACAGTGTCAGTCGAGAACCGTCCCTTCTAAACGGAATTTTATTACATCATATGCGTCTAATAGATTTTTCATTTTATCGATCTTTCTTCTTTCTTCTTTTTCCTTTTCCATTTCTTTTCTCTTTTACTTTTCTTTTTCTTTTCTTTTCTTTTTCTCCTTCAATGACAAATTTTTCTTTCGCTGTTCTCTTGATGGAATAAAAAGAAAAATTTATGCTTTGTAATGCAAAGATTTACTAATTGTAATTGTTTTTCGTGTTCGGACAAAATTCGAATGAACAAGAAATATGGAATGGAAAATTATCGTAATATTGATTATATATTATTATTATTATTATTATTATTATTATTATTATTATTATTATTATTATTATTATTATAAATGAGAATAAGTTTAAAGGGGAAGCTATTGTGGGGATACAATTTCTATATGATCTATTCGACATTGTCAAACATGTAACTAGACTGCAGTAACTCGTCGACAAGTATGCATTAACAGAAACGATTCAGTGGGTAGTCGTGTTTCCTGCTAACGAAGCGATGCGGTAAAGCTCGCGTTCTGCACCAAGCAACACCAAACTAAACCGCACAGAGTCCGTATCACGTTATCGCGTTAAAAAAAAAAAGAACAAAAAAGAAAAAAAGAAAAAACAAGGAGCCAATTTAAATTTCGAATATATATATGCAACTGTCATTCGATTCATATCGTAACAATATAACGAGAATCTATACATTGTTTTTTGCGTTTCGACGTATAGAAGTAAATATATGTATGTATGTATGTATGTATGTATGTATGTATCGTATCGTTTACGCGTATGTGTAAATCTGTGCAAAACTCTTTGAATGGCTGAAATCAATTCATTTCCTTTTTTTTTTTTTATACGAAGAATTGCTTTATATCCAAGTTACATGTGGAATTTTTTTCTCTTTTTTTTTCTATGAAATAATTTGCGTTGGTAAAACTTTGTTTTCTTACCAACATTCTTACCCCAATCAAACTTGCAAATTAGAGTGATAAATGTTAAAAGAATGTATGTGTATAAATATATACATATATACATTCTTATATTAAATGTTGAAATAATATATATATATATATATATATATATATTCTTTTTTTTTTCTTTTTTAAAGATAAAGTGATAAAAAAGTGCGACAAATCGGACGTATAACTATTTTTCACCCAAAGTATAATTTAGAAATTATATACGAAACTCGTGTCTAACTTTGTATGCCTACATAAAATATAAAGAAACATAAGTATACAATTGCACTTAACGTCAGGCGTGACCTTTCTCTTTAGAAGCGACACGTTTTACATTCGAAACTTATGTCTTTGCCTTAGAGAGATCGTCATGAAGTATCGTCGATACGTATTACCCTTGTAAATGCCCCATTAAAGTTAACTCCTTTTCTACTTTCATCTTACATATATACATACATACGTATACATACACACACACACATACACACACACACACACACACACACGCACGCACGCATACGCATACATACACACACACACACACACATATAGCGTCTCTTGACGATTAGTTAAATCTTTACGTATATGTAGTTTGATATTTGAAATAGCTTTGCTATAACTTATGCAAATAATAAGTGCAGCATACTCTTTGTTATACGTCAATGGTGCTTCGGGGATAGAAAAATTAGAAAAAAAAAATTTGTGGGAAGTATTAGAAAATGTACGGTCGAAAGGTCACTGTGTTTCGCACAGCTGAACTTGACATTTCGATTTCGAACGTTTGTTTATAGTCTACGATGTATTTATAAGCTTAGCGCCAGGAGAATTGAAGATAGTGTTCTAAATGCGTTTTATGAGTACGCCTCGAGGATTAGGATGTTGAGAGGAAGTCGATTTTAGTGTGCTTTTATGTGTGCGGTATATATATATGTATTCGATTAATGCTAATGAACGATTTTTATTTCTTTTTTATTTTCTTCTCATTCCTCATCGACTAAAGTCTTTTTTTTTCTGTTCTTTCTTTTTTCCTCTATACGCTGCGCGAAACACGTTAATAATCGTTTTAAATATAGAGATGAACAAAGAGTTAATTAGTATCTTAAATTAAAAAGGTGACTTCCCGACGAAGTAAAAATAAATTGCATAATTATCGCACTTTTCTTATCGCTCTCAACGGATATTGGCACCGGTTGGAGAGAAAAAAAAGCGCCAGCTTTATATTCGCCTTTTTCATAGTATTTCAACGCGAAGTAAAGGAACGATCGATTCGACACGACGTGAATAATGAATGAAAGAAAGGGCGAAGTACTAACGGGAGAAATATCGGATTGAAATGTGTGCGTGCGAGGATTTTTTCTTTTTTCCTTTTTTCCAAACATTAAAACTTAACGTCCCATTGCAACAACGTTTTTTCGCATTGAAACACGAAAGATTACAAGAATCGATATACCTAATTGATTTTATTATATATAATATAAAACAAATTTAAGTTATATTAAATGCTTACGAAACGATCATCGATTACATCGAATTTAATTTATAGATTAAGTGAAACTCTATGCGCGTTTAATATTCGCGAATGTCGAGTTCGATCAATAATCACGAGGGAGAGAGAGGGAGAGGGAGAGGAAGAAAGAGAGAAAGAGACAGAGAGATTAGAGAGAGATTAGAGATAGAAACGATGTGAATTACGATGGGATGTTGTGATCTTTTTTCACCCAGTTATCGAACAGCCATCGAACGACGCACACGTCACTTCCTATTATTCTCTATCTCGGTTAGGTGAGAGCGCGTAACGCAATAACCCCATATTTCGGTCCATTCGGTTGCATTAAGCATCTTTGCGCCTCGCTCGTCCGTACATTGTTCTAGTTTCTTGATCTTATTATAGGCTTCTCTTACAACCTAAGTGGTATTATTAATGTAATATTGAAGTTGTCGAAACTTTGCAATGTCTACGATTCTCAAAGTTAATATATATATATATATATATATATATATATATATATATATATATATGTATATGTATATATAAAGTCAAAATCTTACTTTCGTATTTATAATTAACAGGTAGTTTCGTTTGGATCATTTGTGAATTCATATTAGTTATATCGTAAAATAAATAACAGAGATAAATGTAATCTTAGATGAAACATTAATCTTTATTAATGTTTCCTTTAATGCAGTAATGTCTCTAGCAAGATTTTCTTTCGCTATTGTTTCGTTTTCTTTTTTGTTACTATTTTTTTACAATGCCAATGACAGGGACTTCGAGACGAGATTTTGGAAGAAAATTAATTTATAGGACGGCGTAAAGAGAGAGAGAGAGAGAGAGAGAGAGAGAGAGAGAGAGGGAGAGAGCAAAGAAAGAGGGGGAGAGAGAGAGAGATGACAAAAATGGCAGTGAGTCGACGTTAGTTACGAAAACATTAATTTCCACATCGTTGCGTTCCAACCAACCATCGTCAAGGGACCTTGTAAAGAGGAATTCTTTGACCGTCATCTCGTGGATGAATACAAAACGGGTAAGAGTTCTTTATACTTTTAGAAATAGCTTAAAAAATGTTTGTGTATATATGTATATATGTAAGTATGTATTTGTGTGAATGCGAACGTGTGTATGTCGTACCTGTTGCCATCTTATAATCCTTATTGAAACGATGTACTTAGAAAATGTCGTGAAAATGGTACTTCATTTTACGGTACCATTACTTATTTATAAATTCGGTAAAGATTTATCGATATGTTTAACGAGGTTAATAGCGTGAAGAAGTAATCGTGATTGAATTCGTTCGAGGGTTTAAACATCGAGGACGTTTTATAGGCATTTATTGGCGTTCGTTTATTTCTCGAAATATAAATTAACGTTACTCGCATGGTCCACCTACTACTGGTCCTCGTTAAATTCTAACGATTCGATTAATACGAAATTTTGAGAAGAATTAGAAGAAAAAAAAAGTGGGAACAAAGAAAAGATGAGCAAGAACAAAAAAGGAGAATTTTTTATTTCCTACGCAATTCCATTTATTCATTCAGTATCTTTATTAAATTAATTGCAATTATTTCGTGAAATAATGTCACCGATCATTATGCTTATACAATATATTTTGATTGACATAAATAAATGAATATTTTGTTCGGTATTTTTGATTAAAAATTTATTTGAAATATCGACGAAATGTTTATATAAAAAAAAGAAACAAACAAACATTCGTTCGAATTAATAGAATAAGATAAAAGCATTATGTCTCTTGTATCACGAGGGTAGAAAATGTAATTATTAAAAATCCTATTCCAAATCGAATAAAGAAATCTCCACGGACAATTTGATAAATTCTCAGCTACGAAAGCGTGAGAGAGAGAGAGAGAAAGAGAGAGAGAGAGAGAGAGAGAGAGAGAGAGAGAGACGAATATTTAATTAATAATTCGTTCACATTTTCTCGGGATTTATCCAATCGTATCTATTGTTAAAGTTCTTTAATAATCAACGACACACCCTAACAGTTTTATCAAGCTGACGGCAATCCGTCGTTTCCCTTGACGATTTCGTTTAAGAAAAGAGAAACCTAAGTTTCGTTTCGTTAATTCAAGGGATTACATTCAGACGATACGTACATTGCGTGGGTGGAGGAAAAGGAGGAGTAGGAGTAGGAGTAGGAGTAGGAGTAGGAGTAGGAGTAGGAGTAGGAGTAGGAGTAGGAGTAGGAGTAGGAGTAGGAGTAGGAAGAGGAAGAGGAAGAGGAGGAAGAGGGAGTTAGGGTAGTAACAGAGCAACAGGAAAATCAGCCCCATTTACATCAGAATCTCTTCCATTTCTTCGGCGACTCTCGACATCCAATTATCCGTACACACGCTACCAACCCGGAAACTCGAGCATTCTCAAGTCAATTCTATAGGAGACCACCATCGTCGTGTAGCGATTTTACGAGAAAGCGAGAGATAGATAGGTACAAAGAGAGAGAGAGAGAGAGAGAGAGAGAGAGAGAGAGAGAGAGGAGGGCGCATAATTTACATGGGCAAGTATGCGCGCGTATCGCCACGGTGGAAATGGTGGCGGTGCATCGATCAGAATAATTTACGGTACTGCTCGTAAATTTTCGAACGGACGGCATTATTTCTGACTCGAAACGGTCGTTAATTTTTCTCGAGCCGTGCCACGTGCTCTCGCGAAATCTCATAGAAAAAAAAAAAAAAAGAAAAAGGAAAAGAAAAGAGTTCGATCCCGTTTCCAGAAGAATACGTTACAATGTAATTATATTACGTAAAAATAAAGACAAGATGATGAAAAGAAAATGAAGAAATAAATAAACAAATAGAGGGGACGAAAGGCGACGAAATATTTTGTTCTCACAATTTCATGTATATACGTATGTATGTATGTATGTATGTATGTATGTACGTATGTATATATATATATATTTTATTTTTTTAACTTTTTCGTTTTTTTGTTTCTGTCATATACATACGAAATATATGTATATATATATATGTATAGTCTCGTTTAATTTTTTTTCTTCTCTAGAGTGTAAGCAGTGCAAAGCCACTTTTGACTAGCCTTACGAGCGCGAAAAACATTTTCTCCCCCTTTTTTTCATTTATTATTTCTTCGTCTTTTTTCTTTTATTCCCATTTAGAACGACCACGGGATGCAGAAGCAACGGCACTTTTTCTATCCTTTTCCTCACGCCGCACTTTTCACGGGGGAAACAAAAAACTCTTTTGGTGCAATGCCGGTTCCACCAGCGGTAAAAATAAATCGACCGAGCTGTCTCTCTCTCTCTCTTTCTCTTTCCTTCGCGCGCGTATCAGAAGCAACGACGATGAGAGACTCTAAAAAAGAAAGGAAAAAAAGAACGAGAGAGAGAGAGAGAGAGAGAGAGAGAGAGAGAGAGAGAGAACATATACGTTTTATTTGCGACAATACCCTCTTTCTCTCTTCTTCTTTCTTCTCATCTCTTCTCCTCTCTTTTCGTATATCTCCCGCGAAATTCAATTTTGCGCAGCCGAGAGAGTGGCAAAAGAGGGTCCAAGGAAATAGGACAAAGGGTAACGGGTGCAAAGTGGTTGAGCGAGATAGGAGATAAGGGATTAAAGGTTGAAAGGTATATATATATATATATATATATATATATATATATATATATATATATATATATATTACCTTGTTAGATGAACCGACGTACACGCATACATATATATTATATAAAAAATGACAGTTGTAATTTTAGGTGGGTATGTGTTCGTGAAGGAGTCAATTCTATGGAGAAAGATATATTTAAGTACTTACTTGCACGGTGATGGAGGAGAGTACAATATTGCGAAATAAAAATGCATAGGTGGTATATGTGGGTAAGGGAAAACAGAAAAAGGAAATAAGTTCGTAGAAATGGCAGATGTTGAGAAAACGAGAATTCGTGAGGGAAGGTAGAAGAAAGTTCCTAGCGAGAAGAAAGACGCGAAATGAAAGAGGAAGACAAGAGAAGCCAAAAGAATGTCTTTTCCTCTTTTTCTTCTTCGTTTCTTTCTTTTTTTTTCCCCTTTCCTCTCCTCCCTTTCCCTTCTTCGACGGACTCGGATGGCTGTAACGTGAAAAGAGGAACAAGTCGGAGTCGGAGACTTCTTTCGGAAGAGTTTTCTCTCGAATATCGGTCAGTGCCTCGTCTCGTCTAGCACTAGCAAGCTTTTATTCTTTCTCTCTCTCTCTCTCTCTCTCTCTCTCTCTCTCTCTCTCTCTCTCTTTCTTTTTTCTTTCGTCTCCATTATTTTTCTTTTTTCCTCTTTTCCTCTATTTTTTTTATTTTTTTTTTCTAGTCTGTCTCTCCGGTTCATCGACGCGGGTGCATCGAACATGAGTTCTCGTCTCGGGGCGTTTAACGAGCTCCACGTTTTTCCTTCAACGCGTTGGATGTGCCGGGTTATTTTCAACGTGACTTTTTTCTTTTTTCTTTTATTTTATTTTATTTTTTTTTTTTTCATCGTTCAAGCCTCCTGACCATAGATGGCCCACGATTATTGCATTCATTGTAAACGTTTATAAAGAAAAATCAAAAAAAGATTGAGAAAAGAAAAGAAGAAAAACCTGATGAATTATGATATTTATAGAACTGGAAAAAAGAGAAAGGAAAAAGAAATAATTAGTGTAGATAGTAGGTAGGTGTAATAATATAATTCGTTTAGTATGCTTCATAAATATAAAACGTATAATTATTATAATGAAAGTTGCATTATAAATGATAATTATTCATCGGTCGACGATATTATAAGAGCGATCATTTTACGGTCACGTTTCGTTTTACATAAAATAATTACAACTATTCCTGAATGGAAAGTACGGCGTGGGCCATAACGACATTCAACGTGTTGAACTAAACACGAACAAACGATACCGTCACGAACGACTTTTTATTTCGACGAATTTTCAATCTTATTTTCCTTGCTCGCGATTGTGTATACTACCTGGAGATTTTTTTTCTTTATTTCTATCTTTTTTTTTGTAGTGTCTCCTTAAATCCCTTCCATTTGTCTCCTCGCCGGCAAGGAGACACCCTTCGATAGGGGAGCGCCACTTCGGTAAGGGTAGAAATCTCATTCGTTTTACTTATCTGTCTTTTTACTTATTCCCTTTCTCTTTCTTTTTATTTCTCTTGCTTTCTCTCTTTCTCCCTCTCTTCTCTAACACTTTATCTCGAAAAACGTTTCATTATAGGGTCCTTATCTTGAAACTTCGCGTGATTTGGTTGGGTAGGTATTGGCAATGATAGACTGTCAATAAACGATCAGCTGTTCATTTGAAACCGACGAGTAATTTGATTTAAAACGAATAACGTGCATCACGAAATTTAACCAAAGGAAAGAGAGAATGGGGAAAGAAATAAATTACAAAATAAATTAATAAATAAACAAAACGAACGAATAAAGAAACAAACAAACAAGCGAGCGAGCAAGCAACAAGCGAGCAAACAAACAAGTTACTTCGTTTCGAAGAACGTGTACGAACAGTTTTGCGAGTCGGAGGAAACGAACGGGTGTTTCGCAGTAGTCCGTAATTAACTCGTCGATATTCGCTTTGCAGGGAACTATGAGGAAATACTACCTCTGACGGTGCGTGAATGCAAACGACGAATGACGATGAAAGCGTAGCTGCATTTAGGAGCAAACGGTTAACGATGATCGATCGATCGGTAATTTCGTTCGGTCGCGAGATAAGCGGTCTAGTTTTACTCCCGTGTTACACGTTTGCTAAATGTATGTGTATATAAGCGGAAAAGTCAAGGGAGAACTTGATGAGGTAAAAGAAAAAAAAAAGAAAAAAGAAAAAGTGTCACGAGAGGGAGAGAGAGAGAGAGAGAGAGAGAGAGAGAGAAATATCGCTTTTAAATTTTTGTCTTGGTTTGATCATCCCCTTGCCGTCGTATTTTTTATTCGCGATACCATACATACGTACGTACGTACGTACGTCGGTACGTATCTAATAAAAGAAAAAAAGAAAAAAAAAAAGAAAAAAAAAGAAAAAGAAAAAACGAAAATGTCGTTTTCAAGATGTACGTTTATTAAAGGACACAACGTGTTTTTACATGTGTGTGCGTGTATATATACTACACTACTCGCGTTGATACGTTTCGCTTAAATGATAATGTAAAAAAGAACGATCGATAGGAGGCAAGGAACGCACGAAGGGGGATGGAACGTTTATATAAACGTCAAGGTTAGACGTCTTTACATTCACCGTTGGTACACGATAAGTTCTCGGTTTTAGTTAGCTGGAAAGAAAAGAAGAAAGAGGAAAGAGAGAAAAAGAGAAAAGAAGAAAAAGAACGAGGTTTATAGAAATAACATTGCTTAAAAATTAAGGAAAGAGAATATGAAACGAGAAAGAGAGAGAGAGAGAGAGAGAGAGAGAGAGAGAATGAGTCGATTAAATATGCGAAAGAGAGAAAGAGATATATATATATATATATATATATATATATATATATATATATATATATATATATATATATATAAGATAGATAGATAGATAGATAGATAGAAAAGTTCGTTAAAGGGAGGAAAGGAGATAGGGAATTTTGTCTCATCGATATTAGGTACACTTTGCATAGTTTGACGATTGTATAAACGAACCGGATATGTGTGTTACCTTCTTCTTCTATCGGCATAGAAAACACTGTTCTAGTCTCGGTTAAATGGAAAAGGCCATGCCGGAGATTCAAACGTTCGATCGGAAGGTCTACGCGCTCTTTATCGACTCGAAAGCCGACGGCACACGAGAGTGCATAGTTCTCGGTGCATAGACGGGTGTAATAAACGTAGTTGTTGCTATTTCATATTTCTTTTCTCTTATTTCTTCTTTCTTTTTTTTTTCCTTTTTTCCTTTCGCTTTTTTCGTCTTCTCTTTCCTTTTTCCCTTTCTTTTTTTTTTTTATCGTCGCTTTATTAGGAGATAGAAAAAACAAAGAGAGACAGAGAGAGAGAGTGTGAGAGATATGGAGAGAGATATATAGATAGAGAAAAAACAGCATTCAACACACGTGTCTTATAATAGTGAGAAAAAAAAAAGAACTTGTGACGTATTACTCAAATAGATCTATTAAAACCTTCCAGATCGTATCGTAATTTAAATACAAATCTTCCGTATTCATATTTCTTTCCTGATCATTGATATTTCTTATTCGTAATTCTTTGATTTTGATCTTTCGTCGTTCTTTCTTGTCGAGCTTCTACGAGCGTTCACGCACGTTGTCGAAAGATTCGAGCGAGGAGAAAAGAGTAAAAGAGAGATGAGAAAGAGAAAGAGAAATAGAAATAAAGAGATAGATAGATAGATAGATAGATAGAAAGAGAGAGAAACCAAAACGAAGTTCGCCAAAGAGAGGACATTCACCCAGGAACCGAAGGCCTCTTCCTATCTACCTCTCTTTCTCTCTCTCTCTCTCTCTCTCTGTTTTTTCACGCCCTCTTCCCGCTCTAGCTTTTCTCTACCTGCACGTCGTCGAAGCACGCGCTCGCCGCGAGTCGTCGAGCATGAGCATTGTCGGCGTTCGTTGAACTCTTACCTCAGCGTCCCTCCGTAACGAGACGGTAGCGTGCAGCCACGACGACGACGACGACTACTGCGGAGCTCGTCCATCGGCTAGACTATTTTTCTTGCCAAGCATTCCCCTTCCCCCGTTTCTCTTCTTCCTCCTTCTCCTCCTCCTTCTCCTCTTCGTCCTCTTCGTCCTCTTTCTCCTTCTTCTTCACCTTCTTCCTCTCCTTCTTCTCCGCGTCCTTTTTTTTCGACGACCCCCTTTAACCACCAGCTTCGCTTCTACCACCCAACTTCTACGCTACTTGCCTCTATTTCCCCTCCCCACCCCTCGACCCCCTCTTCCTTCGTTTCTTCGTAGGTTCCTTTATCGTACAACGAAATTTTCTTCCCTGACCTGCGGCAACTTCGTCCGTTCAACCTACTCCTACTTCTTCTCTCTCTCTTTCTCTTCCTCCTTTCCACCTTCTCCTTCTTCCTCCACCTCCTCCTCCTTCTCCTCCTCCTTCTTCTTCTTCTGCCTCTTCCTACTTCTTCACCAACACGTTCACTATACCCCTCCAACACTTCCTCGTGCACACGACGATGGTACGCGCGCGTTTAACCTCCCTCGTTTGATCGCATTCAACCACCACACCGTCGTTTACGTTTTCTTCTCTTTTTTCTATCTTATATTTCTTTCTATTCTTTCTATTCTTTCTTCTTATTCTTCTTCTCTTTTCATTCTTTTTTTTTTTTTTTTTTGTTTAAACTGTAACAACGGAACAACAACAACAACGACAACGACGACGTAGACGTCTCGACGTAGAAGACGACGACGCGGGCGACGACGACAAGTCCGTAGCGAATACGACGAGCACGAGGAAAACTTTGACGACGGACGTATGCGTTGGCGCGCGAACTTTTCCTTTCTTTCGGGGGGTTGCGCGCGCGCGCGCGCGCCCAACCGCCCTCCCGCCCGCGTAATCCCCGATTACTACAAACTACTACTACTAATTACTACCGACTACACCTAAACTACCTACGCACTCCTCTCCTCCGCTTCCTCTCCTTCCCTTCTTCTTCTTCTTCTTCTTCTCCTTCTCCTTCTTCTCCTTCTCCGTCTCCTCCTTCTTTTTCTTTATCTTTTTCTTTGTCTTTATCTTTCTCCTTTACTTTTTCCTTTTTTTCTGCTTTTTCTTTTCTATCAATCCCTCTCTCCTCTTAATAAACTCCGAATGTGTATAATAAATATATATATATATATATTGTTTTTTCTTTTTATTCGTTTATTTATTTATTTATTTATTTATTTATTTATTTCCTTATTTATTTGTTTGTATATATATATATATATATATATATATATAAATATAAACAAATGTGAATAAACGTAGATCGTAGCGCGTACTTAATATAATATGACGGTCTTGATCGAATATTTTATCGATGTATTATTCCTCTCGCGATCGGGTCGGGGGACAAAAAAAATTTCTCGTTGGTTCGACGACGACGAAAAACGAAATGGGAAGCGAGCGTGCGAGCGAGCGAGCGAGCGAGCGAGAGGGAGAGAGAAAGAGAGAGAGAGAGAGAAAAGGAGAGAGAGAGAGAGAGAGCGAGAGAGGGGGAGAGAAAAAGAGAGCGTTCGCGCGTGGTATCGCACGAGCCGGCCGACGAGACACACCACGACAGACTAAAGCGACGGAGGGTAGAAACGTGCTCCCATCTCTCTTTCTCTCTCTCTCTCTCTCTCTCTCCCATTCTCTCTCTCTCCCTCCCACCCTTTCTATCTCTCTCTATCTCTCTCTCTCTCTCTCTCCCTCTTTCTCTCCCTCTCACTCCCCCTCGACTTGCTTGCTAGCTCGCTCACTCGCTCGCACTCTCTCTCGTACGCTCGTTCGTTGGTTCGTTCGTTACGTCGCGACGCCCTCGCGCGGACACGGACCGCGTCGCGACGCTCGAATGCGCCGACGCAGCAACCAACAACTACGACGACGACGACGCCGTACTATCGTCCGAGCGGGTTAACGTTCGGTCGGTGATACGGACCTTTGCACTACATCGATCGAACGTTCTTTTTTTTTTCTCTTCTTCCTCTTCGTCTTCTTCGTCTTTTATCGTCTTCTTCGTCTTCTTCTTCTGCTTCTTCTTCGACTTCTTCTTCGACTTCTTCGTCTTCGTTTTTCTTTCTTTTTCATTTTTACCCTTTTTTCTTCTACTCTCTCTCTCTCTCTCTCTCTCACACACACTTTCTCTCTCTCTCTCTCTCTCTCTCTCCTTTGTGCGGTAAAATTTATCGTGGTGTTTTTTTTTTTTAAATCGATCTACTTTTTTTCATTTGATTAATCGTTCCGACGAAATCAATTGTTAAAAGATGAGATTTATTTTGTCGATCCTTCGAGATCGATCGTCGTTTATCATCACGTTGACACGTTCAATGTTATTGGTTATTATATGGCGATAAGTATCCGCTCAATTTATAACAATGTCTTTTTTTGAAAGATCTCCTTTGTAATATTTTAAGATCTCCTTTGTAATAATTCATGTCGTATTATATCTGTCATAAGTTGATATTATAACGTGCAAATTATTTCTTTTGTATCCTTTATCTTTCATCTTATGTTTCCTTTGTATCTTTTTATATTATTTCGTACCTTTTTGTTATCTTTCATCATGACAAATTACTTAATAGGCAAATTGTTAATCGTCGATAATAATGCGAGAAACTCATTTAAGATATCTTATAAATGATCGTGTTAAATCTTCGTTTGACCATATCGTACGAAATATATTTCTTTTCCGATGGATAGCGTGGCTAATGTTTTTTAGATAACATCGTGAATTGATATTGTATCTGATACCAAATGAAAGAAATACCTATTCCTAACCTTCATCTATTCTGCTGAATCTGAAATCACGAAGGAGAGCGATCTCCGACATTTCGAAAGAAACGAACCGGTAAAGCGTCGAGATAAATTTCTCGAATAATCATAAAATATTTCCGTTCCTCTCTCTCTCTCTCTCTCTCTCTCTCTCTCTCTCTCTCTCTCTCTCTCTCTCTATCTATCTATCTATCTATCTATCTATCTATCTATCTATCTCCTTCTCTTTCTCTCTTTCTCTAACTCTAACTCTATCTCTATCTCAATCTCTCCTTTTAGTATAGCTGGAATAACGTATCAGCATAAAATTCTCTTATATTTTCATTGAGAAGCAAGATACCTCTTTGCCTCTTTTCCTCGTTAAATTGCATTGCTTCAAAAGAGAAATTACTTTTCGTCATTTGTCATTAGAATTCGAATAATCACGATAATTCTCGATCCTCAAAGATAGAAATATTTTTACGAAGGGATGCTTGTCGGGCCGAGAGTAAATTCCGTGAGATATCAAACGAATCGAATGGACGGTATTAAATTTTCCGGTCGATATCGAACGAATTCATGATAACACAATTTTTATCATTATTATTATTATTACTATTATTGCTATTATTATTTATTTATTTGGTTTTTTTTCTTTTTTTTTTCTAGTCCTAGGAGAGGAAAGATCATACGGCAATGAAAAGGGAGGATGACGATGAAGCTTACTTCAACAAATTTGTTCTACGAGTTTTATCGACAGTACTAAGCACGATCCTTCAACGTGTCTAACTCATTGCCAGAGAACAGCTTTTTCAAAAACACACGCTTAAGTATGTATATGCGCATGTGTGTATGTCTCTCTGTGTGTATGTGTGTATATATATGTATACGTACGTACCGACCTCATTCAGAGTTCATGCACGATGTCCCTTTTCGTGACGAGAGCGCGCAAAGAGTGCACAACGAAAACGAACGGGTGGTAGTACCACAAGAGAAAGTTTTTCGTTCAATCCACTCAAGCGTCCCTCTTATGCCCAGTACAGGAAGAGGAAACACGTTAGTTTAACGTATTACTTGTGATATAGCTAGTATCCAGCTAGTATCTAACGACCATACTCGTATCTTTTATCCTATCTATATTTCTCTTTCTTTTTTCACGTCTAACGACCTTTTTTTCTTTCGGAATTATATATAAATATATATATATACACACACACACAGGGTATATCAAAATTAATCGTTTCAATTGTTTGCTTGGATGAACCTTGAAATTAATAGAATAATTCATGAACAAGGGTTTTATCGATTAAAGCTTTATTCTATAATTTGATAGGAAATGTGGACAGAAGATATCACACCCTCTCTCTGTGTATGCTTACGTGCTTGCGTTCGTGCGTATGTGCGTTCGAGTGAGTGTGCGTGCGCGCGCATATGTGTATATGTGTATCTATATATCTAAGATTAGAATATTTAAAAAGGAAGGTAATTTTTTAAGGAAAGTATATAAATCTTAACCGCACGATGCGCAACAACTCCGTTGTCACGCGATATTTCACGGTGAAGAGATTAAATCCTCTTGAAATGTCTCAGAACTTTTTGGAGCGTTACGATTATTGCTGGCAAAGTTCCATACTTTTGCTCATGCGAACCGAAAATTCTCGAGTTTGCTTTGAAATTTTCCCGGCGAATATTTGCGAATAAATGCAAGGAGACCGCGTTTCATATATCGCATTACAACGGGACTCCAGGGTGTGTTAGCAATGAGTGTTAGCGACAGCGTGTTTTTCGATTAAAACAATTGATTAGGTTTATTAATTCGTAAGTACTTGGACATTAATTAGTTATATTAAAAGGTGCGAGAATAAGGGATAGGCGTATGCTATACTACGTATCTACGCGTTATACACGGTTTTTTTCTTTATTTCTTTATTTTTTTCGCGTTCCGTTTCTTTTTTTCGTTTTCTTCTCTTTTTTTGTTTCTTTTGTTTGAAGAGAGAAAAAATATCCACCATTATTTTTCGTTAATTGGGATTAAACGGGGAAGGTTTCAAATTAAAAGTCGTCGAACTATCGGTCTTCCAACGGCGTGATAGTCGAATTAAAGAGAGAGAGAGAGAGAGAAAGAAAGAGAGAGAGAGAGAGAGAGAGAGAGAGAGAGAGAGAGAGAGAATAACTGTAAATTTGTCCGTATGAAGTTACGATAGAAATTTTCAAGTGGAACTACTCCGTAACAAAGTGGTCATACGTGGACCACTTTTCGGGATTAATTCAAATAGAACGGAGATATGTATTTTGACAATCGATTTCGTGGAAGGATCAAATATCATTTTACAACGTACGTAACTCAACGGAAACTTCGAATAATTTTTGGAAAATATTAGGATTGACATAATATATATATATATATATATATATATATATATATATATATATATATATATATATATAATATGAATACATATATATACATACGTCATTGATTTCTCAATAATAACGGAATACGATGCAATAACGAAGTTTATGTGTAGCAACGAATATAATTGGCTATCGTCCAAGAACGAGGTCATTTTACTTCGCGTCAAGGTATCCTGAGAGTTAGGAATTAGATAATCGAAGGCCCCCGAATGTTCGACCGGAGGCGTTAGAGTGACAGCTTGACGATGGTTTGCATCGTGGTTTGTCATTTAAACTATTCCGACGAAATGTTCGATGTACGGAGTGAGCCACGTTTCCAACCATTATCTACTACTTCGACGACGTGCCCATATTCTCGTGTCAAACGTCAATCGAAATTAGGTATTCGCCAAAAGGAAATTATTTTGGCAGTCGTTTGGCTGACCTTGTATCATGCGTCACCTGTAAAATTGTCCGTAGGATTTCATCGCTTTTAGTTCGTATTTTCTCTGTTTCTTTCTTTTTTTTTGGTTTCTTTTCTTTCTTTTTTCTCTTTTCTTTTCTTTTTTTTTTTCCCCTTTTCATCGTCTACACACTACGGATAGAAGGTGTAACTTGGAACGAAATAAAAAGCATTCTCTGGTCCACGAGTAAAAAAGCTTGTACTTCCATAGGGGGAGGAAAAGAACGTGTCGTAGAAAGCTCGGCCGAGTCACGGGGGAGACAAAGATTTTCTAAAGTGAAGAAAATCAAAGGTAGGGCGGGGGGGTAAGGAAAAAGAGGGAAAAAAAGAAGAAGACGTGGCGGATGAGGAGGAGGAGGAGGAGGAGGAGGAGAAGGAAGGGAGTAATGGTAGTAGTCAGCCGTTTGGCAAACAGTACCCAATAGATTCGAAATCTAGAGAACTTTCGACACAGGCCGAAAAGATTTATGAACGTACCGTTCTTGAAGGACGGTGTACGGAAGAAAAATGGAAATGTCAAGTCTCGTTCTGTCCCTCGTCACGATCGTTTGTCCCTCGTTGTGTTGGGTCAGGAAAAAGTTCACACCTATCTCTTTCTTGGACAAGATTTGGCCCTACGAATTGTTAAAACTTTAGGAGAGTACTACTCCCTTTTTACCTTGGGAACAGTTTACACGCCTTGTTCAAACGCGATCGGTGAGGGTGACGGGACGGTATTCTTTTTCTTTTGCGTAAAGGATATAAAAGAAAGGAAAAGATAAAAAAAAAAAAAAGTGAAGTAAAAGTGAAGTAAAAGAAAAGAAATCACGATCGAACGTTCAAAAAGAATTTCTTAGTTTACTAAACAATTAGATTGTTTGAACGACTTGAAGGACGATTACATGGAAGTGAAGAAAACAAAAAGAAGAAGAAGAAGAGGAGGAAGAAGAATAAAACCGAAAGGAAAAGAAAAGAAAAATTCCCTTTAGGAGGAATGGTTCATCCGATACTGATGTCAAGTGACTTCGAGTAGGAAAAGAAAAAAGAAGGGGTGGGTGAGAGGTAGGGAGGGTCATAGAGGGTGGCATGGCGGAAACAGGGGGGAGAAAAGGGGAACAATCCACATGTCGTCCAGACAATTCAATTCGTTTATTTTCCTGTAGAAGCTAGCAGTACCGGCGGCTTAATGGATGGCGAAACTGTTATATAGACGGCAGTAGAGTTCCTATAGTTTCCACACTTTCGTCTTTCTTCTAGTTCTCCCATTTCCTCTGTCTCGACACGACACTCGAACTCCTTTTACCTCCTCCTCCTCCTCCTCCTCCTCCTCCCCCAACCCACCCCACCGAGCCTCAACCCCGCTATGTCGCAATAGCGTACTACTATTCGCGAGTGGCTCTAACAAAGTCACGCGAGCGTGCAGACTGGTAAGCAGTTTGGGAATGTATCCAACAAATCGCCGTTGGTACGTGCAGTGGTACCACCGATGCATACACATTCGCGGCCGTGCACACATACGCACGTACATTCATATATAGACATCACACACACACACAAACATCTATGTATATATACTCTTTTAGTGCCTTGCATGTCCTATCTTCGCGTGGTATCTACGATCATGGGCCAGTGACCGAGCGTTAACTTTGCCTTTCGGAAACTTTCTCAGCATTTCCTGGACTCTCTTTCTTTCTCTCTCTCTCTCTCTCTCTCTCTCTCTCTCTCTGTCTCTCTCTGTCTCTCTCTTTCTAATATTTGATAAGGTAAAGCTGCGCAAAGGAAGTACGGTGACTTGCGGTGACACATCTAATCGCCTTTAAAATTATTAGCACCTATGGCGATAAGTAAGAGCTATATATATGCTATAACGAAAAATACGAGGATGTTAGTAGGATCGTCGACTTTTCTCTCTTTCGCGCTCGCTTATGTACGACAAGGGTACGATCTTTTTTTATCACAAAGTATAAGGTCTACATATCGACGATAGATTTCGCAAGGTGATCGTAATTCTTGGAAAAACGGTGGTCGAACCTAACGAACGCTCGCGATAAAAGCTCTCTCTCTCTCTCTCTCTCTTTCTCTCTCTTTCACTCTCACTCTCTCTCTCTCTCTCTGTCTCTCTCTTTGTGAGTTATTGATTTCTTCGTTACGTCACGTTTGCCCCTTTTCCTAGCTCGTATAGCATACCCTGTAAATACCTGACTCTATGAGTCGAATAGATTCACAGTCCTATGCGAAATTTCGATTATTTTCTATCTATACTGTTTGAATGACCTAATATTTTTGATAATACAACTTTCGTATACTCCGTCGGATCGTTAGTTCGTTCGTTCGTTCATTCGTTCGTTCGTTCGTTAGTTCGTTAGTTCGTTCGTTCGTTGTTAATTAGTCAACTAATTAAGAAAATCAAGCTCCCAAAAGACGTTTAACAAAATATCCCGGGAAAGCATAAAATCCGCTTCCAACTAGGAAGACTAGGAGAATGAATATTATGCATAACAGGATCTTCCATTTGTAATAACGGAAAAAGACATGACGAAAAGCTTTCCATGGATTGAGAAACCACGAGTAGGAGGTGTCCGGTCGCCTTGACAAGAGAAAAAGAGAGAGAGAGAGAGAGAAAGGAGAGAAATTATAAAGAAATTAATTATGTTTCCTCTTTGTTTTACTCGAATCGTATTACGCTTAACGAAATTTTTAGGCTTACTTAGGCGCCGGAAGTTCTTGGGGGGGATTTCTTCCTTTACCAACTGGGTTTTCGTTTGCCTCAACCCCACGCAAAACCGACAGTTCCATCTCTATTTTACCCTGAAATCGTATTGTTTCATTTCGTTGATTAGCTTCGAAAATAAATACTTTCTTCAGTACAATACGAAATATTACATTAGAAAAATTGAGAGAAAGAGATTTTTATCTGTTATTTCTGAAACAATTCTCTTTCCGCGGAATCTCTTTCGACAATTCGATCATTGGCCATCGACTATCTCTAAATTGCAATCTCGTAATCGTGCGACTCTTAAAAAAAAAACGATTTAAAAAAAAAAAAGAAGGAAAGAAAGAAAACCAAAAACGGCTGATCGGCTGAAATCAAGATCGAACGATGATCTATAAAAATGATGATCATTTTATACCGCTTGGACGTAATTAACCGTCTCGGTTCTTCGTACAAGGGGCCACCAAGCTTTGATACGTGTCACTTTGAAAAGATTCATCGTTGGCAATTTAGGCTCGAGTAATTTCATTGTACAACTTTTTGAATTCGCGCTACCTCGTGGCATCTTCGACAAGTTTAACGTCAGTGCGCCTTAAAAAGAAATAGGAATAACGATATTGAACGTTCGTGGTCGGAAATAGAATAGCCTCGAGATATACATATGTATCCTTGTCTGTAAGAGACGACTAAAAAAGATGTTCGCAGGTCGTAAGATGACATCTATAAATAATAATAATAATAATAATTATTATTATTGTTATTATTATTATTTTCTATATCAGTTTTAACCTGAGAGTAAAAACGTCTGAGTGATAGAATAATAAGAATAATACGAATAATAAGAATAATAAACCTCGTGCGGTCTGGGTTTAAGAATAAACCGCAGTAGTCTTAACTTGTCATAAGAAGCAACTAAAAAGAAGACCCATTAAAATTCTAAAAATAATAATAATAATAATAATAGTAATAATAATAATAATAACAATAATAATAATAATAATATATAAAAAGTAATAATAAAATTCTACTCTAAACCATAGTTCCAATATAATAATATTAATATTAATAATAATAATAATAATAATAATAATAATAATAATAATAATAATAATAATAATAATAATAACGACGACGACGACAATCGTTCTTTAAAAAGGAAATTGTCATCGTTTCACTGCTTCAAAAAAAAATAAAATTGAAATTTTCTTGCGCAACGACGACGAGGAGATAGGGGAATAACGACGAAGAAGAATATTTAATTACCAAGAAAATCGTCCGCAGAAAAGTGATCGCTGTCCCAAACTTCAAGATGTAGTCTGCAAGGAAGTTTCTCCTCCGTTTCGTTTTGCGCAAAAATGGATAATTTCTTGCGAACTACCATAACGTTTTCGCTCTTCGAATAGACCAGACGGAAAACGAATCTCCAGTTAAAATTACCTTCGCCAGTTAAGGAATTGTAATGAACATCGGTTTTCTGACGGTCCTCTTGAAGTATCCAACTATGAGAAAATCGTTAATGAGAAATTTACGATGAAAAAAAAAAAAATTAAGTGAAAGGTTATTATTATTATTATTTGTTTATTTATTTACTTATTTATTTATTTATTTATTTACTTTTTTTTTAAGATCTACACACAGGTATCGTCAATTGATTTATTCGTTATAAATTATACCCTTTAACATATATATCCGAGGACTTTTCTCCTGTGAGAAATTGGCTTTCCATTAATGGAACATCTTCGGTATTCCAAACTATCACGCGAATTTCATATTCCTCTGGTTCGAGGGGAGCGATGTTGACCGCAGGTCTTGGGGGTAGATTTCCAATGGGAAACATGTCGACCCAAACTTCCAATCTACCCTGAAACATTGAAATATATATATATATATATATATATATATATATATATATACATGTATGGGTGTAAAACGCGTATGACGTATTTTATAAATATCATCTGTTTCCATCATTGGTTTGAAGTAACGTTTAATTGTAAACGCGAAAACAAAATTCACGATATTTTTATGGCTTGTAGTGTGATCGTAATCGACGCGTTTTATTCTTTTTTTTTTTTTTTATCGTTGCTATATCATTTGACGATAGAAGTGCGAAGAGAAATTCGCACGGAGAAAGAAAAAAGGAATACAAGCTTAATGTTCAACCGGTAATAAAATTAAAATCGTACAAAGAACGACCACCGAACGGACTCTCCTTACTTTTTTCCTTATCTCGCTTTTCCCCACGGGATAAACGATAATAAAAAATCTAGGGAATGACGTGGGAAGAGTTTAAACCTGTTCGAGGCCGGGCCTTGTAACATTGAAAAGCGGACGTCTTTCGATGTGCTCAGGTACCAGGGCGCATCCGCAAATAGGAAACTCTTGCCATTGATGAAGCACGTTTAAAGCCATGCATTCTTCTCTGTCTGAATAAAGGTAAAATATAAGAGATCATGTGTCGTTGATAATGTTGAGATTGATCAGTGGATTTAACTTAAAATGGTCGTACTACCATTAATTTTAATCATATCAAGATTTAAATCACACACGACGTAATACATCTATATTATCTAAATTATAAATTTTATTTTCTTTTTATTCTATTTTTTTTTCTTTTGTTATAATTAATAAAGTTAATCTCGAGTTTGTCAAGTAACAAGTTGCTACAAGCTTCATAGTATTGAACTGTTATAACATGTTTAAAAAAGAAAGAAAGAACATAGAAAATATATATATATGTCCGTATGTGTATATACAATTTCTTTTTATTTTTGTTATGAAAAAATGGAAATAAAATGATCATTTCTTTAATATTTTTTGTTACAGTCGCACACCTGCATCATTGTCGACGATCATACGGAAAGGAAATCTTTTCTTTCCGATACGAACTTCTTCACGATCGTATATAGGTGCCGGTAAATTGTTCTTCTGGCAAAGAAAATCGAGTATTTGGGTTGGTTTCTCGCGATCTCTCCAAATGTTATATCCAGATGTTTCGTAAGTTTTCGCTAGGCCGCACTTAGCGCGATGTCTACTGTAGAATCTGTTTTCGATATCGATTTGAGTTTCGCCGATCAAATCGTCGGTGCTAGTCGCGTCGTGATCCCAGACTTGAATGGAGAGCAGGTAATCCCGAGGGAAGGTTGCTTCCAACTCGAAAACTCTGAAAATTATTCAAGCGATTCCTGATACCATAGGAAGCATTTTTAAAAAAAACATACGTACGTCCTGTCCATTAGTTTTCTAGAAAGATTTTTGTTCCTGGAGAGACGTTCGACAGAACATCGAAGAAGCAAAACTATTAAATTTACATTTTCTACTTTCGTTTTTCTATGCGTATATATTTCTTTCTTTCTTTTTTTTTTTTTTTTTTTTTTTTAATCTCTTCGTATCTCGTAATCATTGAAAATTAAATCAATAGACAAGAAGTATATAGGATTTTTTTTTTTTTTTTTTTTATAATAAAGCCAAATAAAAATTTGATCATATTGATTGCACGTAAAAACTCACGAGACTCGTGATTGTGTCCGTCTTTCTTACCTTCCGAAAGTAGGATTAAGTTGATTAGGTATATGATTCTTCTTGTCGTTGATGTAGATTTTTCCTAGGCTTATACAAAGATACGGATCGGATTTGCCGGTTAAAATATCCTTCGGGTGTAAATTGATGCCTGGATAAATGAAAGAGGGAAGATAATTTTTACAATTAGTTTTTTCAATTTTTCTTTTTCTTTCTTTCTTTTGATCACCTTTTATCACGTAAAGTCTGACGAGAAGTTTAACCGACTGCTGAGATGGGTAATCGTCACAGATTCCATTAACAGCATCCCTACCGTGTCTCGTCTTGCAAGATAAATTTTCTGGATGAGGCCAACGATACACGGAAATATGTCCCTGTATAATGAAAAATTACTTTTCGAATGTTAAAAAATCGATGCTTTTCGTAGGCGAAAGGACGCCGGTGCTATTCACGGAGATAAATCGTTCGGCGACTGCCCACCTTAATTTATCACTCGTTTTATTCTCGGCGAATATAAAAACTTTTGGGAATGCGTATTTTAATGATCCACCTTAACGTAGTCTATTATTCGTTGATTAATTAAACGATAATCGATCTGCTACGAAAATTCCCATTATTTCGAATGAGAAAGGGTATTAATGATTGATGATAGATCGATAAAAATTTTTTACAAATCAAGTTTCAACGTTGTCAATTGTTCGTATTAATCGTAATTAAGGTTTATGATAATTCTTTTCTTTTTTTCTTTTTCTTTTCTTCCCTTTTTTTTATATTCGAACAGGAAAAATATGATTATAGTAAAAACCGATTATTAATGATCGCTAACTTTAAATTTTCCCATGAAACCTTCAGGATCGTTGTTGAAATCTTCTGTTTTTCTTCCCTTCCATAATTTGAAAGTAGTTAGCCGATCTTGAAATCCGCCGAACTCCTCTTGCATTTCCAATTCCTCGGAATATATCTGTTATCAGTTTAGTCGAAGCAAAAGTTTTGTATAGATCATTAAGGGAGCGTACCTTGAACGTTGCTACGGATACTTTTCGCGCATTGTTAGAAGAATCAGAGGAGGAGGTGGAATTAGAGGAAGTAGGCGAAATAGTAACATGCCTTTTTCTTCGTTCCTCCTAAAATATTCTTCGGATTATTACGGAATACCTTTTCGGAAAACTAAAAACTAACTGTTTTTATTTCTTTGCAAAACGTTTTTCTTTTTTTTTTTATCGAAAACGTTGTAGATATTCTAAATGAGTAACAGACAATATTTGTAGGTATTGAAAAAAAAAATGTTCGACGCCTTACAACTAAATAACACCGTATAATATTTCTTTTTACACTGAAAACTTTTAGTATTTCATATCTAAATAAACAACACTAGTATTTTTTTATATCGACAATTTCAACATTACTTATTGGCTATTATCGAATATGTCTGTTTAAAAAAAAAAAAAGAAAGAAAGAAAGAAAGAGGGTGAAAGAGAAAGTAAGTGAGAAAGAAACAGATGGCTTTTATTTAATTTTGATAAAATCTTAGAATAATTAATAAGATTATTTACGAGATATAATTGCGTTAATGTTGAACCTAAAATATAGAGCAAAGTTTACCTATTAACCAGAAAATAATTAAAAATAATTCTTCAGAGAGAGAGAGAGAGAGAGAGAGAGAGAGAGAGAGAGAGAGAGAGAGAGAGAGAGAGAGAGAGAGAGAGAGAGAGAGAGAGAGAGAGATAGTACGTACCTCAATGGAAGCGAAATATTTGGTCCACCAATCGAAACTGTCGTCTTTTATCGTCGTATCGTACTTTTTTATTCTCTTTTTTTTGATTAACTTCTTCCATTTGAATAACTTTTTCACATGTGCGCAAAGATAAGAAATCTTTCGAAGAAATCCTTTCTTTGATGTTTTTTTATATTCTATCAAACCTTTACGTTCATCTCGAATGGAATTATCAGGTAACACATCTACGAAATAAATTTTTCAATATGAGATATCGTCGGATCGATATGAATTATCATTGGAATTAAATTGTGTTCATTGAAAAGTGTGGATAAAAATTCTAACGTAGATTTTTTTTCTATATATATACATACACACACACACACACACACATACACATTTCTTTCTCTTTTTTTACATTCCTTTTTATTTCTTCAAATCGCTTGAAAAGACGTTAACTCGATCGTTTCTACGAGAATAAAAGAAGAGAAAGAAAATTTCTTTTTCTTATCTCTTTTATCGTATCTCGTACGGTGATTTGAAGATTCAGTGAAAATCGTTTCCATGGAAAATCCCACGAAAATTTTCACGAGGGTCGCGTCTTTTATATTTGTATTTTTCTTTCTTTCTTTCTCTATCTATATTTCTCTTTCTCTTTTTTGGCCTTAGAACGATTCGGAGCGTTGTTATTCGTACGTATGTACCTACGTACGTACGTACATACGTACATAGCTCTCGAACGTTAACATCGTAAAATCATGGTTCTGCTATGGCAGCCAGACGGGTAGCTTGGCAAACGATCAAAGGCTTTACTCTGTTAGAATTTCTATCCCCTGAACGATTTAGATTATCCGTTGCGACGTTCTCTCTCTCTCTCTCTCTCTCTCTCTCTCTCTCTTTCTCTCTCTTTCTCTCTCTCTCTCTCTCTCTCTCTCTCTCTCTCTCTTTCTTTCTCTTACATGGTTGCTGTTTAACGGTAGTAGCTTTCCAAGGAAATCTTCGTCGTTCTGATTTCGTTTCGTATATTTGAGCTCTATAATCTTCTTCAGTTATTAATTGTTCCAGAAACACGTAGACTGAGGGAATGTTACTGATACCAACGTATTTGAAGCATCCAAATCCACGCGAATCATAAGCCCGTATAGTCATGCACGGATAATACTCCTTGAGTTCTGGCATTTCCTTGTAACATTGTGAAATGAAATTTGCATGCTTAGGGGAGAAGGGAATTAGTGAACTTTCCGACTGAATGTATGAACATCGAGTTTATTGGCCTACTTTTCATCCCGTTTCGTTGATATATAATGCACACACACACACACACACGCACGCACGCGCACACACACACACATCTGTGTATTCCGTCAGCTGTTTGAAATTTTTTAACGAGATGGAACAAAACTGCTCGTTAAATTTTCCCGTTAAGGAAAGTATCACGTATCTATTATTTTTCCCAATGACATTTTTCGCGGGTCACCCTTTGCATCTATTATATACGTTGAAAATATTTTTCCTATAGTATTTTTTTGACGGCAATACTCGTTAACGAGGTATGCGACGCGAGAGGCCAGTATCGATCATCGTTTGACGGACTGGATGACATGCGAGCTCAGAACAAAATTATTCATCACTTTCTGCATTTTCTATAAGTTGTGGCGATAGTGTTGTTATACATATATGTATACATTTTTTCTATTTATTTATTTCTTTTTTTTCCTTTAACACATTCGTTGCAGATGACACCAATTGACGAATTCTACGATGCGTGTGACATCGTTTGGCATCATCAATAGTATCAATTGAATAAAAAAAAAAAAAAAAAAAAAAAAATATATATATATAAAACCGCTTCCAGCGAAGATAACTTTTTCTTTATAGAAACGTGACGAACGTGTTAATGGTATTACAAAAATTATATTATAATAAAAAGAAATTTATTACCAGATTCACCATGACATGGGGATCCTCAAAATTATTAAATTCTATGGCATTTTCCATGACCTGCGACTTTACGACTACACCGGCACACTCAATTACTATTCTTGGTCTATACACAGGTACGCAGTGAAGATTTTTTATATCCCGTACACCCCAAAAAATCACCTCCATCCTATAACTCGCCATTTTTGGTCTAATGTGAGGTGGGATGTTGCATTTTTCTTCTTCCATTGTCTCGTCCGAAGGTACATCAATCATATCCGTTTCTTCCATCTGAAAATCATAGATCACAAACACACGAACACACACACATACACGTCTTATTGTATTTGTCCTTATGAGATATGTGAATAATAATATAACTTATTGTTATTTAGAACTTCTCCTCCGTTTACCTCGACAAGTTCGAAAGCAGCCAGAATGGAACCGGTATAATCCTTCCTCGATTGAAATCTGTACCATTCGAGTTTCGGCAGGAAATCTGGTGGTGAGTAAGTTTCTGCGGAGAGTTTAACTAATGGAACGGCTATGCACCTTCCGCAAAACTCTTTCATACCCTGCGGTTTGCGTGGAGAAAAATTCGAAAGGAAATTCGAAACGAATACGGAATCCATCTGGCTTACTTTAAAATCGAACGGAGCTTCGAAACGAAGCATCTGGTTGTCCGATAAATAAGTTCGCAAACAGTCTTTCCTACTTTCTAATACATAGTTAAATCGTTCGACTTTCAAAACTCACACAGATATCACGATCGAAGATCTGTAGAACTATTCTCGGTGGCATAATTTTAATGTACTCCCTAGTCCCATGAATTTTAACTACCGGAAATATCAAACTTTCGTCCCATAACGGATCCAAACTTTGACGTATGACCTGTATTCGTAATTATTTAATTATTTATCGATATAAAAGCATACCCCTTTTAGTTTCACACTCGATTTTGAATCGCTGAGTATGTTGTAAACGTTAAATATCAATGATTCAATGCTTTTTTTTCTTTTTTATATTCACTCACACTCGTCGTCAAAGTATGCCCAAGAAACGTAACATGTACGAACGGATCCAACAATGCGGACGCATCCATGCCAGGCTCGAATTGTCCTTGAAAAATGTGTGCCCGTAGTTGAAAGGACTGCAATGCAGACGGATAGTTGCATTTTCGAATTGCCTCGTTGTTATTGCGGTTATTAATATTCGCCTGGCGCATTATCGGCGTATACAATATGTATTATATTACATACTTAATCCACGTATTTTCATTCATGTAAAATGACGTGATTTGTATGCCATTATAATTGTAGTACGTTGAAGAAAATAACGTTGGTGTTAATCAAGCGCGCACAGATACAATAACTAATTTGAAATATATCGAGATTGAAAATGTTTTGAATTTTTCAATAGCCGTGAAGAAATTAATGTTTCAAATGTAAATTTGCAAGTCAACTGACCAAATGAGAGATATAATGTATGCATCTCGTAAAATAATCTCTGTATAATTATTATCGATGACATTTTGTGAAAGAACGTTAGGATTTGTCAATGAATAATAATTTCGTTTCGTATTTTTTTTTCTCTCTTTTTTTTTTCACGATACATCACTTTCTTCCTTACTCTTATAAAATTTATATGATATACATGTATTAATTTCTATTATATGTATATATATATATATATAAATTAGTTAATACACTTAAATCGTTAATTGGCTAACAATAAGACAGAAAAAAAAGAAAAAAAAGAAGAGAGAAGATTAGATGTTGAGAGTATGTTTACCGAGGATCGATCATATTCAAAATATTTTGGAAAGACGTCGATGGGTTCCCCACGGTCCGAGATTATATATCCTGGAGGTATCGAACTCCAACAGGAGGCTATGAACTTGGCGTTACCGAGCCAGATAAAGAGTTCAATTTTGCAAGCACAAAGATCGATCGTTTCTCCTGGCTCCATATCATTCCTGGAATTCTTCGGGAAGACGTTAATACATTGTCCACATTCCACGCCTCTTTCTCGGCTCTCCTCAGAGTAAATAATCCGTTCGGCTGGTAATTCGACGTAAGCAACGCGTTTCGAACCGGCCAGCATCCAAAGGAAAACACGTGGAAGACCGTCCTGCGGCTGTGCCCATGTAATATATATTCGATTGAACGATGAAAGAGATTATTTAAATTTCTATAAAAAAAAAAAAAAAAAAAAAAAAAACAAGAGATGAGATAGTTTAGAAGGTAAACAGAAGAAAAAAGAAAGGAAGAAAAAACTAAAAAGAATTAAATCAAATAAATGTATAAATCATAGTAGTGAATAGAGATGGAAGAGAAGAGACGGATGAATTCTCTCGAACAAACCGCACGAAATTCGATTAATCTCGATTGAGAGAGAGACGGAGAGAGAGAGAGAAAGTGAGAGAAAGAGAGAGAGAGAGAGAGAGAGAGAGAGAGAGAGAGAGAGAGAGAGAGAGAGAGAGAGAGAGAGAGAGAGAGAGAGAGAGAGTGAAACAGAGAGTGAGGAAGAGAGAGAGAGAGAGAGAAACAGAGAGTGAAGGAGAGGGAGAGAGACCAAACGAGATTCGAGCTAGTCCAGGCTACGAAAATATCAAAAAGGCGAAAGAGAGACCATTGACCGTCTCTCGTTCGTTCTAATCGAATCGAGCGAGTTCGTCGCCTAATTTCCCGTCCGTCGCTCTACCTATTTCTACGTCTCTCGTTCAGTTCACCGACCTCCTCGATGCGAATTATTTCTCACTATCGATTGAATCTTTCGAGATGATTATACCCTTCCCTGGATATCGTTCAACCAATCGAAACTTATAATTATAACTTTTTCAATAGTTCAACACCGTCTGAAAAAATTTTTTGTTAAACTCCGCAGCATATCAATTTATTTCTCTCTATTTTCTCTTCATTTTTTTCTCTTTTCACTCTTTATTTTCTTATTTTTAGACATGGAATGAATCAATGGGGAATCTTTTTGGATTTCTTTTCTTTTTTTTTTTTTTTGCTGCTTCTTTTTCTTTTTTTTCGAGTATGCATCGAAATGTACTTGCGTACCGTTTGCCCCGGTATATTTATTACGGTTAATTACTTACGTCCTCGCAGAGTCCCCGAAGTTCTCGCAAATATTGATAAGCATGAATCATGGCTATTCCGATGTAATGGTTGTTAGGAATTTCACCGTCTATTTTGATTCTCCGGAGAATATCGTCGATTTGCTTACTGCATAGATTCGCTCGATGTCGATCCAACTTGATCATACCACTACCCTCCCCGTAGTATCGATCATCGTCCAACGTATGCAAATAATGCTGGCAATGGCTCTTGAACGTTCGAATAGCTTTATTGTATGTCTCATACGCTTTGGGATTTTTCACGGCAGCCAACGTCCCGACCTCCTTGAGTTTCCCCTCCTGGGATCGAATTTAGAACGAGTCGTTGAATCTTAACGTGGTGATTGAGTTTGAGATAACTCGATTTTCTCGATCGTTCGAATCAATCGATATTTGGTTCCTTCGAAGTAAACATTCGTAAACATTGAAGAAAAAGGAAAGAAAAAAAAAAGAAAGAAAAAATATCGAAACGAGCTATATCACTCTCAATAAACTCGACGTAATCAATCGAACCGTTCAAGATCAAACCGTATGTCGAATTCGTTGTGATATTATTATTATTAAAAAAGAAATGTATAACCAGATATTTATTATTTATTTATATATTTTTTTTTTTATGGCGATTAAATCTATTTCTAAAGAAAAAAAAAGAAGAGAGAAATGACTCACGAGGAAGTTAGCGATGAAACGGAGATTGTTAATGTTGAACATTCTACGCTCGAAATTGGGCCACCAAGATCTGACATAGATACAAGGCTTTCTAGATCCCAGTGGCAAGTAATTGTATTTCCCGTCGAAAGTTCCTGTTGTTCTTCGTACAGTTTGACTTTGAAAATCTTTACGTTTCCCTGATATGCCCGTTCTCTGTTCTGTGATATTAGAAGAAAGTCAAGTTTTATGCCATTTATGGAATTGCAAGTTTCTCGATGACAAATAAGCACTAACCTTGAGTATAGTCGTTGTCGTCCTCGCCTTTATCGTCGTACTCGCCGTCGTCGTTCTCTAAATCGCATAGATCGCGTGAAAATCTACGGTTTCCGGCATTACCAATACTCAATTCGAAGACCAACGATTTTTTTCCGTATCTACGTCGATCGATCATGCATACGTCGTATAGTATACCAAACAATAAGTATTCCTCCACTTTCCATAAATTTTTCTAAGATAATATAAAATAATTCCACTCAGTTAGACCTTTCTTTTATGTCTTTACCAACGAAGACGAAATATCTCGATGTTAATAATATTTCTCTACATTAAACTTTCTAAGAATCGTTCCGTTGATCTGACCATCTCATAAATATATAATTTAATTATCAACGAACTTAATAATGAACTTTTCATGATGTTTCTACTTTAAATGGGTACCTTGGATGTAGGTAGTTAAAATATATTAATATAACTTTTATCGAACGTCAACCGTGACCAATCGTCGGTTATATCGAAAGTTTCCTTATCGATCGAACAAATGAAAACTTTATTATAACAAATTTTGCAATATTCTCGAAAGTTTACTAACGCGTATATTGTATATCGACAATGAAAGGATCGATAATCTACAATTTAAGAAATAATTGTTATCAAAGATGAATCATGTGTGTATATATATATTTAAACAATCATTAAATCCGAGAATGAGAACAAAAAATTAAAAAATTAGAAAGAAATACAATTTTTTTCGAAACAATCAAGAAAGATTATGAAGAAGAAGACCAACAAAAAAATTGGAAAAAGAATAGGACAGAATAGAAAAGTGGAGGGGAAAGAAACATTAACCGACTTCGATAATGGGAGCCGCCGGTTTTGTTTCAATGCCAATTTGGGATGAAGATTCGGGGTCATCCATTTCGGTTTTTAGGGATAAGAGCAATCTTCCCCGATAAAAAGGAAGGGATGACAACGAGCAGATGTTCCTTTCCTCTCTATTTGATCCGTAGAAATGAAGAAAAGATGGTCCGTACGTTGGCAAAAATCCTGTCGGATGAAAATTCACTTTCATCTTCTTTCTATCTCATTTTTCACGAAAATAATATCTTATATATTTATTTTCTTCGGTTTTTCTTTTTGTTTGTTTATTTTCAACAAAACGGATACTTTATGGAAAAGGTATGCTTAAGGTCTTAAGAAAAAAAAAAGGTATATTCGAAAAAAAAAAGATTTTGTCGATAAAAAAGAATTTAGATAATTTTCTTTTCTTTTTTTATAATTTTTTTTTTTTTCTTCTTTCTTTACCATCCTTTCCATAATTCGAAATTAGATGAATGTGAATGGCACGTGCGGCTATAGTGCGCGTACGACAACCATCGACTCGATGTTTTATTGTTATTCTAATCCGACGACAGAAGGAAGGAAAGGTTTCTCTGAATATGATCCTCTCGTTGAACCTTGGTGTACACGTTCGCCACAAGACTCTCGTAGAACCCTGAATAATAATTGTATTTATCCAAGAATCGTGTTAGATCATTGTTAACATTTATTTGACGATGTAATATATACATACATACACACACACACACATATATATATACCTTCATTCCAGCAAACGATATCTGTATGTAAGGATTTATACCTCCTGTATCACAGAAACCACAGAGACTCGTCAGTTCCGGTAAACCATCGGCACGGTACACGGTAAAAATGTATTGAGCTCGTTGGGTGAAAAGCAAAGATTCGCCGCCGATAGGAAGTAATAAATTGCTGGAATCGATAATCCATCATCGAACGTATAATTTGATCGAAAACCAAAAAAAAAAAAAAAGAGAGAAAAGAAAAAAAAACGAGCCCTACAAATTCTTCCAAAATGTCTGGAAAAAAGTTTTACGACTGTGTTCCATGATCTTACGTTTTGGAAGATCTTTCATTTATTTATTTCTTTTTCTTTTCCTTTTTTTCTTCAGCAACGTCTCGAAACACAAGGTCAGATTTATATAACATATATTCGCGTTTGATTATTATTTAACCTCCATACCCCTCGATATCATCCTCGCCCTCCGTTTCCGGATAAACTCGAACTTTCTCACCTCTTGCTTTTACAGATACGTTACACTTGACGTATCCTTTGGCTTCGCTCGATAAACTTTTCGGATCGGTGAGCATAGCCCATTTGTGATGGTACTGATGATCTATTTAAAAAAAAAAAAAAAAAAAAAAAAAAAAAAACAGAAGAAAAAAGGACGCGTTAAAAGTCTTATCCGTTTTCCTTTCGATCGAATATCTAACCGATCCACCTAACATCCTTTATTTATTACTTTCGATCGTCTTGGATCGATAAGTTGGGTTAAACTATTTCTAAGATATCGTTAGGAGGTTATAACACAACTTTTTTTTCCCGTTAGGTCGCTTGAAAGATTGAAATGGGATAAACAATGAAACGTATTAATTAAACGTAATAATTCTTAATACCTGGTTGTTCCCATACGGCCTCGACATCGAGTATGGCACTTCCATAGAACTTTAATTGCCGTAAATAGTTTCTCAAGTACACGGCTATTGTGATCCTCGTTGAAAGAAATGTTTCAAAGTCCCCGATAAAATCGAAAACGAAATACTATGGATATTTATTGTATCACGATATGGATATTTCATTAAGTGATATCCCGTTTTAATCCTTACCTCGTTAAAAACCGGACAATCCGTTCCTTCCCTTACATTAGTTTTCTTCTTTTTATTACCTAATTTGACTACTACCATCGAATTGGCCAGTTGTTGCAAATGTCTCGCCTCTATTATCTTAACGCATAATTGATAATTTGATTTCTCCATGTCACAATTAAATATTACTTTGATCGTCGGCACATACGTATGTGAACATTTTATTTTTTTCTTTTTTTTTTTTTTTTTTTTTTTTTAAGTCGACCAGACTCGTTCGATTATACAGGGTGTCTCGGAACGCTATTTCATTTTTCCTTTAGAAAGTTTTTGTTTCGTTTTATTCTTTTGTTTCAAATCGATTGAAATTGAAAACAGTAAAAATAAACACTAAAAGTTTTCGAAATAAATTTGAACGATGACAGTCTCGTAATTGTCAAGTAATACGTTACGACGCGTGTCGATCTAAGAAATTTTTTGTACCATTATAAATAAATGGTGATTAATTTTGTAACAGCCTGTATTACGTAAAACCAATTTCCAATTTCCCCTCGATCGGAAGGATAGAAATAGTATTGTACGACTCGGACTGTTCCTCTGATGTCGTAGGTGTGCGCGAAAATGGTTCTTACATCGATCGACCTACAAATCGACCATCGCGATTTAACGTACAACACGCTCGCTCTTTTTTTTTTTTTATCTCCTTTTTAATATCAAAGAACGATATAGATTCGCGACGACTTAAGGCTTTTGTTCCTCCGTTCATCAACTTTCGCTCGAAGTATGCGTGACCTCAGAGCAGCGACAGTTACGAACAAAATATGTACTAAAAGCGCATGCGGGAAAATATTGTCTCCGCCATGCGCCTATCGCCCTATCGTATCAGCCTATATAAGCATGTGTGTAGGTTGTTATATACCATTCTCACGCGTAACATAACAATCGGGTTAGTGTGGGTTAGAGTAGGTAGTGTTTTTAGTAGCCTGTGAACTAACACTTTTCAATCTTCTCATATTTATATCCTTTCTTTGATGGTTACGTGTGCCTCTCGCAGTGATCCGTGGCTAGATACGATGCAACATCTTTACGCGTTCAACGTGAAACATATATATTTTGTCGAATATTATATATTTCGTAAACTAAATAATAATTATTGAATTTTTGTATGTATGTAATAATTAATTTTATACAATAATAAATATATATTCGTTTCTTCGTCTCTACCTCTTCTTCTTATCATTATATTATTATTGTAGTAATAATTACAATAGTGATAACGGTAATAGTAACAATATCAAGTGGAATAAGATCGCAGAAAAAAAGATAGCGCTTGGAGTTCTAACTTGTAGATGACGAGGAATCGAATTAGTGTTCTGATCCTTGTAAAAATAATATATAATATATTCACCGCCTAAACGCATCTCAACCATCGGAGAAGGAAATAAACATGAGAGATTATATAGCTTAAATTTATTCTAGTAACCCTCTGAAAACCGTCAGAAAGGGAAGAATTTATTATAACATATAGTTTTGTTGCTATATTTCAAGAATTTTAACTTACCGATGGGTTCCACTTAAAACCAAAAGTAAAACTGATAATAAGTGATATGCGTCTTGAAGATCGTCACACCAAACCATGTTACGGGCTATGTAATCTACAATCAAATTTATAATTATTTACTTATTAGTTTATCGTACGCCGTTCATATTATCCATTGTTTTAACAATTATAGAATTAAACGTAATTTTCGAATTTTTGACAAAGTTTCATTTTAATACACAATCTATTCTTGAAAGAATAAAATTACTTTACACGATTTTTCCAATGAGAATTAAACTTTTGCCAACAATTCAAGAAAATCATCTCCTCGTTGAAACCTTATTATTTTTCGAATGAAACTTTATTCATCAAAATTGATGATGAATTACGTCTGGATTCATTGTTGGCGTTAACCATTATAAAACTGGGGTTGATGAACAGTCTTAATGGATAAAGGAAGACATAAAGCTCGTTAAATTGCAAAACGTTCGAACGTGCGTCTCCGTATAATTCTCAAGAAATTAGCTTTAATTCGTGTCACGAGACTAACTCGAAGAAAGTATTTAACAAGTCGAGAAGTTTAATCGCGTTCTTCAAGAAAGTAGTAGGCTATTAACTCGAGTATCGTTCAAGTTCCTGAATGTGAAAAAATTCTAACGATAGTACACCTAACAAACTTCGTAATCGAATTCGTTAAAGGCAGCTTGATCATCAGAAAGGTTCGTTATTTGCAATTATAAGAATCGTTTGTTAGTTTCTTCGAAGCAAATTGAAAGTTTTCCGATTATAATTTCGATTATCTTTCGCTTAGATAAAATTCTTTCACAAACATATTTTTTAATCATTGTATTCGTTTTTAATTATTTTCCAGTTTTAACTTTAACTATCGTTCTAGAAACATTTTTACAAGTAATTTCTCGAACTGGGATACAAAATTCCATACACAGAGAATACCGCTTTTCAAATGCTCTATTACACCCGCCGTCGGTTGATTATCTGCAAAGTTACATTCATGACACGTAAATCCCATTCAGATGCTGCATGAATGCAAATTGGAAAGTTGAAAGTTCAACGAATATTCAGTAAATACGATTCGCGTTCGAAAGCAAATTAATTAATTAATATTAATTAGATCATTGGATGGGAAATAACAGTGCACAATCAAATAAATTGGTTAAATGAAATGTGTGATATTTTCAAATGAATCCACCTATTCAAAAAAGATTATTTGATGTACGTATACATTATCCCGTGGAAGATGAAAACTTCCCGTAAGTAATAATGATAACGTTATAAATATAAATTGTAAATGTTATCAATAACCACAAAAATCAACAGCCTACGATTATATCCGACTATAATTTGTACAATACAAAATGAAGATCTACATTTGGCGAAAGTCATCGAAAGAAAATTATCAGCCATTATGCCTACCATCGGAGGGTAACATTTCAGAATTCTGTAAAATTTTGCTGAGAATTAGATCGTACAAATTATAGAATGGTAAGATATTTATTACTGCAACAATCGATAATTAATCTTTGTTACCATCGAAGAGTCGATAATATAGAATTCTTAGATTTATTAATTAATTACAGGAATTTACATAGAAATTGCATTCATGAAACTAGCCAACTAATGTCATTAATAGAAGTTCACATTTGATATTTACCTTTAAAATATATTCAACATTGAAATATATGATATGCTAACCAGTAGTAGTATATATGTTCAGGTTTACCGGTAAAGTGGATTTCTGTTTTATTCACAGTCATTTCCCTGATAATGAATAATAGGGATCTATTTTAAGATCATGTGGGACCGAATAAAATCCACTTTAACGACTGTCGATAAAACAAGAATTTTGTCTATCGATTGGCGCTAAGATAGGAAGCTATTTTATCTCAAAATTAAGCATTACATCCCAAACTAGTGACTCTATAAAGGTTGCACTGTTGTCTCTATAATTGGGCATTATTCATATCTTGAGAGAAGATCATTTTTGTATTTTAGATAATTTTGTTTATATTAAAATCGTATTATATTTGTAATACAGAGAATTTTATCTGTAAAATATATTTAATAATGAGAATTTTGATATGCTTATTAGTAATATATATGTTCTTAAAGCTGCTGGATTTTTAAATGAGGAAGGAGTAGATATATCAACTTCTACAGCTCTTTTATATAAACGTAATCGTACTGCTACTATTCTAACACATTATTTAGTAACTTTGCCTAATGAAGCTCTTATATCATTGGAAAAAAAGGAACAAAACGTGTACCAAATTTTTTGTGTTCATCTAAAGTATATTTGCCAAGTGGTACCATGCACGTTTCCTTATCAGAAGTCAAACACCAAATGAATTTCATAAATAGTGCAGGATTGTTTTATCAAACTGCTGTAGTTCGTACTTGCCTTCAAAAAAATATTCTATCGTTTTATCATAAACTCAATATAAAATTTTTTTTTAATTTGATAAGTATATATATTTGTTAAGTTTATTCTAATTTAGGATTGATTTTACCCAGAAACAATAATAATAATAATTTTCTTATAAACAGATAGAACCTTTCAACAAACCTAATTTATTCGCGCGCAAACTTTAATTATAAACTTTAATTACTTTAATTAATTATAAAATCTTATAACTTATTTTTAAATCTAAAGTTATAGGTTCAAATATTCAAACATTCTTTATATATATATATATATATATATATATATATATATATTTATATATTTATATATAAAATACTTTAGCAATATTGTTTTTTAACGAAGGATTAATATTTGAAGAATTTGCAAAAAGTAAAAATCTTCCTCATGGAAGCAATATGAAGTCATTTTTTCCCAATTAATGATGCTATTCGAAAGGATATTTCATCTGGCAATATAGGATAAGTCCTTCAAATTATCGTTCCATTTGGATTTAATTTGGAAAATGTTGAAAGACTCAAGTACGTGGATAGATATATTTTTTTATAATTTTAATAATATCCCTTTATATTAATTTATTGTTTCCATAGTTATTAAATAATTATAATTATCTAAAAAGATATAATATAATCTATATATATCTCACATAATCTGTGTGATAATTTTAGTATGAAAAGCTTAGGTGGTGGTACTATAGTGGATTTAGGTGTATATTGTTTGTAATCTGTTTGCATTGTTTTTGATAATGAAATGCCTCTATTAAATAAGGTAAAGAGAATTTTTACTACTCATCGACTGTCGGTAAGATAGAAATCCACTGTTATCGTCAGTCGGTGAAACAGAAAATCTACTATTACTGATATGTCGGTAAAAAAAAGAATCTGCTATCAGCAACATTCCAACGAAACAGGGATTTACTGTCATCCACATGTCAGTAAAATAGGTATCTGCTATTGATACTCTTATACCTACGTATGTCGACGTATCGGTACAAGAGGAATCTAATATTATCAATTGATTTAATTCTATATCCTGCAATAACATGTGGCTCGCATGTATTACGTACCGAATATCATAGTGAGAAGTGATAAGCGCAATATGATTTTCAGAGATGCGTGAGCGATTTTGTCACCGACCGTGGCACATGTCATCGCGACTTAAGTCATAGTGTAAGAAGTCAACTTTCATTTCCAATAACAACTATAGTCATCCCTTATCGGATGGCTGGAGTATCCCAACACTGATTTTTTTCATTCACAAATTTGATTTTATTACTCCAAATCAATAAGAGACCAACAGTTGCATGACGAGCGAGAAAATATCAAATGTTAAATTCTGACAGAGGTAAAGTATACGGTCAATCTGTTATGAAATGCACATTTCTTCAGCACTAGGATAGATGCATTTATTTTAATTGCCTGCATAGTAGCAATGTACTCGTGGATAATGCTGCTGTGGCAAAATGATTATGTCACGCAATTAAATTTTGTTTCTTTATAGAGTAATCGATAAATTGTATCGTAAACACTCTTTAAATCGTTTAATCATTATAATCCTATATGCATCTATCATTGAGTAATTACTCCGCAGACACTCTTCAAATCATTGAATCATTTTATTCTTAGATACTACTAATTTATATATATATATATATATATATATATATATATATATATATATATATATACATATATATTAATATATAATCGTGTTGTATAATTAACATTAATGTATATGGAAGAATACAATAGTTATTTCTGATTCATGGTGAAATATTTCAATCATTATCGTGAATAGAATGGAATATCTTTGTCATTCTGACTCGATGACAGGCGACGTACAACTCTAGCTGTCAAATACACATGCGCTTTTCGCACGTCAATCTACGTGGTCATTTATTTATAAGAATACAAAGAGATCCCACTCAAAGTAATGTTTACATATACCACCCTCTTGTTTGTCTCTCCAGAATGGGGTGAAAGTAACAGCACAGGAAGTACTTTAGAAGCACAAGTATTTTATTATTACTAACGTAAAACATACACGATAATCCATGGCGGTACATATTTTTCTTAGAATTGGTGGTACATATTTTCTATTGTTTTTCTAAGATAATACAACAGAACAATATATACATAAGCTCACTTGACAGAGTTTATCGGCGATGTATTATAAGAGATATTATCAAAAGAGAAATTTCCATGATAATGGGAGAGAAGTCAGGACGATATCAATGACGAATGACGCGAAATACGATATGTGAGAGCTACAAAGCTATTCGCCCTGTCGTGTACTGAAGGCTATTTCTATTGTAGGTACGAAATAGCTACGATAACTACGGAGGGCGTTCACGCGATTCAGAGACTATTATAAGCGCGAGGTTTAGATCGACACGTGCCACGATGGGTAATAAATTGGCATCATTTGACATTACGAGCGTGGCCCTTTCATGAAGCCCTCCATGGAAGTACATAATCCTCTCATCGATTTGTCTACGATTTTGTAATAGGCGGGTTTCTAAGTAATTTCGTATTACCGATGAAGCTGTCCTATACGTCAAATGTTAACGTTAGCAAAGTTTTTGTTATCCATAACAAGACATCCAATAGATGTTAATTAAATAAATTTCTTCATCTATCGCGAGGTCTTCACGAGGGAGAATTAGATAGACACGTAGTTGAGAAATTTTTAATCCTATTTTATGAAGGAGATAACGTTAATGGTCTTGTGAACAAAAACGGAACGAAAAAAAAAAACAGAAAAGAAAAAGAAAATAGAATAGGTATTAAAAGAGAAGAGAGATACGAACTTCCGAAGGGTTTTCGTTAGAGAGCCGAGACGAGAAGTATGGCAAAAAGGAAAAGAGAAAAGAGAAAAAAAGAAAACAAGAAGGAAAAAAAAAGCATATTCCTGGTCGCATTAGCGGTGGGTTTGTAAGTTACCCCGCTAACTGGTAGAAGACACGAGGACGAAACGCGTGGCTTCTCTATGGGGGGGCTACACGCACCGTTGGGGGTGTTCGTTATGTTCGCGAGTCCTTTGAAGGGGTCACGTGGCCGCGGCGTGCCACCGGCGTCCCCCTCAAGCCGATATCGCATTTGTACAACACGCACTCTGAACGGGCATCCATTATTGCAATACGCCTGTTTGTGTGTTTTGCGCGTGGCTTTGTACGTATCCACGGACCGATTTTTAGTCGTCATCCACCCCCCCTCTTTCTCTCTCTCTCACTCTCTCTCTCTCTCTCTCTCTTTCTCTTTTTAGAACTAACCCCCACTTATCGAAACTCCTCTCTTTTTCTCGAGCTTTTTCACACACTTGTCCCGACATCGTTCGTTTCGTACGTCAGGGTATTATTGTACTTCGAAACAATGAGAGTACTCGCGATCCGTGGAAGGCTTCGAGAGAAAGAGACAGAGAAAGAGAATGAGGAGGAGAAGGAGGAAGAAGAGGAGGAGGAGGAACGCAGCAGCAGTTCTCTTTCGTTTCGACGGATCACGTGGGAAACGTCATCATTCTCTCTCTCTCTCTCTCTCTCTCTCTCTCTCTCTCTCTATTCTCTTAAAGAATAACAGGATAAATCAGGATATTGTGGGAGACGCCGAACGATCCTTTCAACGACCTTTCCAACAGTTCGATCTCGGTTCTTTTAATTGACTCGTAAATATTCCCTGCTATTATAGTATTCATATAGACGCGTTGTCTCTTCTAAGACCTTCCCTTTTCATAAGAATACAATCATAGATGAATGTCTTTATAATGGGATCGAAATTTTCAACGGGAACCGTTGAAGTCTTACGTATTATCGTAAGATCAGTCGAAGGAGAGATGTAAGAATAGTCACGATACCGAAGATGATTTTATCTTTTCTCTCTATCCTTCTTCTAACTCTCTCTCTCTCTCTCTCTCTCTCTCTCTCTTTAAAGAGGTCTTTAAAGTCCCATCACCACTAAGGGATTCACGTATTAGTTCCAGTACTTGTAAATACAAATCCATACGGCTTCACAACAACCTTGACCTAAGTGACCTAACATACTACTTACGTACGTACATATATATATTCAACATTGACTATCGACCGTGCATTGACTATCGACGATACGATATCAGAATCTATCAATCCTGTTTACACGCATATGTCGTATCTATTTCGCTTCTAACGTTTGATCGGTCCCGTTCGTTTATTAATACGAAAAAAGAATTCGTTCGCCTGGTACATAATCGAGGGCTACAAACCGTATCGGAAACTGATAGAAAAGGGACGAGGAATAAACTAGAATAAACTTTGAATGATCACTACCAACAAGGAAGAAAAGGAGTAGTAGGTACTCTTAGGCAAGAGAGAGTCAATTCGCGCATCAGATAGGAACTCGAGAGGACTTCCGAGGACACCAGCACGAAGCTCAGAGAGTGAACGCGTCCTCTCTCTCTCTCTCTCTCTCTCTCTCTCTCTCTCTCTTTCTCTCGTTCGCTCTCGCTCTCGCTCACACTATCGTTCTCTTCATGGGTGGCTGAAGGGCATGCCGTGGCTCGATCCATCCTTCGAAAGAACGGAACATTATCCTATCTCGTAGGATCCTCTGTTCGGATAGTACATACTCTCCTCTTCTCTCTTTGCCCGAGTCTCGCGAGTAAGCGAATAAGCGAGTAAGCGAGTAAGCGAGCAAGCGAGTAAGCGAGCAAGCGAACGAGCGACAAGAATGTTCTCTCTCTCTCTCTCTCTCTCTCTCTCTCTCTCTCTCTCTCTCTCTCTCTCTCTCTCTCTCTCTCTTTCTCTCTTTCTCTTTGAACGAACGAACTCGCGCTCGTGTCTGAAGGCTCGAACGAAGAGATGATGGGATGACGAACCGCGGGCGTGTCCGAGTAGCCGATACCGGACACGTGATCGGGAGACCTCCCGGGGCCGACCACCCTCGAGGGGCCACAGGGTCGACTTGTTAGCCGGACGCGAGCGGACCAGCTAACGGAGCTCTGAGATTTTCTCTCTCTCTCTCTCTCTCTCTCTCTCTTTCTCTCTTTCTTTTTTATCTTTTGCCCTCGTACGTACTCTCTCTTCCTTCTTCGATTCCGAACATTACATACGTTCAAGAAAAATATTACGTAAAGGAAGAAATTTTAACGCAAAACGTAGGTCAGTGATAAGATTCTTATACCTTGTTAACATTTATTATTATTATTATTATTATTATTATTATTATTATTATTATTATTATTATTATTATCATTATTATTATTATTATCATTATTATATATCATTATTATATATCATCTTACCGTTCAACATCGTCCCTTCTCGCGAAACATTTTCACTCCGAATCGAAGAAACCTGTCCTCGCCTTTTCGACGTGGGATATTCTAAATTAAGACGTAATAATCGACCCCGCCGGTTGCTTTCTTTTACTTTGCACGACTGTTCGGCCGTCGACCGTCGACCGTATATGAGACAACGATATCGTTGCTCGCAATAATTTTATATAGTAAACGTTCGGGAAAACCGGTTACCTCTCTCAGACCTCGAGAGATTCGAATAATATCAAGGGGGCGAGTGGGGCGAGAGGATGGGAACGAAAAAAAAAAAAGAGAGAGAGAAGTAAAAATATAAAATAAATTAACAAATAAAAAATAAAATATAAAGTACGCCACTCGAATTCCGTCCATAAGCGAGTAAAGGTAGTGATAAACTGCGTAAACCGAGAGACTCCACGCGAAACGCCAATGGCGTGCTTCGCTTAACGATTCGAGCTCGGAAAACAAACGTCGTTGTATTAAAAGCGTTCATTAGGATACGTTCGAACTTATCGACTAGTTCGGAATTCTCTCTCTCTCTCTCTCTCTCTCTCTCTCTTTCTTTCTCTCTATATCTCTTGGTTCGGAACGTATACACCGAGAAAATGGAAATTTCGATTAAATCAGAGTAAGTACAATTTAGGTATAATCTGTCTTTTTTTTTTTCTTTGTTCAATTGTACGATATATATTTCATTCAGTCTCGTCTCATTGATTCTCGAGATTCCGAAACGTCGAAATAATTTTTCACTTATCAATTTGAATATAAACTCTCAAGGAATAATAAGATTAATCCTAGCTAACGATAAGAAGTTCGATAATTAAATGATCCCGATTTCTAATAATAATGATAATAAACATAACGATAATAATGATAATAATAATATTAATAATATTAATAATAATAATAATAATAATGTTCACTAACGTACACGTTTATCCCGAGACTCAGAGAGATTACATAATCCGATTTAACTGGTTTCGACCCTTTGCTTTTCGTTAAAGTTTAACGTTTTCGAGTTATTCCATTGGAGGGGCGGGAGGGGGAGGGTTCGGAACACGAGGAGGATGGTAGGGTGGGGTGGGAGAGGGGGGAGGGCCTCGTAGATTTCGAGGAAAAAATTTGATTATTGGACGGTTTCGAGCGAAAGCGAAACCGTGTTCGTCGAACCCGCCTTAATGAAGGTACATTCTTCGCTCGCCCTCCGATCAAGATATCCCCGTATAAATTGAATGCTTTTCACCGAAGCTCAATCAAGCCGTACGGTAGTATAAAAAAATACTCGCCAACAGGGATCTCGATTAGAATCGTGAACGCGTTCGCTTTTACCTGCGTTGTCGTTGTCGTCGTCATCGTCGTCGTCGTTCTTGTTAATATTGTTGTTATTGTTGTTGATACCCTTCATCGAAACGCTTTTATCGATTATTTATCGCAATCCATGGGAAATAATTCTCGCATGATTTATTCATTAGTTCCATTAGTATAAGTAACGGTCTATCGTAATGTAAGGATTCACAAACCTCTGCTAAATTTCGTCGACCTCTCCCTCCCCCATTTCTAAAATGTAATAGTCCATTTCTTTTCGTTATTAATAGAACTTCTTGCGACTCCAGTTTCTTTTCTCTTTTAGTGTACATAGTATCTGTGTTAAACGGAACGTGTTTGTTCGATTGAATTATATGGACTTCTTTTTTTCTTTTCCTTCCGAATGATATGCTTCCATTGTTCTTCGTAACGATTAGATAATTCAAGAATTCATGAATGAATGAATGAACGAATGAAGGAATGAATAAATAAACAAGTAAATAAATAAACAGATTCTAATAGTTTCGAAATAAAATGAGGAAATATCGTGTGAGACTTTCTCTCATACGCAGGGAAATTCCTCGATGATCTAGTAATCAAGCAGAGGAGGATCGGTGTCTTTTAAAACGCATGACTCTATTTCGGGCGTGAGAGGCAATAATTCTTTGGGGTCCGAACGAAAAATTCCAAGGAGCGTAAGTCCATCGGACCTTTGGTCCGGTGTTCTTAGTTTGGAACTCGCCTTTTGGAACTTGTCTTAGGACACCGCCTACGGGCATGTTAACGAAGGCAAAAGGTCGTTATCCTCGTCTTAATTAATGACCACTCTCATCTTCTTCCGCACCGGTCCTCTCTCTCTCTCTCTCTCTCTCTCTCTCTCTCATTCTCTTTCTCTCATTCTCTCTTTCTATCTCTCTCTCTCTTACTCTTACTCTTACTCTTAGTCTCGGTCCAGATCGCGTCCAACCGAAACGTCGACATTTTCTCGCTTTGTATATCGCATTTCAAGTTTGGTAATTGGTGGGAGCACGCAAATTATAAAGTCTCCTCGAGGTTGGAAGACCTCAACGTGGGTTGGTGGTGGTGCATTCGCGTCCCACTGACCTGATTTCTTTAGCTCGCGAGAAAAAGGAAGCCGTAGAGAGTCGAAAACAAGCGAGCGAAAACGAGCACCGGTAGGTCGGTTGGTCGGTCGGTCGGTCGGTCGGTCGGTCGGTCGGTCGGTCGGTCGATTGGTTGGTTGGTTGGTTGGTTGGTTGGTTGGTTGACGCTGCGTGATATGTAGTACGTTCGAGGGAAGAGGATGCGCAAGCGAGGATGAACGAGAAGGAGAAGAAGAAGAGGAGGAGGAAGAAGGGAGAAAGGGATAGAAGGTGGAAGGTGGAAGAAGGGAGGAACACTTGAGCGCCATAGACATGGACGAGGAGGACAACGACGACGACGACGACGACGACGACGACGACGACGACGACGAGGACGACGAGGGTGAAGAAGAACAAGAAGAAGAAGAAGAAGAAGAACAGAAGAGGACCGATGAGAATGAAGGAAGGAGTGAGATGGAAAGAAAGACAGAGAGAGAAAGAGAGAGAGAGAGAGAGAGGTAAACAGGCGGGGAAGAGCAAGAGAGAGAGAGAGAGAGAGAGAGAGAGAAAGAGGGAAAAAAGGGTCAAACTCGTTTTCGTTTTCGTCGCTAATTAGACTCGTTAACCGCCTCTTCTGGCGTAGCCATAACCGGGCGACTTCTCTTCGGCTCCGAGAGCCGACCGAGAAGCGAACGGAACGGCCACCAATGCTCGGAGGCTAGTTTGTTCTCGTCGCCCAGTCCTCCAGGGTGCGTTTGCCTTGATCGCCCCTCTTGGCTATTCGACATGCGTGCAGCACGCGAAATTGCAGCTGCGCCCGGCTCTCCTCTCTCTCTCTCTCTCTCTTTCTCTTTCTATCTTACTCTTTCCTCCTCTACCCGAGTGCGTTCGCGAATCTTCTCTCTCTCTCTCTCTCTCTCTCTCTCTCTCTTCCAATTTCTCAAGATTCGTTCTTTTTCTCTCCTTTCTCTTTCTATTTTTCTTCCCCCTTCCACCCTCCCTTTTCTCATTTTCTCTCTCTCTCTCTCTCTCTCTCTCTCTCTCTCTCTCTGGAACTCTCGAACTCTCTGTCCGTCTCTCTCCTAACTCATTTTGTTGATCTTACCGCGTTCACGCTTCGTGACCAATACTCGAACGAATCGAATCGTGTGCACGTGTGTAAAGGAAAAAGAAAGAAAGAAAGAAAGGAGGGAAGAAAAAAAGGAACTATTTCGTTCAACATCAGTGCCGCCAATGGTGAGAGGACCGCTCGTCGTTCATCGTCGCTCGTGACTACCGGATAATGACCGCTCTCCACGACTAAGATGATGAACACTCTCGACGACAGTCCCGACCTGTCGACCATAGTCTACTTCCTCGAAGGAAAGGAGATTTTAACCTTTGCGGCTTTTGCCCCATAATCACTTGAAATTCACGGCTGTTCGCGTGCTCCTTGGACAGCGTAGAAATGTTCGCATCGGTAGAGACATTTAAATGGATCTGTCGAGAGGAAGTGTGTTAGTCGAAGGGTAGTACCTAAGTGGTGTGTCGAAGATTACCCGAGAGCCTTTTGTTACCTGTGTGTAAACACATAAGGTCATTTGGGGAAAAAAAGAATCTATACGACTTTTGTTTTATTGGTGCCGTCGCCGTGGTCAAGAAGTGTATTTTTTATGTTCTTTCATTTTCTTTTTTCTTTTCCTCGATAAATCCGATCGATCCGCGAGTGAAGGGAAGGGTCGGCTATCGATAAAAAAAAAAAAGAAAAAAAAAATTGTGTGCTCTTTCCCTTTTACTTCTGTTATCTTTTTTTCTTCATTCGTTTATCGTGCGCGGAAATCGTGCGTGGAAATCGTACGTGGAGAAGGCAAAAAAGGAGGATACTCCTACTGCAGGGATTATCAGAAATCCTTGCAAGTAGATTCACAACCGGTTTACGAAGATAAATTCAAAAGGGACACGTTTTGAGCGCGTTAGCAAAGCGAAAATCACGAATGGAATAATATGTTTAGATCATGGATAATACGTGAGGCAGTCGAGGGTACTCGACGAGTTTAAGAAAATCGCGATGAATTTACCATCTCAATTAATTAATCATAACAAAGATAAGGATGTCGTCGATGATGACAGAAAGGGTCGTCTCTACCTAGGGAAATGCTTATGTCGGATCAACATCTGGAATATGCGAGACTAATGGTCGCTACCTGTGCACAAGGTGACGGGAAAAAGGAAAGGATGAAGAAGGGAGGATCGGTGGCTACCGATTGGGAAAAGTAACGGGTCCTCCGTTCGAATGCGCATGCGCGCAACCACCTAGAACGAAAAGACGGTCAAAGAAGAAACTCGTTAATTTCTACATCTCTCTCTCTCTCTCTCTCTCTCTCTCTCTATTTCTCTCTCTTTCTCTCTTTTTCTCTCTCTCTCTGCTTTGGAACACACCGACACTCTTCGATTGAGACACTCGCTACGCCAACAGATGTCCGATAGTGAAAGAAATGTAAAATGGACAACGTGCTACGAGAGCCAGCCGACGAGATAAGAATCATTTTTCAGCGGCGCGTTATCGGAGGGAGAGTCGTTCGAGTGATAAATTAAAGACGGAAGCTTTGCTACCTACTCGAATCTCAATCGACTTTTCGCGAGGCGTCCTTGTCAAAGAAATAAAAAGAGAAAAAAAAAATATATATATATATATATATATATACAAAAAAAAAAATATATATATATAGAGAGAGAGAGAAAGGGAGAGGGAGGAAAGAGAGACTCAAAGAACGTCAAGGTGAAAAATTGGACGATAGCAGGTGAACAAATATAAATGAATATATCTATTACCTCTATACGTGTTTTACACGTATATTTGTCAAAACAAAGAAGAAAAAAACAAAGGTTTTAAACAATTCCACGTTCGCGGTAAAACAAGAAATCTCTTTGGTATTTCATAGTGTCAGGGTGGCAGGTGTTGCTCAGATCGCTTGTCGTGTCCTTGGACGAATATGAAGGGCGATGCATGATAGTGGTAGCATGCTGTATTTCTACCATAAAGCGGCCGTCGACGTCCGCCGCGCCATAGGGTCTAATACTCGCAGTGGGCGGCCATATTGGATCGTGATACGGGCCCGCAATTAAGGCCGAGTAGGCCACCCGGACGAAGGGAGAGCGCGATAAGCTCAGCCTCGCCGTGGCTCGCCGCTAAGTCTCAGGGCTAAGCTTGACCTTCCCGAGACCCTCTTTCCTCTTTCTCTCTCTCTCTCTCTCTCTCTCTCTCTCTCTCTCTCTCTATCTCTATCTCCTTTTCTTTCTCTTTCTTTTTCTTTCTCTTTCGTTTTCTTTCGTACTCTTTCGTTCTTGCTCTCTACCTCTATGTACCTACCTTGATCCGAAGCGCGCGCTTGAGGTTAGGTCACGATTAAGCGCTGATTGGGTGGGCCTAATAACCGGGGACCGTGTATATGCAGAACTTTCACCGAGGGAACGCCGAACTCGCACCGCTACCATCACCGTTCTTAAAACAATAACTTATCGTTCGGTACAATGAACTCTACCTTATCAATGATCTTATCAAAACTCGTTAAACGCTGATATCTTTTTTTTTTGTTTTTTTTTTGTTTTTCACATAAATGTCATAGAGACACCAACGAGAGATTAAGACATGCAGTTAAGAGATTAATATAGCATGTTATCGTTATTTGATATTGGATGAATATATACATATAATGTGTGTGTATGTATGTATATATATATATATATATTTTATGGAAGTAATATATTGTGGAGGAAAATTTTTTGTTTGATAGTAGAAACCTTTAAAAAAAAAAAAAAAAAAAGAAAAGAAAAGAAAATTCCACAGATTATACATGTATATATAGCACAGCACGGGCAAGTTAGAAAACGGGCACTTTTGACAGACTCGAAATCGGTATAAGGGATCGAAGATATAATAGGTAGGACATCGACAAAGCTCACAGTCCTTCAAACCGTTGTCGCGAGCTACGATCAGATAAAGGAACGAGCCACTGGTATGCAAATCCTAAAGGAACTAATGAAGATTAAGAATAGCCGTGGTAAAAGAGTTCGCCTCATTTCTAAAACATCTTTCGTACGTTCCCTCGTAGCAATTCTACCTAAGGTCCTAACGAGTCATCCGATTCCGAACATTCCAACAAAAGTCTTGGCTTCTCCCTCTACGATAACGGCATTGTCCAATCTTTTTAAAAATAACGTACTAAAAAGGGATTCGCCGACGGACCTCCTACGGCGAATTTCACTCCGCCAAAGTCTATTCACGGTCCGTCATCGCCTTCAGTCCGGGCCACCGAAGAAAGATATAGATATATAGACAGATAGAGAGAAAGAGAAAAGGGTCGAGCTACGGTAGCCGAGCGGAGGCAAAGATTACATCTTCCACGGTAGCGCCGCCATGAGAGATTCGTTTTAATAGCTTCTTGAATTTTTTCGGTCCGTCCGGAGGCTCGCCTCTCTCTCTCTCTCTCTCTCTCTCTCTCTCTCACTCTCTTTCTCTCTCTTTGAGCATATCTTTCTTTCTCCGTCCTATTCGCGGAAGCCTCGCGAAGAGAGAAATTCTAAGGTGATATTTCACCGGCTCGCTCCAATCGACGTAAGTTCTTCATTCGTGGATGAAGGAATCTTTCGAAAGATTTTTCGACTAATGAGGGTATCGTAAGAACGACTTCCTCTCTACTCCTCATTTCGCGAGTTAGGAAAAAAGAATGCCGAATATTCCGAATCTCTCGTGTTTCGTCTTTCTTATTCGAATTTCAAAGTTCTTTACCTTTTCTCGATTTGATATGTTTTTATCGAAAGGAAATATATATGAAATAATCTCTCGAAATTGATAACGCGATCGTTGCATGTGAGACGAAAGGAAGGAAAAAAGAAAAAAAAAAAAAGAAAAGAGAGAAATAGTGCTTTAAAAATCGTACAAATCGTACCGGTTGCACGTAAAACCCATCGATTTATTTTATACTTATTAAGGAATCCAATTATTTTCAAGATAAGTTAAACGGTAATTTGGTAACACTTAAAACGCACAAAGTTTCGATTCCGAACCTGCTTCTCGCGATTCAATGGTAAAGAGCCAATCAGTGGTGGAAAGGCAATAGATCGTTGGAACCTGATCAGCTGACATATAAATACGCGCTTCTCCCCTCCCTCCCTCCCTCCCTCCCATCTCTCTCTCTCTCTCTCTCTCCCTCTGTGTTGTTCAACTTCATTATCTTCAAAGATATTTTATGCAAATACACTTAAAGCTCGCATTCCTGAATATATTAGTTCCCTTCACGCGTGAGTGCATCTTTCGATCATCCAAAAAGTAAGAGGAGAAAAGAATAAAAGTAAAAATGATAAAAAGTAAAAAGAAAAAAGAAGATTAAAAAAGAAAAAAACAAGGGAAAAAATTCGATGGAAATTTCTTCGTTGCAGATTTCTTCTCTCTCTCTCTCTCTCTCTCTTTCTCTCTCTTTAAAAATCGATAAATAAAATAATAGTTGGTAGAGGGAAAATTGATTTACGATAGGTCGAATATCGCAGAAGAAACTGACGACGAAGTTGGTCGTGTCTTGGTCAAACCGTTTAAATAATAAAGCGATTTCATTATCGCGCCGGTTAAATTTATTCGCGACGTTTCGACGAGAATGAAAGAGGGTAGGGGTGAGGGGGGGGGGGGAGGAAAGGGTGGTACCTGGCGTTGGCGATGGTATATCCTGAGCAAAAAAGGAAGAAGCGATGTAGAGAAAAAGATGAAGAAGAAGAAGAAGAATAAGAAGAGGATGGAGGATGAGTAGGTGGCTCCGGGACTTCGCTTTTCTTCCTTCTAAGCGGCGCTAAAACGTGGCGCGTTGAAAGGGTCCCTGAGGGCAGGACCCCGTGACTCTTCTTCCCCTCTCACACCGAAACTAACCACAGCCGAACTTATTTTCAACTCGTCTCATTCCCTCTTTTTATTCTTCCTCTTCTCTTTCTTCCTCCTCCATTTCTTCTTCTTCTTCTTCTTCTTCTTCTCTTTCTTCCTCCTCCTCCTCCTCCTCTTCTTCTTCTTCTCTATATTCTCGATGGTGTGTCCGTGTATGCGCTCGCGCCCGCGCGCGGTCGCGCGCGCGCGCGCGAGGTGATAAATCACCGCGCCATAAACAACCAATATTTCTCCTCGAATGTTTACCGAGTACGCTTTAAATGCCTTGTTAAAACAAACCTACGCCCGTGCGAGCCTGGACTGCGCCCTTTTTGCCCCTCTCGTTCATTCTCTCTCTCTCTCTCTCTCTCTCTCTCTATCTATCTATCTTTCTCTTTCTTTCTCCCTTTCCTTCTTTTTTTCTCTCTCATTCTTTCTTTCTTTCTCTCTCTCTCTCTTTCTTTCTAACAGACCAATACTCGTTCCTCCCTCTTCCTCCTTTTTCTCACATCCACCTTCTCTCTTTCGTATCGCGGCTACACCAACCGACGGGTATATATCACGATGCGGCATCGAAGTAAACTCCCTGACCCTTTCGCAAAAGCTTACGATACGGGAGAAAGAAAGAGAAGAAGAAGAAGAAGAAGAAGAAGAAAAAGACGACGACGAGGAAGAAAAAGAGAATGAAAAAAGATACTTCGATACTCGACGTTGGGTTGGGTGGGTGGTAGAGAAGGTGAGACCCTACTCGATTTTATGGCTCACAATCGATTTCTCTCTCGTATTTCGTAATCTATCGCAATGTCTCGTCGAGATACCTAGTTACTCGCGTTAGAAAATTCTACGACATTAGAGATCAGTTTGTTTCTTCTTTTGTCTTAAACGCACGTCAATTTTCATAATTTTATTGCTAACGGGTAAGGAAAAGAAAAAAGCGAAAACAAAACAAAAGGAAAAAAAGATCGAAATAGTTATCGTAGACCTATACGTACTGTTGGTAATGATTTATTAGAAAACGTAGGTACTTATGTTTGAGTAGTATGTATATATAAATACATATACAATCTCATTTGTATTTTAGTTTCGTCGAATAACAACGAAAGAAGTTATATAGGCGTTCGCGTATAAACAAACAAAATATACGTTCGAACTAAGTTCATCGCCGAGGACGTTGCCTATGATTCATGGAGACCCGTATCCCGTTCTACGTACTAACGCGCAACGCTCGAGTGCCTCCGTCCATACGAAGTGACGTATGTAAGTTATGACTAACTTGAAATATCTCCATCATAAAGTACCTACGTTCAGGTATGACGTGACATTTTTTTCGAATGTTCGAAATTAACACAATCGTAAAGCCGTAACGAAGTCTATGGTGGATGGAAGTCGTTGGGAACGAAGAAAGCTTAGTGAGAACGAGAGATAATAGAGAGAGAGAGAGAGAGAGAGAACTGAACGATATATAACTAATTCGAAGGTTCAAGTACTATAATATTCTTATTGTTAGAGTAGATTTGTTCTGTACTATAGTTAGACAGACAGATAGTGAGAAAGTGAGAGAGAGAGAGAGAGAGAGAGAGAGAGAGAGAGAAGACGATAAAGCAAGAAAATTGAACGGTGATTTACGAGAGTTTGAAAGAGTAAAGACGAAGTCGTGTTCTGTGTTGTCTGTCGAAGAATCGTTTTCGGTTTTCCCTCCGTCTCGGCTTTAATTCTCCTAAGGTCGATCCTTAAACAGTTTTCTCGCATAAATCGAACTTGTATCGTTCGCGTAGAAAGGAACGACGACGTTCAGTCCATCTTATTCCGGATAAGTACGAAGCTCGTGGCGCGGAATTTAAATTGGATTTGTTTTTCGTTCCTGACGGACGAGCAGGTCTCTCCTTCGGTAGCCTCTCTCTCTCTCTCTCTCTCTCTCTCTCTCTCTCTTTCTCTCTCTCTCACACACTTATTCATCGTTTCTCTCGATAGAGAAACGACATTGTACAGGTGGCTCCTTCGAACGCGTCCTACAAAGTTAAAGAATATATATGATCGTTTATCGTTTATTTTTCCTCGAGGAAGGAAGAAAAAGAAAAAGAGAAAAAGAGAAAAAAAAAAAGAGAAATAAAAAGAAAAAGAAAATACGAACGTGTACTATCTATCGGAGTCTCGTAACTTTCGTATTCTATGTCTTTCCCTCGATTTTTCGTAAAACCGACTTCGAAAGATTCATATACCTTTTTCGGCATCCTCTGAGGAAAGTCCGAAAGTTATAGGAAAAGGCGTGTTGTGGGCGTGGCTCGTAGCTCATCGTACGATTGAGTTATAGCGCGTTAAGAGGACCCGAAACCTGGGGACCGAGACGACGAAGCTCGATCTAAAACCGGCAGCCGAGAGAGCGAATCTCCCCTGTTTCATTTCCTTTTTTTTTCTTTTCCTCTTTCTTTTTCCTTTTTCTTTCCTTTTCTTTTTCTTTTTGTTTTCTCCCCTCTCGCTCACCGTTCCTTTCTAAACAACATCGCGAAGGAAAGGGAAAAGGGCTGGAGGCGGGATGAAATTAGCGATGGACCGTGGCTACTCGTGGCTGTACTCTGAAAGGTAGACGCAAGAAGTAAAAGAAGGAAAAAGAAAAGGGAATAAAAAGAAGAAGAAGAAGAAGAAGAAGGAAAGGAATAAAAATAAGTAATGACTTTTGCGACGAGACGATAGACGACGATTTTAAAGTCGTCTATCCGTGTCCTTACACGAGAAATGTAATTTATCTTAAGAACTATGAAAAGTAGTTTCATTGGAAAAAGAGAGAAACTTATATCGCTGTTTCGCGATACGAGACACGCTTGCCTTTGGCTATACTCATCCCTTTCCCTCTCTATCTCTATCTCTCTTTCTCTCTCTCTCTCTCTCTCTCTCTCGTTCTTGGACGCGTGTGAGAGGAGGAGCTACGTAGTTGAACGCGGCGTTGCTTGAAAAACACCCTGTAGACACGGGGGACACGGTCACTGCCGGCTTATCAACCGATCGGAAGTAAATCTCTCGGGCGCTGTCAGGGAGCGTTCGACAGGCGCGATAGCGAATTAACTTGGAGGTAAATGGTGCCTCCTACGAGGAGATTCCAATTGACGAAATTTCTTCCAGGACATTCCGGATTTCGCGATAGGAAGGCCGGTCTCGTCCCTTCCCCTTTCTCTCTCTCTCTCTCTCTCTCTCTCTCTCTCTCTCTCTTTTTATTTTTTCTTTCTCTCTCTCTCTGTCTCTGTCTCTCTGTTCTCTCTGGAAGTCGAAAGAAAGGCTTCTCTCGCGAGAATCGCTGTACATTCTTCTTCTTTTCCGTTCTCTTAGATCCGCTTGGTACGATCGTCCGAGCGTAAGTCTTTACTCGGCCAAATTCTCTTTTTCTCTTACCTCTTACAAAGGTCAATTATATAGAGGGTGAAAAAGCTGACTTTCTTCTTCGCGTACGTTCACTTTGACCCTTTTTCCGTGGACATTGTGTGAAAGCGAACGCAAAAGAAAAGAGGGAGAGAGAGAGAGAAAGAGAGAGACAGACATAGAGAAAGAGAGAGAGTATGTGAGAGAGAGAGAGAAATAGAGATAGAGATAGAGAGAGAGAGAGAGAGAGAGAGAGAGAGAGAGAGAGAATGAGAGAGAATAATGTCGCGAGAGAGGGTAAAAGAAAAGAAATTCAATTTGCATCGGCCGCCATTCTTTAGGTCCTTTGAATTCCCGTCGCTATAGCGACCTTTGTCCGGATCGTGCCACAATGGCTACTATCCTCTCTCTTAACTCTCTCGCTCTCTCTCTGTCTCTCTCTCTCTCTCTCTCTCTCTCTCCGCACTCTCTCTTCCTGGAGCGAAACCGTCGCAAACAAAGAATCCTCCCTGCGCCCCCAGTGAGAAAAGGGCCAAAAAGACGAAAAAGGTCGATACACGAATAAGCGATGCGCAGCTCGGATAATCCGAGAAAAAAGACCGCGAAACGTGAACTCGCACTGCACCTCCACCTTCTCCTCTTCCACCACCTCCCCCTCCTCCTTCTCCTCCTCCTCCTCCTCCTCCTTTTTCCTGTTCCTCTTTTTTCCCATCCTCTCCGCCACCGCTCCCTATCGACGTACCTATGGTTAGGAGATAGGTAACTCCCGTATGTACAGGGTGGATCCGCCAAAAAGCTCTCTCTCCTCTCTCGTCGAATCTCTTGGAGATATCGGGGTTAGTGCTCGTAAATACCTATGTTAAATAAAATCACATTCGATGAGATGCGATCCGATAGGATGCAATACGATGCAATGCGATGCAATGCGATGCGATGCGATGAGATGCGATGCGACGCGATGGATCGAAGTTGTTTCGTTTTTTGCAAAGCGGATCAAAAACTCGCGAGTTTCGGTGAAATCCCTTTCGATTCAGGTCGATGCTCGGACTCGATGTGATTGCATTGAAAAATTTGTTCTGCGATACGTTCGCGAATGAAAGTCGATCGGCAAGTGACTCGTTAAAAAGGGAGAGAATCGGAAAGTTCGATATATATCGCCAACTTGTGGCAATCCTATCGATAACTCACCGACGAGTTTCTCTTCTCTCTCTCTCTCTCTCTCTCTCTCTCTCTCTCTCTCTCTCTCGGACTCTGTGTCCGATTATCGCGGTTCCATGTTAGGATTTACGTTCCCCGCAAACCGTCCCCTCGATGCCACGCAACTATTGCGAAATATTCGACGGGTGGAGAAAGAGGTGGTGGAGGAGGAGGAGGAGGAGGAGGAGGAGGAGGAGGAGGAGGAGGAGGAGGAGGAGGAGGAGGAGGAGGAGGAGGAGAGAACAAGGAGGAGGAAAGAAGAGGAGACGGTCGAGGATGGCGAAGGGTGGATTCGTGGGGACAAAGGAAACAAAGCGAGCGGCGTGACTGTGATAGCCAATGGGAGTTCCGTGCGAGGGGACATCGGGACCGAATCAGTTTATGCGCGACAGGTTCTGGAAAGAGAGAAAAAGAGATGGAAATCGGGAGAGCGAAAAGGTAGAAAAAGAGAGAAAGAGTGGATAAGAGAAAGAGAGGTAAGGGCCAACCAGACCGTACAGTTTGCCAACTCTCCAACCTTCTGCTTCGCCGCCATGGAGAGACATTATTTACAACGGAGTCCGTGGTAGACAATGCCGAGATACCCGCGGCCATCTTTCCTTCCTTTTCTGTTCTCCATATGCAACAGCATCTGCTCCGACCATCCCGTCGACCCTCTTCTCGTACCGAGGAACACAAGCAAGGAGTACCAACCGCGTACTACTACCTTTACCTCTATACCCTTCCTCTTTTCCCTTTTCTTCGAAAGTACCCTATCGCAATGTCGAGACATCGAAGGTAACCGCGAGCGGTTACTACCTACGTAGTAGGTACTCGCATCGCTATCATTATCATAAACTCGCGGACTGGTATCGAGACTAGCTGTTGAAAGGTGGAGGGATAGGAGGAGAGAGAGAGAGAGAGAGAGAGAGAGAGAGGGTGTGCATGGGGATGTATCCTACGTGGCCGTTTTATACCGGGTGTCGGAGCTCTCTCTCTCTCTCTCTCTCTCTCTCTCTCTCCTCCTCGTAACTCCTTAGAAAACGGGTCGAACTCGTTGCGGAGAAGCGTAACCCAAATTCCATGGATACCGAGCCTCTCCTCCCTATGTCCCTTCGATTTCCGACGGATCAATCGAGCCCCATTCGGATAAAACTAACTATAGGTACTTCTCCCGTATACCATACCTACTACCTATCCATCCATCGCTTTCTCGTTTTTATATCGTTTTTACCATGACCGACATCATCGTTTTGCGAAACGTCTCTCAAGGGACGCCATCTTAGTTTCCTAAAGGAGACACTACCGGTGACAGCACGGACCGATCTTAGCGCCTCCATTCACAGCAGATGTTGTCGATCTTTTCAATATTTTTTATCTTCTAGTGAAAGTCGCGAAAGCCAACGGATTCTCTTGCCGTCTCTCTCTCTCTCTCTCTTTTCTTTTTTTTCTTCTTCTTCTTCTTTTTTTTCCTTTTCATTTCATTTTCATAAAAAGAATAATCGATAAGTACTCCTTATGAAAATTCATTGAAGGTTATAAAAGATTCATGAATAGAAAAGTAGTATAGAGGATCAATCGATCAAAGTAGAAAGGCGAAGGCAAAGTCCTCTTCCACGTCTTTGAAATTCCGGCCATTTCAAGACGCTCGATAAAATGGACGAATCCTCGAGCGAGTCATTCGTTTTTTTTATCTTACCGTACGACGCGACGACAACGACGACGACGACGACGGCAAAAGCTAAATGGGAAGGGAAAGGAAGCGAAAGGGAAGCTAAAGGAACAAAAGAAGAAAAAGGTATAAAACGAGATGAAGGCCATCGATGTTGAATAATATTATTATACTATTATTACTTGGATAGATAAATTGATTGCCATTAAAAAAGAAAAATTATATCCCATACGCCGAACCAATGGCGTATCAATAAAAAAAACAAAAGCGACGCGAATAATTGACAATAAAAACTAATATACAATCTCAATCTCTGAATCGCGAAAACGACCGTAATCGACGTTCAAACACCGACGCAAACGTAAAGAATCGGTATCATATTATAGTTAGCCCGAAACCGGTGGTAGGTCGGTCCACCGTTCGATTTTGAGCTCGATAGAAAAAGTGCACGGTGTAGGTTTTCTTGCCTCCAAATATACACGAATAACGCGTGCCTCTGTCACCCTCCCGGCAGCCATCTGCCGTCGTGGCGAGGCCGTGTCCGGCAGCTTCCGCCGGGGCAAAGAGCGCAATCGAATCGAAAGAGGAGTCTTATCTCGCGCGTCAAGGGCGACCAGGAGAAGGGAAAGAGAGAGAGAGAGAGAGAGAGAGAGAGAGGGAGAGGGAGATGGAGAGGAGGCCCTTTGCTTGGTATATCGGCGGAAGCGTTACGCGTCCATCCGCGCAATGGCGGTGGAGAGAAGTGCGCCGGTAGCAGCTGGCTTGTTGCTGCCCTTCTTTTTCTCATTCCCTTTCCTTCTCTCTCTCTCCTCTCTCTCTGCTTCACTATCTTTCTCTCTTTCTTTCTTTCTTAAGCGCGGACGTGCGTACTTGTATACACATATGTACATACAAACATATATACATACGTACGTACATACATATATACATATAGAATCGCGACAAGGTGCGTGCGTATCCAGTTGGTAAAAGACGATCGCTGGAGCTTGGCCTGCAAGAGCAGCCGCCCCAATAAAAACTCTTCGATGCTTCTCTCAGTCCTCCTCCTCGTCGTCGTCGTCGTCGTCCTCGTCGTCGTCCTCGTCGTCGTCCTCGTCGTCGTCGTCGTCGTCGTCGTCGCCGTAGTTGTCCTCGTTCTTCTCCTTCTCTATTTCTTCCTCCTCGTCGTCGTCGTAGCGAAGAGCAAACGAACGAAATCGTATGTCGCGTCGCGTTGAAAAGAAGAGAAAGAGAAAGAGAAAGAGAAAGAGAGAGAGAGAGAGAGAGAGAGAGAGAGAGAGAGATACGAAGAAGTATAAAGGTAGAAGAACGACTCTCTATCGTGTTCTCTCTTTCGCCCTCTTTTATTTGAGTATACGTACGTCTCTCTCTCTCTCTCTCTCTCTTTCTCTCTCTCTCTCTCTCTCTCTCTCTCTCTCTCTGTTTCTGTCTTTCTCTCACCCTTTCAAAAGGAGTCGGGCGCGGTCCACGTTCCACGACGTTTGACAGAACAAAAGACTATCGACCGAAGCGTGGTGGAGAAAGAGGAAGAGGAGGAAGAAGAGATGAGGAGGAGGTGGAAGAGGAGGAGAGGAGGAGGAGGAGGAGGAGGAGGAGTCCTTCTTCCTCTTCCCTCGAAAATAGCCTTCTACGACGACCCACCACCGACCAGCACCCTTCGACTATCGTCTTTCTTTTCTTCTCTCTCTCTCTCTCTCTTACTCTCTTTTTCTTTCTTTCTTTCTCTTCCTTATGGACGCGAGCAAAGAGAAAAGGATAGCGTGGAAAGAGAAGGCGGATCTCGAACTACGAACGCTATACGTGCGCGAGCGCGCACTCCATCGCGTACAAATTACCGAAAATTGGTCCACTTTTTTAATCTCGAACTCGCTACGACACCGTTCCCTCTAGTCAGAAAAATCTTTCACGTCCTTCTTCATTTATTCTTTCCTTTCTCTTTCTCTTTTTCTTTTTTTTTTCTTTCTCTTTCATTTCAGATCTCTACTTTTCTCTTTACTCGTCTTAACGTCCAGTTTCACCCCCTCCCCCCGCCCTCCCCCGCCCCATCTCGTGAACCACTACCGCCGGTCTTAGTCCGTTAGGGACATTTCAAATTGGATAACGTGGCCGTTCGGCGATTTCGCGAGAGGCCCGATCTTAATGAAATACGAAGGAATCCAGATTTTCGTAAGAACGAAACCGTAAACAGATAACGGTCCACTCCTTCCTTCGTGATCTTTCGAAGAATTCCCGTTCGTGTCAATAATCCGTTTATTGGCGCAAAAAGTTTATAACAAAAAGGGGACGACTGCGTTCGGTGTCGTTCCAAGGAGAGTTATTCCTTTAGAAAGAAACAAAGAACGAGAGAGAGAGAGAGAGAGAGAGAGAGAGAGAGAGAGAGAGAGATCCGGTATTCCCGTTAATTATTATCGCTACGAGAAAAAGTTCGAACCGATATCGAAGGGCAAATCATTTAACGAGGGCGAAGAACGCAAAGAGAACCGTAAATCCGACAAAGATAGTTGAACGAAAGAAAAGAAAAAGAACAACAACGTACGCATGTAAGAACGCGTGTAGTACTTACTTACGCGTAAACTCACGTACAATACGTAACATGCGACGTTAACGTGAACGCATCACGTAACTTATTCACTCACGGATACGAACGAATGGTAGATACCTGTGACGAACTTTTTTTCCACCGTTTTATAATTACAATACACTATCTAATATTTTAGTTTCGTATTATTCCCGTTCTATCGACGACGCGCGTTAACCGAGGTGTGTTTCTAATTAAATACGAAAGTCCTTCGTTATCCGGGACAGTTGGACGCCCTCGCGTGCGATTTAACGACGCTTAGCTAATTAACGTAAAATTTCATCGGGCATGCAGCATGCATGCACCTCTTCTCTCTTTTCTTCCTTCGTCAATTTGCCCTCGCGGCGCAACCTGTTACTCTTTCCCACCCACCCCCCTTACTCCTCCTCCTCCTCCTCCTCCTTCTCCCTACCCTCTTCTCCTTTTTTATCTTCTTATTTTTCTTTCTATTCTCCTTCTTATTCCTCGTCTTCGTCTATGTCTTCGTCTTCTTCTTGTATTCTTCCTCTTCTTTTCCAATAAGAAAAGGAAGAAAGAACAGAAGTAGATATCAAAGAGCTTATCTCGTCGAAGCAGTTATCCCCTTGGCAAAGGTCGGCCGATTTCCACGGACAAATGAAGTTGACTCTGGCAAAGCTTGTTGGACTACAGCCGTAAACAGCCATGTAACCATTCGAAAAGGAAACGGCCAGTGAAACGCCCCCGCACGATCGTACCTACGTACCTAAGTACGTACATACATACATACATACATATATACATACATACGTACGTTGCAAAGGCGAGTCTACGGAGGATTCTCACGATCAGCCAATGAGAAGGTGGATAGAAAGGGAGCCGCAGGGCTAGCGCGATCTTCAAACAAACCACCTGCTTCTCTCTCACTCTCTGTACATACAAATATACATACATACATACATATATATATATATATATATATATATATATATATATATATATATACATGAACGTTCACTTTTCCTGAGACTTTAAGGAAAAAAAGAGAACAAAAGAGAGAGAGAGAGAGAGAGAGAGAGAGAGAGAGAGAGAGAAGAAAGAAAGAAAAAGTAATCTTAATATCGCGTTATGCGCGAATAACGGGGAGAGAAGGATGGTAGGAACGTTTGTTATGGTATACGTGTTACACCGACTAGCTGATATTTTGAGGCCTCGGGAGGACCAACGGCCATTGTATATCCGCGCGCGCTCATTAAATATTAACGAGAGTCTCAATTTCTTCATTCGTTGATGAGTCGCCGCGCGCCATCCGAACCCGCATATAGATTGAAAATTAACTTATATGAGCGCCGACAAAATATATACCTTAGGTATGCGGCCCTGCCAGTAAGACGGTACGAACGCGCGTGCGCGAGCGTTCGGCCGAGCCCCTTTGCACTTATACGACTTTCGGAGCTACGATTTACACACGATGGTCGTCTTCTCCTCATGTTGGTATTAGCTTCTCTAAGTAGAATGGTTTTCTTTTTCTCTCTTTCTCTCTCTCTCTCTCTTTCTCTCTCTCTCTGTTGATTTTTTTCTTTCTCCTTTTCTTTTTCTTTTATTCTTCCTTTTATTATCTCATTTCTTTGATTTTTCTCTTTCTGTCCTTCGTCTTTCTCTTCTCTCTGTCTCTTTTCCGATCTACAAACCACCACGCGATGCAACTCCCTCTCTCTCTCTTTCATTCGCAAACGTGAAATCCTTAAATACCTAATTTGATGCTAATTAGAACTCAAGCTGTTATAGTTGCGTACCTCGTGCACGCGGTCACGCGTACGATCTCTTTTTTGAAAATAGTCTGATAACCGATACATCCTACAGATATAATTTCTCTCTCTTTCTCTCTCCCTCTCTCTCCCTCTCTTTCTCTCTCTCTCTCTTTATCTCTTTCTTTCTTTTTGCTCTTTTACAAAACTATGTGTAAGTAGTTTGTAATCATTCGATCATCGTTCGATAAGGATCGGAATACCAAATGGAAATAGAAAAAAGGGACAAGATAGAAAGAAATGAGAGTTAAAACACATGTATATATACGTATCTATTTATTATTATTATTATTATTATTATTATTATTATTATTATTATTATTATGTATTATGTATTATTATTACTATTATTATTATTATAAGTATTATAATTATAATAATTATTATTGTTATTAGTAATATTAATATTATTATTATTATTATTTTTATTATTATTAGTATTATTATTATTATTATTTTTATTATTATTATTATTATTATTATTATTATTATTATTATTATTATTATTATTATTATTATTATTATACGGTAATAGTTGCACTCGAAGGTAGCGCATTAATTCTTTGTCTATACAATTTTTTTCTTTTTCCATTTTTTTTGTCATTTTTTTTCTTTTTTTATTTTTTTTTTTTTTCGTTAACCATATCTCGTAACTCATTCACCTTCTTTACGAAGTCATTTAGGCGCACATTAAATCGTCGCTACGCTACGCGTAAGTGATAACCTAAAACGCGATTGAAATTTGAGACTCCGTTTAATCGATGCAAGGAACATTATCGAATCGCAAGTCAAAACGAATCAACAAATTGTGGATTTTCTCCGTTTTTTACCTTTTTATACTCCCAGCATCTTTTGTCCCCTTCATTGATTAAAACGTTTGAATCACTTTCACGTCATCGCGTTAAGTTTTCATAAATTTTCTTTTTTTTTTGTCGCTTCTAATATACATCAACTGTTTCAGCAGTGGTCAGAGCCGTAAGTTCGGATTCAAAGAAAGACCTGGAATGTGGACGCTTCCTCGATACGTCGATCGATATAGTATATCGTTAAATCGATAAATCGAGTCTTCGATTTATGCAAGATAAGATCGAGAAATTTCTCTTCTAATGCTACTACTTCTTCTTCTTCTTCTTCTTCTTATACTTCGTCTTCGTCTTCGTTCTTTATTTTCTCGCTTCTTCCAATGCGATTTGAAACCCCGGAAGTATTGAACGATCGACGATCGGGAAATGTCTGACGTGTTATTGCCGACGACTTTCTTGAAAAAATATATCGCGCGTTATCTCTTGAATTCGAACGGCCCGTGGAAATCTTTCTAATCTTATTGTTAGCAGCTACACTTTTGGCACGAGGAGAGGAACGCTGTTAAGACATTTTTCTTTTCTAAGTTAACGGTCGTCCGTTATTTATCAAAAGATTCTTTTATTTCTTTTTTTCTTTCTTTCTTTAATTTTTTTTTCTTTCCATTTTTTTTCTTTCTTTCTATCCCTTTTTCTCTTTTATCTTTTCTTCTTCGATCTCGTTAGTCTCGTCTTCGTCGCATTTACTTTTGTTTCTTTCTTTCTCTCTCTCTCTCTCTCTCTCTCTCTCTCTCTCTCTTTCTCTCTCTCTCTCTTTAATCTTTCTCTCTATAATATCTTCTCTCGTATCGATTTTCACTTTTCAACTATCACGTTCGTCCGACTATACCTAACATAAGTTCTCGACGTTCTTTCGAACAATGCTCGTAACGAGGGAAAAGAGAAGGAAAAAGAAGAACAAAAAGAAAAAAAAAGAAAAGAAGAAAAAAAGAAGGAAGAAGAGAAGGAAGCTGGAGAAAAGTCGGAAAGAAAAAAATTTCGTATCTCTTTTTATCGATCGGTGTACGTAAGCGAATACTTATTTACAAATCTTAGACGATCGAGTCTCGCATTGATTAAGAAACGATTAATTCAAATTTATTATCTCGACGGGAAATGACTCTCGTGATGGGTATATATTAGATTAATAATCAGAATAACAACGTCGAGATCCTACTCGAGAATATTCGCCGATGGATCGTTAATCGCTTTCCAATGGTGTTTCTCTCACACAGCTACGTTGTTACGTTCTCCTCGAGAGAGGTGGGGGAGGGTGGACTACCGTTTAGAAACCCTTTGGTAATCTGAATGTGCATGGAACTATGGTTATTATCACTTATCCTTTAAAGCTAATCTCCGTTCTCTTCTTATAGACGATTTTCCAAGTCGCCGATTAGACTTCTCTCTCTCTCTTTCTCTCTCTCTCGCTATCGATCTCTTGCTCTTTCTTACTAACGAGTCAAATGCGTCGTTATATTTTTTTTTTTATTCTCCTTCGAATATTTAGAATTTATATTTGAATTTATCGATTGACAATGAAGCAAGGATTTCATCGACTTTCCTACGCCGTTATTCTCACGAACCCTGACAAGCTTGACGAGAACGTCATCTCGTAATAAGAAAAAAGAGAAGTCCATATCCTCCTTGGCGTTTTCTCATCCAAGATGGCTGGAAAGGGTACTGTAACCGTCTTCCTCCATCTCAAGCCGTCGTCAGTAGAGATCGGAAAAAGAGACCTGAGAGGAAACACCAGAATGCAAATGATGAAGGGCGTGCAATTCCTCCATTGAGGTCGAGGGCATGCTGTTACTGTCGCCTAGGATGCTAACGGTTGGTGCGACGTTCGGTGAACCTGCTGTACTCGATGATACCGGCGTACCAGGACAGCCAACGTTACTGCTCGCCCCGCTACCCTCTTGTCTCATCATATTCCGCCGCCATTTTGCGCGTGCGTTTTGGAACCATACCTGTGTATAAAGCGCGATATCTACAAATGTCGACTAATTCGTGTTAAAGAATTTACTTCTTTCTTTGTTTCTTTTTTTTTTTTCTTTTTGTCCTTCATAAGAACGATATCAAATATTGTAGAAATGAAATTTAACGATTACGATTACAATCGATAGAAATATCTATCCCACGTTTCGAGACTCGTTATCAAGGGGCATAAGTTGGACTCGAAAAGATAAGGAAAACATCGAGAAAGAGAACGTAACGCTCGAGGATACTGTTTCTATTCTTCTTCGTATTTCGATATCATCCCGAATTCATTCATATCGCGGACACCCTTCGATAGGGTTGAAAATAATACGGACGTACCGCAAAAGCGACCGTCCCCTTCTCACCTGAAGCACCCTCTTCGAGAGACCCGTTTTCTGGGCCAATTGCTTGAGATCCTTCGCATCTGGATTCTGATTAATGGCGAAATAGTTCTTCATAGTTCTCAATTGATGATGCTTGAAGCTCGTACGCATGCGTTTGGTTCTTTGGCTCTGATGGACGGGCCCGGGCGAGCCTACGGACGCGTCGTATGCCGCTAGCGATTCCATCGACGAGGATAATTCGGTAGGATGTAGAAGTTCTGAAACAAAGAGACCGACAACAAGATGCTTTCGCAATCAATCATTGGCACCGCACACCACCGATTATCCTATATACCAATACTATAACCATCTGGACTTTACCGCACAGATATCTAAAATAGTGTTCCACAATTAATGATCGATCATATGAAAATCAAACTTTAATACTCGCACGACGCTCTTCTAATTACTCTCTAAGATAACGCGGGAAGTATACGAATGGGAAGATCTGTTTGTTGATAGATAAGCATATCTACGTATGAGAATTTGATATCAATTCAACATTAATTTCGATATAAAGTATCTCTTAGACCTGTTCGTTCCATTTACCCTTAACGTTTATTCCTTTCGAAAAATCAAGCCGACCGAATCGAATCGAAATGAAAGGAAGGAAGGAAAGAAGGAAGAAAAGAAGGAATGAAGGAAGGAAGGAAGGAAGGAAGGTGGGAATCGTCGACGAAGTAGTTGAATCTGGAACGGCGATTGGTAGTCGCATAAATCCGTTGGTTGGAATTGAAACCGGTCGACGACGTCGCGAAACCGTATTTTCTCTCATCTCAAAGCGAAGAAAGACTTCGGCCGATCGAACGAATTCATTTTTCCGTCGAACGTGCTCCGTCGTCGAACGGGACAAGGCAAAAAAGTATGTAGGTATCGAGGGAGCAGGAACGGCGAAAGAGAGAGAGAGAGAGAGGGAGAGAGAGGGAGGAAGGGAGGGAGGGAAGGAGGGAGGGGAGAGTTGCAGGGTAGATCGGGTGGTAGAATGGAGTAAGAAGAAGAAGAAGAAGAAGAAGAAGAGGAAGAGGAGGAGGAGGAAGAGGAGGAGGAGGAGGACGGGGGAGAGGGAGAGGTAGAAGGAGGAGGAGGAGGAAGAGACTCCGCGTTCTGTGCCATCGAAGAGAGTCGCGATTGTTGCGCGCCGGCGGAGCGAAGAAACGTATCCAATAAATAAGACGACGAGGGTAACCATTGAATTCGATCGAGAGAAAGAACGGGTTCCAACGACGAGGAGATAGCTCGTGGTGGTGCTGATGCTGTTGCTGTTGCTGTTGCTGTTGCTGTTGCTGTTGCTGTTGCTGCTGTTGCTGCTGCTGCTGTTGGTGGTGGTGATGGTGGCCTCGGCCACGAAGGGCTCGGCTCTGTGGAGGGTTCGGTGGGAGCGGGATGGCGAGATGGCGGGAGGGGGAGGCGGTAGAGTAGGCTATCCCAGAAGTAAATCCCCGAGCACGTATCCGCCATTACTGTTTATTGTTCCGAACTTCCATTCCCTCGCGTTCGACGATCTCCAAGCATCGCGAAAGGGATATAGAGGAAGAAAGAAAGGAACAGAACGAGAGAGAGAGAAAGAGAGAAAGAGAGAAAGAGAGAGAGAGAGAGAGAGAGAGAGAGAGAGAGGAGAATTCTCACCGCGAATATAGTTTTTCTTACGGAAAAAGAGAGGAAGAGAGAAAGAGATAGAGAGAGAGAGAGAGAGAGAAAGAGAAAGGTGAATGATCGATTGTCCTTTTTCTTTTTCATTCCATTTACGAATCGAGGGCGAAGTTTTCGAAAGCTATAATGTTCTATATTCCTCTCGTGTTTTACTCGCGATCGTACGTGAGAGAAAAGGGGAAGACGAGAGGACGCGAAGATTTCACGGTTCGAGAATGAGATTACAATTTGTCAAGACGGAGGTTAGAAGGGCGCAAAGGAGAAAGCGGTAAAAGGTAGATACGAGAAAGAGAAAGAGAAAGAGAAAGAAAAAGAGAGAGAGAGAAGAAGATAGGAGAGAGAACGGTAGAGGGTATAAAAAAAAAGTTGAAGGAGCCGGCATTGTGGACGGCCGGCCATTCTGCTGGCAGTGGCCACGTATTGGCCGCGACAGCATTCTTTTCCGGGCAGATCGGCCAATCGATGCATCTCCGCGCCGATACCCATCTGTCACTGTCCGCGTATGCCCCCTAGCCATTTTCTGTCTCTCTCTCTCTCTCCCTCTCTCTCTCTCTCTTTCTTCGTTTCTTCTTCTTCCTCCTCTTCTTCTTCTTCTTTAACCAAGCGTAACCGCGTGCAAACGGTCGTAGACGTATGCGAGCGAAATCTGTTTAGATCGACGATGTGCTCGTTCATCGAGATAGAGATAGAGGAAGAAAGAGAGAGAAAGATATATATATATATATATATATATATATATATATATATATATATATATATACTACGCTGGTATGCGAGAAAGAAAGAAGGAAAAAAGTATCAAGAGTCGTCGTAGATTCGCGATTAAGGAGACGAGACTCGATCGGTCGATAAATCGTTTTCTCTCTCTCTCTCTCTCTCTTTAGCTCTAGGAAGAATGCACGAGGTTCGATCGATCCGATCCGATCGATCGATCGATCGGATCGGATCGATCGAGCTTCCCCTAGTCGATATTATTTCCCTTCCTTCCTCGCGTTTTCGGCGAATTTCACGTGGTACGGGAAAAACGTCATCCATCCGCCGGATTGTATGTAAGTAAGCGTCTTTAACGACGTTAATGGTTTCCCTGGACTCACTGATTTTTATCGTAAACGCGAATGGGATTTACTCTCTCTTCTTCGATCGCCGAGAATGGCCGAGGCGAAGATGGAGAGAAAAACGAAAGCGTTTCGTAGCGACGTTGTCGGCCACGACGTTGCGTAAGCGACGTTCCATGCTCGATCAAGTAGAAAATCTTTACCAAACAAGTTGTGCGTCGTGTAAGATAGATTTCTTTCTTTCTTTCTTTCTTTCTTTCTTTTTTTTTCTTTCTCTTCCTTCCTTTCTTTCTTTCTTTTTTTTCTTTCTCTTCCATTATTTCCTCCTCTCCTTCCTTCTTGTTTCTTTTGCTTTCTTCCTTCTTCTCTCTTTACTTATTCTTCCTCTTCTTCTTCTTCTCTCCTCTTCTCCTCGCTTCTTCACTTTTTTTCTTTTCTTTTCTTTTCTTTCCCTCTCCCCACCCTTAATACGTAAGAGATGATTAGATCACCGGAGGTGCGAATTTCTCAACGACCTTGAAGTAGAGGAAAAGAACCGGGTGCCGGGGTAGACGGGGGTTTGGGGGGTAGTGGTAAGGGTAGGGGGTAGGGGTAAGGGGAGAGGATGGCGAAAGAGAAGAAGAACGATACGTCCGTCCTTCTCGATTCTTTCGATCTATCGCGGGAACGTCGACGCGTTTTCAAGGATTTTGCCGACCGTCGAGAATCAGGGGGAGACGTCCAGACGGGATAATTCGAAATCTCTCGAACGAGGCAAAAAGTGTCCCAATTATATATAAGGACAATAAAACGGCGGGAGAAGAGTCCTGACGGGGACCAGTCGGCCGGTTCCCACCCTGTCTCTTTCTCTCTTTATCTCTCTCACTCTCTCTCTCTCTCTCTCTCTCCCTCTCTCTCTCTCTCTTTCACATACATTCATACACACAACAGACAGACAGACGGACAGACACATATATACACAGACATACGCTCTCTTTCTCCTTTACTCTTTCTCTTTCTACTTAAGCCGCTACGGGGAGAACTTCATGGACGATTTTATGGCTGTTGGTCGTAAATTCCAACCGGTAGTCCGAGGAGGGATCCTCCGCTCTGATCGCACGTCGATTATAAAATAACTGAGAATCACGCGTACTTACGTACTTACCCGCGTGGTTACGTACGTCTCTTCTCACGAGCAAGACTCTAAACTCGCGAGTATGAGAATCGAATTTCCCTTTCGACGTATCGTGAAATCGTAAAGAACATGAGAAATGTAGGCAATCGAACGAACGAACGAAATCGGGACAATATTCTCCTTAAAGAGTGAGAGACGAGTCGCACGTTCTTTTACACCTGAGATATTTTCATCGTTAATTTATTGTAACGCCTGAAAGTTGAAAGCTCGACGATAGAAAGAAAGAAAGAAAGGGAGGAAGGAAGAAATAAAGAAAGAAAAGAAAAAAGAATGAAGCAGAATATAGCGTGGGATCGTGCAGTGTTCGTCGGACTAAGAGGTCCGACTAAAAGAAAAAGGATACAAAACAAAAATATATATATGCATATATATATATATGTGTGTGTGTGTGTGTGTGTAGAAAGAAAGAAAAGAAAATAAATGAAAAAACAAACAAACAAATAAATAAATAAATAAACGAAAAAATGAAACAATGCCGGGCTTCGCTGGGAAACGTTACGGAGAGACGAGCGTTTGAAAGACGAAATATAAAGAATTAAAAATGCGATTCATTCGACGCAACGAGATTAAAGAGCATATCCGACGAGTGGAATCGTAGAAACAGCTGCGTAGCGTGCGAGAATTTATTTAAAGAATTCCGGTGTGTCGAGGAGAGAAAAAAATACAGAAAGAGAGAGAGAGAGAGAGAGAGAGAGAGAGAGAGAGAAGAGAGGGAGAGTAAAGAATGGCGCACGGTTAACGAGGCAAGTGCGAACGAATCTCGCGATTCGTACTTGCCGATTCTCGAAAGCTCGTGCAAATGTTTGCGCGCCTAAGGAACGAGCCATTATGCTCATTGCTCGGCAAATAATGCAACTCCCTCGACTAACCTGCTCGACTAAGCGAACGAACGATAGAGTGGATACGAAAGAGCGGGAGGAAAAACGAGAGAGAGAGAGAGAGAGAGAGAGAGAGAGAGACTCGACGTGGATAGAGTGCGTACCTACCACGTGTTCCTATACTTTTAAGGACGATGTTTGAAAGCAACCACCAACCCTTCTCCTTTCTTCCTTCCCCTCCAACTACCACCCGCCCGCCCGTTCACCATCCGGTCCAATTAGAGTATCCCTCTCTAATATCGACATCTACGATTAGGTCGTCGCGAAACTTTCGTCGTTACGTCATCGTTACATAATCTCTCAGACGATTATCAAACTTATTCGCTTGAATTGTTTATCGTTCTAATATTGTTAAATGGAAGGAACGGTCGGTTTGATTTCACTTTCGCTTCCTAATAATAATATTAATAATAATAATAATAATAATAATAATAATAATAAAAATAATAATAATAAAAATAATAATAATATTAATATACATATACATATACATATACATATATATATATATATATATATATATATGTATATATATATATATTTATGTGTGTATATATGTATTGCGAATGTAAAGGGATTAGGCATGAGATCGCAGAGATGGTCGCAGATTCGCTCACCCAGCGCTCCGGCGGCCAGCCTCATTGTTACAGGAAGCTCGGACCCGGTGACTTCGGAAAGTTTCCTCTTCCTTGGCCTTCCCTTTTGCACAGTCCCCGAGGACGCGATCGGGCTCTGCTCGGCCGTGCTGTAATAAGCAGGAAGCGGCGAGACTCCTGGCGAACCGATGTCCTCTATGCTGCCAGTACCGCTTCCGTAATCCCCGGCGCAGCAAAGCAACTCGTAGTGCGGTCTTGGGATCGACGAGCTCGTCATTCGTGAACCTTGCTGTCGAGTATTCGATTCGCGAGCCTTTTCGTTATCTTACCGAGTTCGTTCGACGAGAATTATCGCCAAACTTTTAATATATTCTCTTCCTTTATATTTCTTTTTTTTTTTCTTTTCTTTTCTTTTCTTTTCTTTCCATTGATATTAAACGACGGAGGAATAACAAGAATCGTGTAACGATCGACGAAACGAATACGATTTCATACTCGAAAATAATCGAGAATAATCGATCAATCCGTTAAGACGATCGACGCCGAGCGTCGTGCGATCACATACGATCGGGGGCCGTGTCTCCGATCTACGTCGTTCTCGTCGATCGAACTCGTTGATAACAAAGAGACGGCCTTTGGATAACGCTAATCATCGGGCTCGTATTTCTCACCTACAATATACCAAGCCGTCTCTCTGGCCAAAATGATCGCCTTTGTTCAATGCCGTACCGCAGGAGGCGCAATTAAAGCAGGTCACGTGGTAGACCAGATCCCTTGCTCTCATCACCAGCTCCGACGGGAAGATGCCCTCACGGCACCGGGAACATCTCGATACGGAGAACAACCTGAAAAGCGATTTTTATAAAGACGTCTCCCGATACTGTCCTCATCATCATTCATCGTCGTCATTATTTTTTTTTTTCTCTTTTATCGTCTTACCTCTTAAATCTTTACGACCTTTCGAACTATTGGGAATGAAGGAAGAAATACGAGGAAAAAAGAAAAATAAAAGCTTATTTGAACCTTCGATATCGAAATAAGTATTAAGATAACCCGATGAAGATCCTTTCGGATTATTGCTACATCGAACACGACGGAGTTATAGACGAAGGAAGATGTCCCTGTCTAGAGGAACGTATTTATCGTACAATGGTTAATATTTCATACGTCCCGTAAGATATACGAGATCATAGTTTAGCCCATCTGCATTGTACGCGTCCCTGTTATGCCGTCGTGCGTTTAACGTCGTTCGATAATATCGCGCGATATTTGCCTGCGACATCTTGATAACGATCTTAACGAAAAAAGAGAAGAGAAAGAGTAAGAAAAAGTACGAAAAAAGGATCGAATAGAAAAAAAGGAAAAATTAAAATAAAATAATTACGAACTCCCCTCGAAGGTCTTTATTGTTGTATCATTAAAAATTCGCACGTAGAATTTCTTTTTCTATCTTTTTTTTTCCTCTTTCCTTCTTTATCGGAAAAGCATTAAACGCCAATGGATGGAAAAAGGAACGAAAAAAAAAAAAAAAAAAAAATACAAAACAAAAAAAAAGAGAGAAACAAATCCTCATCCGATTTAGAAGTTATTCGTAATGAAGGTTTCAAGTTTCACGAGTTTTTTTTCTTTTTTTTTTTTTTTTATTTTTTTTTCTTTTTTAAACGAGTACGCGCGTCACGCAACCACATATGTATGCATGTACGTCGCAGGAGTAGTTTTTGGAATCACACAGCTGGCTCGATTTTACGGATTGTACACCTCTCATGCATCCGTCATGCGTGCGACCTCCAGCATTCGAAACGGCACACACCAAAATTGGCACACAACGAACGTTCTTGTGTACATATACGCGTACGGCCTCGTAAATAAATAGAAGGAAGGATAGACTAGATAGGAAGAGAGCCGCGAGCCTTGGCGGTGTCCATATCGCGTAGCAACGATCGAAACGTAGGAAGGCACGCGTTATAGTTTCCGAAGCGCGAAAAACAGAAAGAGAAGAAGAAAGAGAGAAAGAGACAGACAGACAGACTGAGAGAAGGAGAGAGAGGGAGAGAGAGAGAGAGAGACATAAAGAGAAACGGAGAAGAAACGGCAAAGAGAAAGAGGGTGAGAGAGAGAGAGAGTGAGAGAGAGGGAAAGAGAGAGAGGAGGGAAAGAGAAAGAGACAAAGGGGGTGGCCTGGATCTGGATCGTTGCATATTGCATGGGAGGCCGTTCTGTTCTTCCCTAACGAAGCAGAAACTACCGGAGAGATACTACCGGACGTTCTTCTTCCTCCCTTGCGTGGAATCCTGGATATATTATCGCGTAAGTACAACCTTATTGTGGCATAACAACAACAGGAACAAGAAGAATCGGAACAAGAATCAGAACAATAATAGTCACCGCGATCGAAACGTCTTCGGACGTAATAACTCAACGTTCGTTGAATTCGAAAAAAAAAAAAGAAAAAGAAGAAAGAAAAAGAAGATAAAAAAATAAACGTTTCCCTTATGAAATCCCAAATGTCTTATGACATACAAGATATATCCCCTCCCCTCATTGGCTAGATCGCTAAGATCTACGATGTCGGGATTTTTCGTTTCGTTTTCTTCTTTTTTTTTTTTTTTTTTTTTTTTTAGAAAGTACTGCAAATAAAAAAGGAATGTATGGATGTACTTTACCGGGAGTATGGTATATTTCGTTGGCGACTCGTCTGATCCTGGATATTCCGAATCTACTTGACCTCTAAGTGTATCTCCACTTTCTTTCTACGCGAGAAGGATGGGGAAACAAAGGAAAGCGGAGAAGTCGCTCATGGAAACATTATACGGCGAATTATCGTGGATAATGGTTCGCGAGGGCGATGTAAGATTCAGCCTCAGGTCTCCCCCCCTCCCCCGCCCCCTTCCCCTCCCCGCCCCCTATTCTTCTTGCTCTCTTTCCATTCGCCGTTCCTGTTTTCAACGTATACCTTTCGCATTTCAGTATTTATTGGGGTAGAGTCGAATTTGCATAGGAGCGTCACTTCTGTCCCACACCCAGTAAGTCCCCAAAAGCCCGTTTCCCACCTCCTACCGGAGTTCTTCTACCGTATTCGACTTACTACGGACCACACAAAATCTATACTAATGGCCGTCCCCTAGGGTGCGGTTGCTATCGAGAGCCGTTCCTGTCCGTACCTTAAATTCCGCGCGCGCGTCCGGTGATATACTCTACGATAAATGGGAATCCTTGATACAACGGGACTTACTTTAACATCCTTATAATCGTTATTATAATCGATCGATAGATATCTCGCGGAGAAGCGTAAGCTTTCGTTACGATGGGAATTGTAGTATTTCAGATGGTTACAATCGATCGAAGAAACGCAACACGTTCGCCGAGTTATTTCCACGGGGATAGATGGACGTTTCATCTTCCTTTCGTTCTAAATAACGATGATAAATCAAAAAAAAAAAAAAAAAAGAATAGAAAAGAAAAGAAAGGGAATATCTTTCGCCAAGGAAGCCTATAGAAATCATATCTGTACGTGCATACGTATGTATTCACGCGACTACGTAATTGTTCGCAGGTATACGTACGTAGAGAGAGAGAGAGAGAGAGAGAGAGAGAGAGATTTTGACTTTCGAAACGATTTTACGAACATAGAAGCGACGTAATCTTCTTAGCCATTGGGAGGAGGGAGGAATAACGCTAACCTGTAGTAATCCTCTTTGCAGTATATGTTGCCGTCCCTCGCGAAACAAGTACGCTCCCCAGCGAGAGGCATCCGACAATTGCAGCAACGAAGACAACCGCAGTGCCAGGCACGATCGGCAGCCCTTAGGTACCAACGCTCGGCTATCTCCCTTCCGCAACCACCGCAGCCAAGGGTGCTTTCCGAGTTGTTGCTCTCCGTCGTGCCAACCGGACGGTTGCTGTTCACGGCACCATCCCCAGTAGGGGGAGTACTACTTCCGCAACCGACTTCCTTCAGCATCTCGCCATGACCCAGCGCTGTATCCGCCAGTACATTCTGCGAACACGATCAACGACATCGCCGATCCTTTCTTTCTTTTCTTTTTTTTTTTGTTTTTCCTTTCTATTTCTCTTTTTCTCTTTTTATATGTTCTCTTTCTTCCCTTTTCTCTCTTTCATCATTAAAATTTTATATCATTCGATTTTTATCATATCCAAATCTATAGTTTAAACCGATACACTCGTCGAAGACTACCACGCGCGTGTTACATTTTTATTTATCTTTCTACGTTCATTATCGAGCTTTAATCTCAACACACACATATATATATATATATATATATATATATATATATATATATATATATATTCGCAATGAATATCGACTATAGTGGGTGAACCAATAATACGTAGAGAGAGGACGATAAGCTCGTGTACCGATTTCAGATATTATTACACCCAACGAATATATATATATTTGGATGTATACTTTTTTATTTTTTTTTGTTTTTTATTCTATCCGTTTCGCGCACCATAAAAATATTATCGAGCTTTCTACGTTAACATCGTCTCCCTAAAGGTTGAGCCGTGTCAAGGACTGTGGAACCCTCGAAGAAACGGCTTACAGCAAACGACTACGTTCATTCAGGACACAACTTCTTAGTAGCACACGCAAGAACCAATGAATGAAAACAATTCGTGACTGCTGTCCCGTTAATGAATGACTCCCGGGGTAGAGGTTTCTCTTTCTCTCTTTCTCTTTCTCGTACACTAGCTTGTTCGTTCGTCCGCTCGCTCGCTCGCTCGCTCGCTCGCTTGCTTGCTTACTTGCTTACTTGCTCGTTCGCTCGTTCGTTTGCTCAGTTTCGAATCGGCCGCGAGCTAATTAGTAGAACCTTGCGGATCGCCACAATAACTCAACGTCCTTTACGAGCGCCGGCTGCACGTGATTTCCGCGAGTTAAATGGAAGGTGACATTGCCTGGAATCACTGTACACCTTGTTACGAAGCTGACGCCTTCCGCCGAGAAAGAGAGAGAGAAAGAGAGAGAGAGAGAGAGAGAGAGAGAGAGAAACAGAAAGAAAAAGAGAAAAGTGAGAGAGAGAGAGAGAAAAAAAGATAAAGAGAATGCTTCTTCTCCTTTTTACTTTCCATTTTTTTCTTTTTAATTGCTTTTTTTAATCTTTTCGACAGGTGTTGCGCGATAATGTGAAACGACGAAAGAGAGAGAGAGAGAGAGAGAGAGAGAGAGAGAGAGAGAGAGAGAGAGAGAGAGAAAGAGAAAGAGGGCAATAAAAAGAGAAAGAGAAAGAGAGATAGATATATATATATATATAGAGAGAGATAATTCGTTGTAAATTATACGACGACGTTAATAAAAGGAATGAAATATCCTCGATGACAAGTGGATTTTTCATCGGATACTCCAAGATACTCGAATAACAGAGAAATTCACGTTGTATAGATCTAATCATTAAATCCTATTTGGTCATGATTATCCGTTCGCGAAATCACCGTTACTCGGGTGGGTGGGGGGAGGGGGGAGAGAAAGAAAAGAGGAAAAAAAAAAGAAAAATAGGAAAAACAAAAGATAAAGAAAAGCGGTTCGGACCCGGTTGTCAAGGACTTTTAGGCAGGGAGAGTCGAGAGATCTCTCTGGTTTTCTGGGAAGTAGGACGAGTAGTTCGTGCCTTCGTTCCGTGTCACACTTCGTCCTGGATTCTCTCTGTCAGTCCCCGGCGTAAAAGCAGCCCTCGGTCTCGAGAAATTTTAATGATCGTCGGCTTCTCTTCCGATGCGTTCTTACCTACCTGAGCTCGGTTTAACCAGCTGGAAACGCGGCGGTGGATTCCGCCGGTTCTCTTGCCGCCGTTGATGCTGTCGTCCGACGCTCCGATCGTGTCGTTGCAGAGAGAGAGAGAGAAGAGAGAGAGATAGAAAGAGAGAGAGAGAGAGAGAGAGAGAGAGAGAGAAAGAGATAAATAAAAAGAAAGAGAGAGAGAGAGAGAGCACGACGTGGTCGATCGACGCGAATTTATCCTTTCGATAAATCACGAGGAGCTCTCTCTCTCGTAGAAGAAGAAGAAGATGAAGAAGAAGAAGAAGAAAAAGAAAAAGAACCTTAGCCTCTCCTGTATGGGTTCAAAGGCTGCGTCAAGACACACGTCGTAAGAAAAATCTCTTCGATGCAAGAGGATAATCGTGATCGTTCTCGGACTACGGCAACGCCGATTTTGATTTCGAACTTAACACGTTGACTCCTCTTTGCCAGTTGAAACGTATGCGAGTTCTTCCGTCGGTCACGTCGCCGAATCGATGGTGCCACCACCATCGTCTTACATACATAAGTCCTCGTCCACAAGATTCTCTTGTATAGAAACGAAAGTGTTAAACCATTCTTCGTTGCTAACAGTAAAACACTATCCTGGTTTAAGACTTGGCACGATCGCACCGAGTATATTCTTCTTTGGCGAGAGCCACGGAGGATCATCGATCACCCTCTCGTTGCGTTGGTTTCACACGGTCCTCTCTTTTGTTTTGTTTTGTTTCTTTCTTTCCTTTATTCTTCCTTCTTTTCTCTTCTCTTCTCTTCTCCTCTTTTCTCTTCTTTCCCCCGTTTTTCGTATAGAACAACGATCACTGTGCGATCGAACTGCAATCACCGTTGGACGAGGGAGAAGGTTGTTTTTAAAGGTTCGTTCGAAGAGGATGGAACGGAAGTAAAGAACTGAAAGGCGCTTTGGACAAAGAGGAGAGTCGCGTCGGTACGAATAGGAGAAAGAAGAGGAGGGTGGTGGAGGATGAGGATGACGAGGAGGGGGGAGGGTGGGGAGGTGGAGAATGAAAGAAAGAAAGAGGAGGAAGAAAAAGAGAGAAGTAACGATAACGCGAAACGCGACCGAAGTCAGGGATTCGGGAGGGTGAGAGCGAGCGAGCGAGCGTGCGAGCGTGCGAGCAAGCAAGCAAGCAAGCAAGCGAACGAACGAGCGAGCGAGCACGCGCGCGCACGCGTTACGTGATAGGAAAAGTCCTGGTGTGAAACTCTGCGGAGTCTCTGCTGGTGGTCGTCGCGCACGCGAGGGAAACCGCTATCCGCCGTCGCTTTCGTTAATATTACGATCCTGGCCTGGGCAGGCCGTCGTGGCCCAGGGCCGGACGTCAAGAGGAGAGAAAAGAGGGCTCGACGTTCCCCGACGGTGCCGCCGTTCTTGAATATTACGCAAAGTTAAGGGGTGGGGTTCGCCGGACGACGATTCGGAGGGGATGCGGAGACGCTTCGGGAAGCTCTCGCGTTTGCGCCCTACGTATTAGTTGACTCGCGTTTGCGCGTACCCAGCCTCCTCACTGCATATTTCTCTCTCCCTTCCTCTCTCTCTCTCTCTCTCTCTCTCTCTATCCTTCTCTTTCTCTCGAACATCGAGCAGCAGCAGCAGCAGCAACGACGGTTGCCGGCTCGACGACGCCGAACGTCGTAGTAACGTCGAATTTCTCCTCTATGCATCTATCTTCCAGGATTAATTTCCCCGTAAAAAAAAAAAAAAAACGAAAGATCTTCTTCAATCTTTCTCCGTTATCACGAAACGTAGTTTACTCTCGTATTGCTGTCCGTCGCGCTCAACGTTATGCGAGAAAAAATTTTAGAGGTTTACCTTTAAAAAAAAAAAAAAAAAAACGAAAGAAAAGAAAAAAAGGAAAAAGTTCAAAAAAAGGAATGGAAATTTACGTTAAAAACGAATTACTTGGATAAGTTCGTCGTCGAGATATTTGAATTGAATTTTAATTGAAGGATATAGTCGATATAGACGATTCGTTATGATGCTTTTCGATGAGAGGGAGGGAACATTTAAGAAACAATTTGTAACCGTGTATGCGTGACTGACGCGCGACAAACTCATTCGCGTGTCACGTCATTTCTCTTTACAAGCACGAGCACTCTTCTCTTTCTCCCTTTCTCTCCTTTTCTCTTTCTCTCTCTCTCTCTCTCTCTTTCTCTTTCTCACTCTCTTTCTTCCCATTGAGATCCCCCGATTGCAAATTAATTGAGAGTGAAATGTGAACGCACGGTAAACGCTTTGAGAATGATGTCGACACGCTGGAGGCGCTAATCATGAATAATGAATGCTCGGCCGCGACCGTGGCTTAGAACGTTTTATAAAACGACTCTCGGGTTGGCAAGGCTCGTTTATCGCGAGAACGTAGCAATGATTCCAACGAAAATCGGGAACTCGACTTCTCTCAGTAAAATAACGAACGTTTCTCTTTGGAGTGTTGTACGATACGTAACGACGTATCTTTTATCAAAGTCTTCGTTTGAACAAGCCGAGTTATTTGATAATACCTAAGAAAGAAAGAGAGAAAGAGAGAGAGGGAACCCTAGAACTCTCTTTCTCCTATTTTGTTTTTACTTTTTTTTTTTTCTTTTC